>ML661338.1:35140110-35226743 GCA_007570785.1 Antilocapra americana | reverse complement strand
TTTTTTTTTTAATGCTGAGTAATATTCCATTGTATATATGTACCACAGCTTTCTTAATTTTAAATTTGTTTTTCTACAAAATCTGAGGCCCCAGGCTGCTTCCCTTCTATTTGGACAAGATCCACTTCATTTGCCCTCTTTCCTTTTTAGAAACTAAACTTGACCTTTTGGGGAACTCAAATTGCCCAAAATATTGCCCTCCCTCCCTACCCTTTTTGTTTCCCAAGCTTTGTTCCTGGAACTGTCAAATGGCAAATACCGCAGTCTTTTAAAAATGTGATACCTTCTGTCAGAACTGAAGCTGAAACTTTTAATCATTCTTATTCATGGGTCTGATGGTTATTGTCAATGGTAAAATGAAATTCAAAGTGGGAGGGGAAGGGTCTCAGCCTCTGGCCATGGAAAGAGGCTGCTAAAGTTATGCCAAGGAGAAAAGGGGGATCAGGGCTGATCTGTGTGGGCTACACACAATTCAAATTTTAATTTGAAAAAGGTTGACCGTGAGTTCCCAGATTATTTTCCAAATTGTTATTGTCATGGAATATAAAAAGTACTGAATACCCGTGATAGAACTTTACCAGTGTAGTAGAAACTCTCTCTGAGATGAATTATCCTCTATTTACCATCCTTAAGAGTGGTATTTAATATTTGATGGGGCACTTCAAATTTTCACTTTTTCCCACTGCAGCCCAGACCATTTCCATTGGAGTGGCACTATTTATAGATATCCCAGATCTGCTCTTAATAACATCCACCCTAATAACATTTTAAAAATTGAACCTATTTTGCATTTCAATTGTTTTAAGACAGTTAACATGACTACATGAATTATTTCATCCATATGTGTATATAGTTTATATATACATAGCCATGTATACATGGCTACATAAATGTTATTTTCTTTTCATTATTTTCATGGCTTTTTCTTTTCTCATCAGATATACTTTTAATCAAAGGAAATATCACTTAACTGTCTGAACCAACACCTAGATTGTAGTTAGGGTTTAATAAGCATCTATTCCCTATTTCATCTATGAACAACATTTTTGTTTTTGACTTTCATTGAGCTTACAAGTAATAAAATGTCTTGATTTTACTCCACAAATCACTCTTTCCATACATTAATCTTGTGACTGATTTATAGACGTATCCATGCTTCCCTTGTGGCTTAGCTGGTAAAGAATCCGCCTGCAATGCGGGAGCCCTGGGTTCGATCCCTGGATTGGGAGGATTCCCTGGAGAAGGGAAAGGCTACCCATTCCAGTATTCTGGCCTAGAGGATTTCAGGACCCCTAGAGGGGTCGCAAAGAGACGGACACGACTGGGAGACTTTCACTCACTCACTCCGTGTTAAATCCTTCAAGTTGCTCAGGCAAATGTATTAGAGGGCAGGGGCCTTGAATAATCTCCCTCTCATATCATCCATTAGCTTCCTAACTATTCTCCTGCTTTCACTGTGTCCAGTCTGGTCTAATCTTCACAAAGCAGCACAGGGATCCCTTTAAATCCTAAATCCTAAAGATCACGGCTTAGCTGAAAACCATCAGAAGCCAAATATCCTTTATGCTGGCCCCTAGGCACTACAGGATCTGAGTTACAGTTGCTTCACTGACCTTCTGTCTTGCCACAATCCCTACCACACATGCTTCCTTACACATCCTGGGACTCATATCTATGTTCCTTCTCTTAAGCCCCACTTTAGGTTTTCTTGGTTTGGAAAAATTTATTTTTGGATGACCACATGAGTTATTTCTTCCTCTTGTCCAAACTCTTACTCAATGCCCCTCTTCTTAGTGAGATACCTCTTGACTCTGGTATTTAATAGTTCAGCCTGCAGTTCAGAGTCAGCCCTGGACTAATCCTCTCCCCCCCATAATCTTTTTCACATCTCATCCCTGCACTATCACTGTCAAAACAGTGTATGGTATGTTTATTCTTATTTTCTTTTCTCCCAGGGAGAAGAGCAGACTCATGGTTCATGAATGTAGGGATCACTATCCTTGTAGTCACTAATGTGACCTAACTCCCTGACACAGTGTGTGAAGCTTAGATAAACAGTAGCTGTTTGCTTTTTTCTTCTAATCCAGATTCCACACTTATTCTTATACAATTTCATTTTGGTTAAGTTCTTATACTCATTCAAGTTTGTGTAGGGCATTTGATTTTTTGACCTTATCATCCAATATATAAGACCAACCTAGAAACCTTGTTTAACTTGTATATCTTACATACATGGGTTCAACAGAATTTGCTGCTAAGAATTCTGTTTCTCACAGCCAAGGCCAAGTATAGAGCTGTGTACCACGCACATGTTAATCAAGATGGCACTGTTCCTATAAACAATTTTTATGAATATTCTATTAAAATAGAATATTTAATGATCAGTGCAATCACAGTCCACATTTCCTTAAAATATCCCAAATTATTTTGAGAAAACCCATCAGCTGCATGAGTGAATTCAACATGTATTATGTCTGCATTTTAATTTAATTTTACTAGGCCCATGATAACATTTATTTTTTCAGTTTGATACAACTGAATCATGGTGGCATCTAACAATTATGACTGTTTTTATTTGTAAGAGCACACAAATGCACTGGGCATTAAAAAAAAAAAAAACTTTGGATACACAGTGAGTAGGATTTACCTTATGTGCTTTAGAAAACAGGGAATCTTATGTCAAATTCTGGGATTTTTTTTTTCCTTCTCATTTTTTCATCATTATTTTCATGTTTTTCTCATTTCATTTTTCTTTTAGTAAGGATTTAAAAATCATATTGGCATTTCCTTTAAGAACCATGGTCCTGAAGATTTAAACTATGCTAAGCAAATGTAAAGCTCAGCTCCCTAATTGTGAGCTAGTCACTCAGTCATGTCTGAATCTTTGTGATCCCATGGACTGCAGCCAGGCGCCTCAGTCAAGAATATAGGAGTGGGTAGCCATTCCCTTCTCCAGGGGATCTTCTTGACCCAGGACTTTAATCCAGGTCTCCTGAACTGCAGGCAGATTCTTTACCATCTGAGTGAGCTAGTCTAGAATAGAAAAGATTTTATCTTAAGACTTTAAAACCTTGGCTTTGCATCTCTGTGTGCATGCCTAATGGCAATGAGTATTGGAAAATGTCTCTGAGTTGCAATTTCTTTTATAAAAGACAGTCATTCAGTTTCTCTCTCATAGCTTAATAAGAGCCAGTGGATACAAATACACATTAATATACACCAGATTAAGGCAAGGACTTAGTATTATAAGGGCTTTCAAGGAAGGGTCTTATATTATTTATAGGCACATTTCCTAATTATCTGAAAATTGTACAAGTAGGTAATCTAAAAACACTAGCCGAACTATAACACATCACATAATATGGTCAAAATTTCATTTTTATTATTTATCTCTTTGTTGGAACTTAACAAATTTGAATGAGGCCTCTATGATGGGCAAGTACTAATAGACATTAATCCCTGGGTAGCTAAGAAAGAGAAGTAGATGTGAAAGAAAGACTAGTATGAGAAATTCTTCAGGAGCTTACAATTGTATAGGAAAGTAGGCAGTATCATTACGCTAGCATCATCTTTCAAAAACAGAGAACTTTATATACTAAGGAAATTGTGTATATGTCTGAGGGCACACATACATTCCGTCAAAATATGCTGGTGTCAACCTGACTGCCTGATTTTAAAAATTACAACTTCAAAAAATAAATAACTTCCAATGTGTCAATGATTTGGCTGTTGCTAGTTGATATACTCCTAGATACTGTGAATCCACATCTACCCTTAAATATGATTAAGCATTTACTGATTAGATATTATTGCAATTTGTCATCAGAGTTAAATACTTCATATATAAGAATTAAGGGTTTAAAATTCTGTTATCTTACTCAAAAACTTTGAAATAATTCATGTTACAATGATTTCTCTGTAAAATAGTAAATATAATCTATCATGACATGCTTAAGTCTTACTCTAATGTATCAAGACTCATAGTCATATATTATCACACAGATACCAGGACTGGGATGATGATGATGGAATAGAAGGGCATGGAACTCACCGCCTCCCACAAACACAGGCATCATATTTGTTTGCTTAGTTGTGTGTTAACAACTACACTATATGCCTCTCCTGAACTATCAACTCCCCCCAAAATGATGGGAAATAAAAAAAATCTTTTGATTAAATAATTGAGCTGTGAAGTTTTGGTTCTTTTTCTTTTTTACAACTATTCATCAAAATCAGATCATTCCTTTAAAAAGTTTAAAAATATCTCAAAAGTATTATTAGTTAAGTTTCTGTCTGTGTGGTAGGCCAGTTACCCTACGTAAATCTGTGCAGATGTCAAATGGTTTGCTGGAATATAATACATTCATTTCTACTGTAACTATATGACTGAAGATCTGATGCAGTATGAGAAGGAAAAAAAGGTGGCTTGAATATAAAGATCATTGCAAAGTCTGGACTTATTACTGATACTCTGGATTATGTTTTCTAACACAGAAATGGAAACAAAAAATAAACAAAGAAGAGAAAGAAGAAACAGGCCTACCAAGAACTAAGCATGTTGAAGTGCTTCTATGGTAATTACCTTAGTTTTCTAACACATTGAGAGAATAGATGTTACTATATTATAAGGGAACAGTGAGACTTTTTTGAATGCAGGGTTGCAAGGAATAGCAAGGAGAGATAAGAAAGCCTTCCTCAGTGATCAATGTAAAGACATAGAGGAAAATAATAGAATGGGAAAGACTAGTGATCTCTTCAAGAAAATTAGAGATACCAAGGGAACATTTCATGCAAAGATGGGCACAATAGAGAACAGATATTGTATGGCCCTAACAGAAGGAGAAGATATTAAGAGGTGACAAGAATACACAGAAGAACTATACAAAGAAAGATCTTCATGACCCAGCTAACCATGATGGTGTGATCACTGACCTAGAGCCAGACATCCTTGAATGTGAAGTCAAGAGGGTCTTAGGAAGCATCACTACAAATAAAGCTAGTGAAGGTGATGGAATTCAAGGTGAGCTATTGAAAATCCTAAAAGATGATGATATGAAAGTGCTGTACTCAATACGCCAGCAAATTTGGAAAATTTAGCAGTGGCCACAGGACTGGAAAAGGTCAGCTTTCATTCCAATGCCAAAGAAAGGCAATGCTAAAGAATGCTCAAAGTACTGCACAATTGCACTCATCTTACACGCTAGCAAAATTCTCCAAGCCAAGCTTCAACAGTACGTGAACTGCGAATTTCCAGATGTTCAAGTTGGATTTAGAAAAGGCAGAGGAACCAGGGATCAAATTGCCAATATCTGTTGGATCATCAAAAAAGCAAGAGAGTTTCAGAAAAACATCAAGTTCTGCTTTATTGACTATGACAAAGCCTTTGACTGTGTGGATTACCACAAACTCTGAAAAATTCTTCAAGTGATGGGAATAAGAGACCACCTTACCTGCCTCCTGAGAAATCTGTATGCAGGTCAAGAAGCAACAATCAGAACTGGACATGGAACAACAGACTGGTTCCAAATCAGGAAAAGAATATGTCAAGGCTGTATATTGTCACCCTGCTTATGATATATGCAGAGTACATCATGTGAAATGCCAGGCTGGATGAAGCACAAGCTGGAGTCAAGATTGCTAGGAGAAATATCAATAACCTCAGATATGCAGATGACACCACCCTTATGGCAGGAAGCAAAGAAGAACTAAAGAGCCTCTTGATGAAAGTGAAAGAGGAGAGTGAAAAAGTTGGTTTAAAACTTAACATTCAGAAAACTAAGATCATGGCATCTGGTCCCATCACTTAATGGCAAATACATGGGAAAACAACGGAAACAGTGAGAGATTTTATTTTCTTTTTTTGGCTCCAAAATCACTTCACATGGTGACTGCAGCCATGAAATGCTGCAGGAAGAAATGTTATGACCAACCTAGACAGCATATTAAAAAGCAGAGACATGATGCTGCCAACAGAGGTCCATCTAGTCAAAGCTATGATTTTTCCAGTAGTAATGTACAGATGTAAGATTTGGACTATAAAGAAATCTGTGTGCCAAAGAATTCATACTTTTGAACTGTGGTGTTGGAGAAGACCCTTGAGAGTCCCTTGGACTGCAAGATCAAACCAGTCCATCCTAAGGGAAATCAGTCCTGAATATTCATCGGAAGGACTGATGCTGAAGCTGAAACTCCAATACTTGGCCACCTGATGCAAAGAACTGACTCACTGGAAAAGACCCTGATGCTGGGAACCATTGAAGGCAGGAGGAGAAAGGGACAAGAGGGGATGAAATGGTTGGATGGCATCACCGACTCAATGGATATGAATTTGAGCGATCTTCAGGAGTTGGTGATTGGCAGAGAGGCCTGGCAAGCTGCAGTCCATGGGGTCTCAAAGAGTCGGACAGGACTGAGCGACTGAACTGATGTTGATACTTATTTCTATTACATTCAGAGAATGGTTGTTACTATATTATAAGGAAACAATAAGGCTTAATAGAAAATACTGCATTAGCAGTTCACTTTATGATTCTATTGATAGTTTCTCAAAACTCATTATAAAGTAATATTAGACACAAAATCAGAAACTATTTTCTATACCATGATATCTGCAAGTATCATATAACTCTCTGGTTAAATATCTTGCTGTTTTTGAAATTTCAGTTATGATGCATGATATTCTATTGAAAATATTAATGATATTCTATTGAAAATCCTATTTTCTTTTTAAACTTCATTAGATAATTAAAATATCAAGAATTGCAAGCAAATTAATCATTTAATTTAAACCATTTTGAATATGCAGAAATAGAAAGAGACGTCAATTCACTGAGTACTATGGAACAAGTAGAGCTTATATACTGGATATTAAAAGGTATGTTTTGGACCCAGCTGTCACTACCACTGCTTCTTGTAAAATCACCATTCATCCAGGGTATATTCAAAAAAGTTTGTCTTTATCAAATAATACATATTCGACAAGATAGATAGCCATACTTTTCTCATCGCTGAAATTACATGGCAGATAACAATGCAAACACATACACACACAATCATAAGGGGATTTAGCGCAAGACTAACATATCATTTCAAAACAATGGGGAAAAAAGATAAATCACTTCAAAATAAGGCTATGACAATTGGTTAGTCACCTAGTAAAGAATAAGTATTACTACCTCAAGCATGATACAAAAATAAATTCTGTAGAGATAAAAAAATTTTGTTGTTGTATAGTTGCTAAGTCATGTCCAACTTTTGTGACCCCATCGACTGTAACCCATCAGGCTCTCTGTCAATTGGATTTTCCAGCAAAAAAAGAGGAATGGGTTGCATTTCCTTCTCCAGGAGATCCTTCCAATCCAGGGATTGAACCCATGTCTGACTCCTGCATTGGCGTAGACCCTTTACCACTGAGCCACCAGTCCAAATAGAAAATGCACTCAACAAAACAAAAGGAGAACTTTTTGTAGCTTAAAGTCAGAAATAACATAATAATTATAAATTCAAAAAATACAAATGAAAATGCTGATAAATCCAAGTATATAAAAAATAAATATATGTAAGAACAACAACAAAATAAAGTGGAATAAAAAACACAAACCAGAGAAGCATTTGCAGCTCATTTCATGGACAAACTGCTAATTATCTTAAAACATAAAATTCTCAGAAAAGTAGGGAAAACTTCAAAACTCAATGTAAAATTACGCAAAGAATACAAAGATTTCACCACAAAATACATGTACAATCTTATGAAAAGCCATGGAACCTCAGTCATCATTAGAATAATTCAAAATTAAAACTACAGGAGATTTTACACTTATTAAACTGTCAAATATAAATTCTAAAAACTATGTTTGTAATATAGTATGAACTCCAGGAGACAGTGAAGGACAGGGAAGCCTGGCATGATGCAGTCCATCGGATCTTGAATAGTCAGACATGAATGAATGACTAAACAACAACAAAATATGAAGAGAAAAATTCTCATATAAAAATCCCTCAGTTTTACACGGAGCACTGGTCAGTGTTGTGTGCCAGCCTGGATGGGAGTGGGGTTTGGGGGAGAATAGATACATGTATTGGCATGGCTGAGTCTCTTTGCTGTTCACCTAAAACTACTACAACATTGTTAATCAGGTTTACCCCAATACAAAATATTTTTGGTGTTAAAAAAATGAAAATAGATAAAAATAATACAAGAAATATCAGTAGATAAGGTCCACATGATGAAAAATTCTTTAGGACCTTTAATAATTTTTAGAAGTATAAAAAGGTCCTAAAACCATCGCATTTGAAAACTACCTGCTAGAGTAAAGGAAGGCCCATCGCATTTATCTCCGGATCTTGCTAAGGACAAAGTTAACATCAGTGACAGGTCGTTTTTAGGAGTGTGTAGGTAGAAGGGGTGGATGATGGTGTGTATTGGTGAAATAACTGTTTTATAAATGAACTATTTTTCTCTCAGTGCATTGTCACAACTAGTTTCACTTTGCAAGGAGAGTGTGGGGTTTTTTTCAGAACAATTAATCTCATTTGTCTAATATAAAACTGCCAACGGAAATAGCTCAACAGGGGAGTATAAACAGAAACAGTTTTTGGTCTGTTCACTTTTCATGTGTATTCTGCCTTAGCTCGGTCAAATGAAGCACTATTAATACTTCTCTCCATCAAGTTGTGATACGGTTAAATGAGCTTGAAATTACTACAAAATGGTGCTTTTAAAAAATGATTGAAATGTTCACAAATGCTAAATTTAAAAGTATCAAGGTTTTTTCAGTTAGAGAATTTTGCGGCTATTACTGGAGATCAAGCCCGTCATAAGAATCAAATGCTATCATGCAGCTTAGTATTGTATCTTTGATCCTGGCAGATCTATGTTTTTGACATAAAAATCAAGCCAAACCTCCTCCCTTTGTCTGTTCACAAGATCCTTGTTGACTTGTGATGCAAAAAAAAAAATGCAAAATCACTGAGATGCTATGTACTACTTTGGTGAATTTACTTTTCATCTTACTTTTATACCTGGGAATTGTTCTTTCATCCCAGAGAAATCTGTTTAAACTCTTCAAAATCCCTGTGTTCAATTTTACTAGCCTTTGAAACACTTATTTTGCTATTCTTCTTCTAAAGAATACATGAATAATTATTAAGGAATCAAAAATTTGAGCAAAAAAAAAGTGTTATACATCTTTTTCTTTGTATCATTAAAAATATCCAAGATGCTCCTGCATTGTGAGATAGTTTTAGAAGAATAAAAAAATCAATTTACCCAAATTAATTATAAATTATTTTATTTTGAGCCATTGTAAGCTGTTGCTATTGAGTCATTAAGCCCTGTCCAACTCTTTGAGACCCCATGGACTGTAACCCACTTGGCTCTTCTGTCCATGGAATTTTCCAGGCAAGAATACTGGGGCGGGTTGCCATTTTCTCTTCCAGGGGACCTTCCCAAACCAGGGATTGTACCTGCATTTCTGGTGTCTCTGATATCTCTTGCACTGGAAGGCGGATTCTTTACTACTGAGCCATCTTGGTAACTCAATTGGTAATCTATCCTTTTTCATTTTTTATTTAGATGGGTGGCAGCTTTGATATGAGTTCTGTTGCAGTTCTTCACTAGAAAAGTACTCTTCATTTGGCTCTGGATAGACTGTGGTTGCTTTGACTAACTGGGTACAGCAGAAGTGACATGCAAGTCTAGTTCCGAGAACCCTAAGATACTTCCTCCCTGCTCTTTGAGTCCTGTGATGTCTTATAAATCCTTAGGCTGCCACATTGCAAGGAAGTCCAAGGCACATGACAAAGTACAGGCATTCCAACTGACTCAAGGCCCAAATGAAACCAGCCTATGATTCTAGACTCTGGATTCTAATGAAAGTCTAAGACTACGATGATGAAAAAGGTGCATCGTCTTTGCTCCCTATCCTTCTATATCATGTATCTCTAACTCAGCTCAAAGAGCTGAACTGAAGTCTATAAACTGACAATGCAGTTATTTGTAAAGCCCTAAATATTGTGCACAAAACTCTTTAAAAACCTGAAACCATACTTAAAAGATGTCCTATTCTATCTCAATGTATTCTTCTCAAAAGGACAGCTTGGGAAAGCTTCGGATTTACACTGATGTAGTTCCGATAAATGCCTGAACCTATTGCTCACCTCTGGTGGAAACATGGCTGAAGATCAAGTGCCACGGCAGCCCCCAGTCATACACAGGAACCATGTGAGTTGCGTTTTGTGCTGAACAAGCAAGAAGAGTGTTTTACAATGAAACTCTAAAATGATCATTTTCTTGGGGCCATTGCCATAGTGGCTTTACATTTTGTTGTATGGGATATAACTCATACACTGAGTGAAGCTATGAATACAACATATTTTCAATCATGAATTTTTAACATTTATAATAATAAGCCAGCTTCCCTGTGTCTCAGGTGGTAAAGAATTGGCCTGCATTTCGGGAGAGCTGGGTTTGCTACCAGGGCAGGGAAGACCCCCTGGAGAAGGGAATGGCAACCCACCCCAATATTCTTGCCTGAAAAATTCCATGGACAGGGGAGCCTGGTGGGCTATAATCCATGGCATCACTAAGATTTGGACAAGATTGAGTGACTAACACTTTCACTTTCATTCACAGTAAAAAATATCTTTATTGATGAGAGAAACCATTACAGGAAAGGTAAGCGCCTACAGGTATGCTCTTTTGAACACTGGATTCTTTTCCCTAAATCACCAATCCAGCATATATTCTCTCCTTTCTCCCCCTATTCAGGCTTACTCTCTGTTTTCAAAATATCCTCTGGCATTGTTTACTTCCCCACCCCAACATTCTTAAAGTGATAGCATTTTAAATTCTATTGACTGCTGCTGCCGCTGCTAAGTCGCTTAGGTCACAGCCAATTATGTGCGACCCCATTCACTGCAACCCACCAGGCCCCTCTGTCCCTGGGATTCTCCAGGCAAGAATACTGGAATGGGTTGCCATTTCCTTCTCCACTATTGACTGCTAGGAATCCTCTAATATAAGGTTAGAATACAGCTAAATATAGGAAACAAGTAACAAAGCTGATAGCAGCTGGGTGAGCATAGGAGAACAGAGGAGGTGACTGAAGAGAACTGAGGAGCTCCTACAGAACCTAAGAATCTAACAGCAAGCAGATCCAACACTCCTCACAGGGAATGCATCTCTAAAACTTGCCATATGCTCTACTTGGCTCTCTCTATTCAAAATATATTCTGCCAAAACTTGGAGAAGCTTTAGGGACTCAATAAATCTTTGCTCTTAATTTCATCTGCAAGATAGCTTAAATAATTTTTAAAACTACCATAAAAATACAATGTCAAAATATATTTTATACTAAGTTAGACTGTGGGCAATCATTAATTCACTGTAAATTAATTCCAAGTAAACTGACTTTTGTGGTGCCCTCACAATAAAGCTGCTTCAACCATGCCCATTTAATTGAAAAGAATTCTGAGTTTGCTAAGTATGATCTTAAAACATCAACGACAGGTAATTAATCACGTTTGGTAATCACAATTTTCTCAGTTTTGCAAAAACAGAATAAAGCAAAGCAAAAGGATACTTTGGAGACTGAAGTTAATATAAGATAAACATTTTTTGTTCATAAACCCTAGTTTTTAACTTTCTTATCAATCAGGAGTTTCATTTTTCTATTTGAATGACTATACAGATTATAGGTAATAAAATTGACTCTCAAGCATGATTTCATTGCTTTCATTTATTTCTATACAATGAGTCTACAAAAGACTTGGTATAGCATGAGGTTTGCCTTTGCTACCAAAATGAAAATAAGTAATTCAATTTCAAAAAAAAAATGTTTTAATATTTTTGTTTTACTTCTGGGAAAGAGATGTCTAGAGATTTCAAATTTTCATGGCTAGGAATAAAATTAATTCTTTTAAAATGATATAAAAGTAAATTTTATTTTCAAAATAGAAACCATATGCATAAGTAAGGCCATATTTAAATAAAGGGAGCCAACAGCTAGATCATAATCTGATTAACCTAAAAATTGTTTCATTCTTTAAAGAAAAACAAATATTAAATAGATTGCTACAGGATTATTTCAGTCAATTAGCATATTATTGGTCTTGATAGTGCTCAGAATTTTAGCTCAGAATTTTATACTGAGTACTTATTGTGTAATGACTTCTTTAGATTATATAATAATAGCAATGACTACTAGTGATTATTGAGTGCTAACCATGTAATCAATAACTGAAGAGCTTAAGATTTCACCCTGTTCGTAGGCTAAATCAGGGACTTTACAGGTGGCTCAGTGGTAAAGAATCCACCTGCCAATACAGGAGACACAGGAGATTCGGGTTCCGTCCCTGGGTATGGAAAATCCCCTGGAGAAGGAAATGGCAACCCACTCCAGTAATCTTGCTTGGGAAATCCCAAGGACAGAAGAGTCTGGAAAGCTGTAGTTCATGGAGTCACAAAAGAGTCAGATAAGACTTTGCCACTAAATAACAGCAAAGCTAAACTAACCTACTTAAGAATTTTTACAAATGGTGGCATATGACATGAAATTCCCAACTCAGATGCAAGGCATCATTACTCAGTAGGTGGCATCGGCTTCATGTTCACATTAGTTCTTACCCTACAGATGCCACGGGACCATGTATTTGCTGTGCATACATACATTTACTAAGGGACCTCAAGTTTAGAAAATCCCAGTCTTTTACAGATTCTAGTTCCTAGGAGACACTCTCAGTCTTTCCCCAGGATGGAGACACCATCTTTATTATACTGCTCAGGAAATAAATCTCTTATTTGAAGAGAGATTCGGTTCTCTCTATTTTATCTGTGATCTACGTTTTTTACGTGGATATCAAATCTTTCTTGCTCAGAAGATGTAGAGAAACACAGGAGACTCTAGGAGAATTCTTTCCCTAAGTATGTTCCAGGGGAAACTGGATGCTAAATAGTTGACATGTGATAACTCGGTTCATCCCCACAAAACTATATAACAGATTTGACTCTGGTCCTCACTTTATAGAAAAGACTAAGTAACTTGCCCAAATCAAAAGGCTTGGTGGAGTACGAGTTCAAGATGGGAAGTCTTTGCAGATATTAAACTCTTAACTTATATTGACTCTTTACATACATAAATGTGGCCAATACTTTAGCAATGAAATATTGTCTTTAAAATTAAAGATAGATGATTCTGAAACACAGTATGAAAACGGATATAAGAAAAATTACTGACACATATTATTTTAGTAAAATCATATGTTGATGAATACCGTAGCAGGATAGCTGTTTTCTAATGAAGGACAATAATTTTGTCAAGACTGTGTGTAAAAAAGTTTTTTTCAGGGGAAAAATTACAAATCTGAATATGGGTGAAGAAATGCTTAAGACATTTATCCCCAGAATACTGAATAATTTATTTGATGTACACATTTTTCTATTGAGCATGTAAATATATTGTAAGCCTCTGCCCTGTCTCTGACACGGGAAACTTCATGCCTTTTCTAAATTCTGCTCTGTTGTGAATCTGAGCCTTTGGATAGAGAATTTGGCCACTAAGCTTATAAGAGATTTCATGTCTATTAAATCCATTCTATTTTATTGTGTTTATTTGAGATGAAACCATTTATTTACTCAACTTTCTTTTGGCTCATGCAGAGCTCCTAAGGACACAGCACACCAGGCCCTATGTTGCATGATTTATTTCCATGGAGAAGCTCAAGCAATACTCAAACACTGTGAGGAGGACAAAAGCTTGTCCAGATTACTTGTAAAGAACCCCTGTGGCTTTCAGTGGCTGCAGTCCAAAGACACTTAGACTGAATTAAATTGTGCCCAAACATTTACAACTGATATTAGTGAAACTGGATTTTACTAAATATGTTGCACACCAAGAGTTTTTCATTTGAGTTTTTTGTTTATTTGTTTTGCTTTTTTCCAGAACTATAAATTATTGATATAAATGAATTAATGTTGGTAAATACTAAAGCCTGGCCTGCTGCAGTCCATGGGGTCGCAAAGAGTTGGACACAACTGAGTGACTGAACAACAGCAAATACTTAGAACAAAACCTGGCACAGACAGCTTTATGTAAAAATGATATGTGTTTGTCAAACAAAATGAAAGATAGGCATCCTAGACATGGTCAAGGCTATTTACTTTTGCATTTGGTTTAGAAATTGCAAACACTATACAAATTTCACATGGAAAAAATGAACTTTTTCCTAAATGTTCTATAGAACTTGGAATGGAGTGTGCTCAGATACATGTTTCTTGCATGCGAGTGATAGAATACCTTTTAAGGAAGAAATGAATAATGGCTAAGAATAGCAAAAGAGCAAAACACTGGGAAGAGATGCAGCACTGAGCCTGGGAAGATAAGAGCCTGAAGCAGGTGTTGCAATGAATCATCTATCAGCTGAACACAAACCTTGCCACTCAGGATCTGTTAATAAAGTTATTAACTATTCACTGAGCTGCTAGGCTCTGCAGAGCTCTTCCATGAGTTCCCTTGTTTAATCCTCACCCCTGTCTTGTAGGTGGCACTAATGGTAAAAAAAAAGAAAAGAAAAGAAAAGAAAAAAAAAATCTGCCTGCCAATGCAGGGGACATAAGAGATGCAGGTTTGATCCTTGGGTAGGGAAGATCCCCTGGAGAAGGGCATTGCAACCCACTCCAGTTTTTTAGCCTGGAGAATCCCGTGGATAGAGGAGCCTGGCAGGCTACAGTCCATAGAGTCATACAAAGTCAGACAAGACTGAAGCAGCTTAGCATGCACACACTGCCTCGTGGATGGGAATGACTCTCCCAGCTGTTTAGCAGAAGACATGTAGTCACTGGCAATTTCAGAAACTGTGTTGAAAGACAGCCAGCACTTTCCTTCTATTGCTTTTCAGATTTCAGTCTCAGATACAACTGGAGTCCATCCTTAATGATATAGTGGAAGTGAACATCCATAACATTCCTTGGAATGTCATTCATCAGTCTAAAGATGTTTTCTAACATTTTATAATCAGTGGCAGTCCCTAGGCTGGCTAAGGTCACACACATTTATATTTTCTATAATCCACGGAAAAGAAAAAAAGCCCTTTTCTCTCTTGTGAAAAACACTCTCATAAGTTATCAATTCCTCTTATCAGTACTTGACAACACAAAATACAGGTCTATGAATCAAGTTATTTACAAATTTAGCTTAGTTTGGCATCAGACATAGCTCTCAATAGCACCTAAATGCTCCACGCTACATATGAGCAGAGGAAGCTCCTGTACACATAGACACGACAGGTGTCAAGAAAGATGACTCACACATCTGGCTCAAACATATTCTGTGAAAATGGGAACAAATGATAAGAAAGGAAGTAAAGTGTTAATTGCTCAGTCGTGTCCAATTCTTTGCAACCCCCATGGACTGTAGCCTTCTCCAGTCAAGAATACTGGAGTGAGTTGCTATTTCATTTTCCAAAGAAAGAAGATATATTTGTATAAAAGGGATCCTTGAGCATCTGTAACAAGAGGTACTGAGAGTAGAGATGAATATTTAGTTGACACAAGCCTAAAGTAGAAAGGAAGCATTATGAATGCCTTTTGGCATTTTTGGGCATTTATAATTTGCTTCCCTGAACATTTTTTTAAATTTTGGCATATATATGTAAGCTCTCCACAAGTACACATGAGTTGTTGAAGGCAATTTATTTTTCTATCATAACTCCACTAGAGGAGGTATATATGTGTTGCTTGTGTTCATGTATGTGTTCAGTTGCTCAGTCATGTCTGACCCTTTGCAACCCCATGGACTGTAGTCCGACAGGCTTCTCTGTCCATGGCATTCTCCAGGCAAGAATGCTGGAGTGGATTGCCATTTCCTTCTCCAAGGGATCTTCCTGACCCAGGGATTGAGTCCACATCTCTGGTGTCTCCTGCATTGGCAGGTGAATTCTTTACCATTGAGCCGCCTGGGAATCCCTACAAGTTGCTTATGAAATGAATGAATGGATGAGTCAATTAATGAACAAATGACTGTCTTGCCTAGTGCTCAGCACTGTTCTCTTCAGATTCTCAAACTCAGAAATTGGGGATGATTTGCATGGTATATAATGTATGATTTACAAAGACCTTTAAATAAAAAAAGGTCCTGATATATCTGAGCTTTACATGCTGGTGTGTTAATGTGAACAACCTCGCAGCTGAGTTTTGTAGCCTAAGCTCTACCTCTTATTTTCATTCTTCTTATAAATCTGGAGCCAGCCAAACTTACTTATATAGGTTGAACTTTCATATTACCTCCATACATTGTAGAATCAGAGTGGCAGCGCACAAGTGAAAGAAAGCACAAAAAGAACAGAGAGTAAGGGATACTCAACAGTAAGAACAACAACCGCCCCCCTCCAAACTGTGGAAATGTGAAAATGATAGAGAAGACCTCCCTACATTTTCTGCAGTAATATTTCTGGTACTATAGTCTTAATCAATTAAGGAAGAACTATGACCATTTAAGGGATTCCATAAATCTCCTGGGGATGCTTGTGTTTGAAATAAAAGGGTAAGGTAGTAAGTGCAAATAGTTTGGAGCAGCTTGGTATCAAGAGGCGTAGGGCACTGGCCATGGGAAGAAACTGCATGAAAACCAATCATGACTCTACCACAAAACTCCTAAAACAGGCCTCACTTCTATCATGTCAAGATCCATCATATAGGTAAAGACCCAGCCATCATTTTCTTAAAAAGTTAAACAACTCAAAAACAAAACCAACAAAAAATCCAGACCTAAGGGGTTTCTCTAGTTTAATAGCAGAAACAATTCAAAACACATAAAATAGAAAAATACATCTGCAAAAGATAAAGCTAAGAATGAAAATCATATCTGAGGATAAACGTGATTAAGGCTTTTCATGTACTACATCTCAACAAATACTGCATACTCTAAAACTGAAATGTTAAGTAGACGAATATTATTAGACACGGCACAGCAACAAATTCAACTGGGGTATGGCATTTAGATAAATTACAGTGCTAGTACGGTTACATTGAAGAATGATTTTACAATATCATAATTCTTCACATAATTATTCCTGTTAGTTCAAATACAAGATTCTCCAATGATGATTTTATGTCTTCTCAATCTAATCTCAGTTGTGATTTCAGCTGTCAAAATAACGTCAACTTTAGTTAAAAATCTAACACATATCTACAGTTGAGTTTTATTCTCTCCATTTTACAGGTCTGGAATGAAAGAAAAAAAAAAACACTCCTTTCTGATGCCTCTCTTGATTGCTAACATTTTGAGGAAGACTGGTTTTTGGATCTCTTTAATTTTTTATCATCTGGAAAAAAGATCTTATGTATTCTCTTGACTTTAAGGAACAAACATATACTATTACTTCACAATATTTTTTTTATCTCAAGTATAGATCTATCCTTAAATGTTCAATTTCCAACATGTCATTTCTACCGGGATATAAAGTAATATCTTTGACTTTGATCTTCCTCACCTCACTTCCTAAGCCTGCTAATCTCACTTTCTCCTCCATGTAAGTAAGTAGTGAATTTTATTTATTTATTTTTTCAGAGCTGTAAGCATTTTATTTTATTTTATTTATTTATTTTTTTACCTCTGTAAGACTCTATCTTTATTTATTTATTTATTTTTTAATTTTCTTTACCTTATTGTGTTGGTTTTGCCATACATTGACATGAATCCATCATGGGTATTTTAAACATGCAATTCCAACAAATTCCATGAAAGCAGGGACTATTTCCCTTACTGTTAAACTCTAATCCATAGGATGTGTGTGTGTGTGTGTGTGTGTGTGTGTGTGTGTGTGTGTGCACGCACGCGTGCGCGCACATGCGCTTAGTCACTCAGTGGTGTCTGACTCTTTGCAACCCCATGGCCTGTCAAGAAAGTAGCCTGTCTTATCCATTCCTGTCCATGGAATTTTTCAGGCAAGAATACTGGAGCAGGTTGCCATTTCCTACTCCAGTGGATCTCCCTACCCAGGGATCAAACCAGTGTCGTTTGGATCTCTTGCACTGGCAGGAGGATTCTTAACCAGTGCTCCACCTGGGAAGCACTGATTTTAAAAAGAATGTGCTAAAGGATGAACAAATAAAAGAATGAATTAAAAAAGAATGAATGAATGATTTTAGGGATATCATTTAGATTTGAAAGAGTTCAGTGTGTTGAACTATTTTTCTATCCTTTGCAGTGGTGCCATAAGTCTGAGTTTACGTACAACCTTTCAAATGCACTTCAGATTTCTAGACCTAAACATCCCTCTTCCAAGGATGAGTTTTAACCCAGTGGGTGCCTCTTCCACTTTTCCTAAATGTTTTGATATATTTTTGCACTAGCCTTCACTTTCTAACAGGTATTGGAAAGTCATTTGCAAACAGATGGCTCCCTAAAGAATCTTTGCTAACAGTGAAGCCGGAAACATGCCAGAGGAAATGGTTCAGCATTCTTTAAATGCCTGTTTTTACTTCCATTTCATAATAACTGAAAACGGACTTTTGCGTGCACAGAGAATACACACTCGAGAGACGCTGATTAGAGAAAGTGTGACTGTGGATTTGATGTGTGGATACAGAGGAATCATAGGCGCCCCCTCAACAGCATTTGGTAGCCACACACAGGATGCTTTTATTTACATAGCCACTGATTTTTTCTCTAAAAAACAAATGCTTAGATCATGGAGACCATGGTTTTTATTTTACTTGAGTATTTTTAACTTTGCATAGAATAATGTTAGGATCAAAAAGCTTCAGCTCCTTCAAAGTGGGTACGTTCAGATCTTTCCTATTATATTTTATACCAAGACCAAGATTTTCTCTTAAAGCAATCCCAAATTAGAAGTGGGGAGGGCTTTCCAGGTGGTGCTAGTGATAAAGAACCTGCCTGCTAACGCAGGAGATATAAAAGGTGTGGGTTCCATCCTTGGGTCAGGAAGAGCCCCTGGAGGAGGGCATGGCAACCCACTCCCATATCCTTGCCTGGAGAACTCCATGGACATCTCATGGACAGAGGAGCCTGGCGGGCTACAGTCCATGAGGTTGCAGAGTCGGACACAACTGAAGGGACTTAGTACAAACACTCGCAAGGAGTGGGAAAGAAAACAACAGGATCTATATTTTCATCATGAACTTACCTAGCATGTTTTCCCATGCATAAAGAACTTTGAAGACACAGCTAATGTGTTTTCTGGGCCTCTGAGTATGTGTTTGTCTGTAAACATCACTTGAAGTGGAGTAGCAGAAATGATATCATTATGCTAGGGAGTGTCCCTTTTCTATTCTTTGCCTCCAGAAGGGAACATTCTTCAGAAAAACTTCAACAGGTCTCATATTCATTGGCAGAGCGATGTTGCTGTTTAGCTCCTAAGTCATGTCTGACTCTCTTTGCAACCCCATGAACTGTAGCCCACCAGACTCCTCTGTCCACGGGATTTTCCAGGTAAGAATATTGTAGTGGGTTGCCATTTCCTCCTCCAGGGGATCTTCCTGACCCAGGGATTGAACCTGGGTCTCCTGCATTGCAGGTGGATTCTTTCTCACTGAACCACCTGGGGAACCCTATGTTTTCTATAGGCATTCCTAATTAGGTTAGGCTATTTGGAGAGTATCTTCAACTAAGGAAAAGAAACAATATTTATCTGCTATTCATAAACACTGAACTAGATTTTAAGGACAATCAGGAACTCTCTTTGTGGATGTCTTCTCTGTGCTTGGTTCTGTTGATGACTTTTGATTGGTTTCATTTGATTGTTTAGTCATGTCTGATACCACTGCTATTCTAAATGGTATAATTGGGAGGGTTATTATTTTCCAGTATCTATAGACCATATATATGTTACATAATCACTGTGATGGAAACTCATATTTAGACAATCAATATGTACTTAGGGTGATACTACATAGTAGCTCAAACCCATTATACTTTCAACTTTAGTTCTGTTATTCTAAGTAATTCCCCAAACTGCTTTTGTTCTCCATGTCAGGTAGTTCATTCAAGTTTTGCTTTAAATTTGTTTTCAGTCATTTGTGCCTTGCTAGTTTTAAACATCTCCCCTTAGGCATAAAAACAGCAACAGATTCGTTTTTTTTTTTTTTTTTTTTTTTTTTAGCTTTTTCCAGCCAAGTGAAAGTTAAAGGGCATTTCTTTTATTTTTAAAGGAATGAATTATATATGAAGTTTGTTTCTCTGGCTAAAAATTTGTACAAAATGTTGAAGAAAGCAATTGGGAAAATTCATACAGAAACTCCTTTAGCCTGACTGCTATATGAATTTTGTTTTTAACACTGTATCCCTTTATCTAAAAGTGTGGGAGCAATACAAAAACATGATTAATAAAAACATGTTCTACCCTCCTGTTAAAAAAAAAAAATCAAATAGCTACTTTAATCTTTTCAGTATAATAAAGTTAATCAGTACTACACATATGCCACATATTGGATATTACTCATTGGATACTTTATTAAAGAAAAAATGGGGTTCTGGAATAATATAGATGGTTGCATTTTTGGTAAAATTGTGGAATTCTTAATTGAGTCCTTGAAATTATAAATGAAATGGCACTAAAACCATGCGTAACACACTCCCTATTGAAATCTCCACATATATATGTTGAGTCTACTTAGCATGTAAAAACAAAATTCCTTTCATGTTAAAAGATTTAAAAATAAAACACAGAAGCTGTCAAATATGTAATCTATAACACATTACTAATGAATACAGATATAATAATAATTATATACAGAGACTGTGATTATTGTGATTTACCTTCAAATATACTTTTCATATGGTATTACTCTAAGTATCAATAACACCACATATGCTCTTTTCAAGTAATTAAATAAACTGCAGTGGATAGCCTATCGCTTCTCCAGTGGATCTTTCCAACCCAGGAATTGAACCAGGGTCTCTTTTTTTTTTTTTTTTTAATTATTGTTTTTGCCATACATTGTCATGATATCACCATGGGTTTACATATGCTTCCCCTCCGGGTCCCCCCTCCCTCCTCCCTCCCCCCCGGGAAATCTCGCTGCACCAGTCCCGAGCATCAATCCTGGGCTGGCGATTGATTAGACACATGACAATTAACATGCTTCAATGCCCTTCTCCCATCTCATCCCACCCTTACCCTCATCCACAAAGTCCACAAGTCTATTCTATACATCTGCGTTCCTTTTGTTGTCTCCCATGTTGGGTTCTCGTTACTGTCTTTCTAAATTCCATATATATGTGTTAATATACTGTATTGTTGTTTTTGCTTCTGGCTTACTTCACTCTGGATAATGGGCTCCAGTTTCGTCCATCTGAGTAGAACTGATTCAAATGAATTTTTCCTTAATGCTGAGTAATATTCCATTGTGTATATATACCACCGCTTTCTTATCCATTCGTCAGTCGATGGGCATCTAGGTTGCTTCCATGTCCTGGCTATTGTAAACAATGCAGCGATGAACATTGGGGTGCACGTGGCTCTTTCAATTCTGGTTTCCTCGGTGTATATGCCCAGCAGTGGGATTGCCGGGTCATATGGCAGGTCTATTTGCAGCTTTTTAAGGAACCTCCACACTGTTTTCCATAGTGGCTGTACTAGTTTGCATTCCCACCAACAGTGTAAGAGGGGAATTGAACCAGGGTCTCTTGCATTGCAGACAGATTCTTTACCAGCTGAGCTACCAGGGAAGCCCAAAATACATTGGTACATTACTATAAAGTGACAATTCTTTGAAAACTAAAATATCAAAATAATTTGTTGATTACTTGATTAGCTTAAAACATCTTAGAAGTTTAGAAAATAGCAAGACCAAGGTTCTGAATGTCCACAGTTGGACTATTGAGGAACAGAAATTTGAAGAATTTATTATTATGAAGAGTCTTTTGTAATCATATAATCCTAGTTACAGAAAAAGTTTAATTCTGGACACTTATTGCTCACTCACTTGGTTACACAGTAGTTTTCACTGTGTTTTATAATTTCTCTTGAGCACTTCCAAAGTAATAAGAACTGGCATTCTTAAAAAGGAATTAGCATGGAAGTGTGAAGGGGTAGTTAGATGTGCATGAGGAACGATGGCTGAACAGAGTTAAACAGAATGCTAATAACAGAAACAGAGAGTCTGAATAATATAAAGGGCTTCCCAGGTTGGGAAGAATTCCCCTACCAATGCAGGAGACACAAAAGATGTGGATTCAGTCCCTGGGTCAGGAAGATGGCAACCCATTACACTATTGTTACCTGGAAAATTTCATGGACAGAGGGGCCTGGAGTCCAATATAGGCAGTATATAAATGCATATTAGAACACTGCTTTTTAATTATTTTGGTTGCAAATATGATTCTATATAGCAAGACAATATGCATAAATCATATGGCATGCACACTGGCGGACACACACACACTCCCAAACACACGCCCATCAAACTTCAAGAAAAATATAATCAGATGATACCTATCTTCACTATGAATAGGGCACACTGCTTATTCTATTCTATTATTTTTAGAGAGGGTAAACAGAAATAAGACTATTTGAGATGTTACGGTCCTGAAAAACAAGAACGTTCCAGCAGCTTTCTACATTTAAACACTGGATTCTAGACCCTAATTTGGTTAGTCACTGTTTAAAAATAACTCAATTTATAGAGCACATATCATGCAGCAGTGAAACACAGGTAATGTGGGACACCATGGAACACCATGACAAAAGGAAGAAAGAAGTCTGAGGGTCTGGGGACCAAGTGATGTTCAGTTACAGAGAACTTACTCTTGCCATGGTTTACTTTTATTTATGTCGCTTGGACTGTATCCTTTCTGGCTGAGAAATCAAATCTAGCTTAATAATTATTAGTAATGTTATTACATCCATTATCTTAGATTAAACATTTAATAAATATGCCAAATTTCAGTAGCTACATGCATTATCATACAATGTACTCCATATCCTAAAATATATTTAATTTTATAATTCCATTTTAAGACAAGAAAAAATAAATAAAAATTAGTGAAATAAACTGCAAAGATCATTAAAAAATTAAGAATATTCCCTTCTATTATTCTTGTAGAATATATTTTTAAGATACCATATTCAATATTTTAGAAAACTGATTTTTCATGTCATACTTTGCCTCTGAAATCATTCTCAGGATCTAGGTGCTCTTAGATGGAATTGATCAAAATTTTCAGAAAAAAATAAACAATCTTGTCTATTATATGTCTTTTAAATTTATAAAGATACCCTATATAAGAACATGTTCTCATAAAAAATTCACCTATAGATAAAAAAGATGAATTTGATTTTTAATCTATTTAAATGCATTTTGAGCATGCCTTTATACATTTTTAAAAAGTCAGAATTAGAATTAAAATGAAGCAGCTTCTTGCTGTACATCTAGAAAGTAAATTTGTAAAGATATTAATATTATTTCCAGATAAAAGCAACTTCATTTAATAACTCATAACTGAAAATCATATTTTTTGCAATGAAAATATAAATACTAGCTAGTAAAATTTATTTGAAAAAAAGTTTTTGAACAAGAATCCAAAAGTTAATTTTTCCTCTTCCTTGTTTTAGACCTACTAGTAGTAGATACCATAGTTTTAAATATAATTCATGAAATAAACATCACTCATGAAATTTAATAAAAATGATAACTTTCTTAAAATTATAAGCAACCAATAAAGCCGCACTGCTTATTATATTTTTAGTATTCAGTTTGAATACATCTATTTTCTTAGTTTATAACCCATAATAACTTAGTTTCAAATCTGCCTTTACCACTACATCAGTGATGAAAAAGTGTCTAATTTTTAAAAAAATATTACTAAGCATACTGAAGCAGAGGCTTAATTTTTTATATAATCCCCCTAATTATATTTATAACTGAATATGCACAAATTATAAAATAAAGTAATGAGGCTAGAAAAGCACTTTGTCTTTTAAAAAGAGACTGGAACTAACATACTTTCTTTCCATCCCTGGGAGAGAATACTAATTTATATACTGAAAAGCAAAGCTGTCAAATTTAAGTTATGGAATGGTATACTATTAATGATCACTTTGGTTAAATTTAGAACTATGAAAAAAAAATTCACAATCTCAAATTTTTCATTAATTTGTGAACTGGAAAACAGTCCTATCCAGATAAAGAGGACTTTTAATAACAAACCACTCATATTGCATTTTTCTATGATATACTAAATAAAAATATATCGATTTACATCTAGTAATTTCTTCTACTATTTATACTATATACTCCTGTTGTACTGGCAGAAAGAATAGCTCCCAGATTTTTTACAA
Organism: Antilocapra americana; assembly: GCA_007570785.1. Classification (NCBI taxonomy): domain Eukaryota; kingdom Metazoa; phylum Chordata; class Mammalia; order Artiodactyla; family Antilocapridae; genus Antilocapra; species Antilocapra americana. Next base: position 35,202,446 of record ML661338.1, on the reverse strand, counting down.
GTTTTGAGCGACTATGCAATAAATGCCAAAAAATTTTTGACAGCTGCATTATCATTTATTAAGCTGGCACTTTTCAAAATTTACTTATATGGAGACTAGTAATCTTTGCTTTAACTTTTTTATAAAATAATTTTTGTAAAGGATATTATTGTAACTAGCTCTTGAGGATGAAAGCTTTCATTCATATGATAGCCAATCAAATTAAACATGAAGCAAAGATAGTAAACGATAGGAATATTTGGTGGTGGTGGTTTACTCGCTAAGTCATGTCTGACTCTTGCAACCTTATGGACCACAGCTGGCCAGGCTCCTCTGCCATTGGATTCTCAAGGCAAGAATACTGGATTGGGTTGCCATTTCCTTCTCCAGATATGTGTATATATATATATATGCATACATATATATATATATATATTTATATACAGTAAGTAGTATATATATATATATAGTAGTTAGTAGTGAAGACCTACAAGATCTTCTAACACCAAAACAAAACAAAACAAAACAACAACAACAACAAACTTGTCCTTTTCATCATAGGGGACGGGAATGCAAAAATAGGAAGTCAAGAGACAACTGGAGAAACAAGTAAGCATGACCTTGGAGTACAGAATGAAGCAGGGCAAAGGCTAACAGAGTTTTGCAAGAGAACACACTGGTCATAGCAAACACCCTCTTCCAACAACACAAGAGGAGACTCTACACATGGACATCACCAGATGGTCAACACCGAAATCAGATTGACTCTATCCTTTGAAGCCAAAGATGGAGAAGCTCTATAGAGTCAGCAAAAACAAAACCAGGAGCTGATTGTGGCTCAGATGATGAACTCTTTATTGAAAAATTAAGACTTAAATTGAAGAACGTAGGGAAAACAACTAGGCCACTCAAGTATGACCTAAATCAAATTCCTTATGACTACACAGTGGTGGGAGTGACAAATATATTCAAAAGATTAGATCTGATACACACAGATCTGAACAACTATGGACACAGGTTCATAACACTGTATAGGAGGCATCCCCAAGAAAAATAAATGCAAAAAGCCAAAATATTTGTCTGCGAAGTCTTTACAAATAGCAGAGTAAAGAAAGGAAAGGCAAAGAGAAAAAGAAAGATATACCCATCTGAATGCAGAGTTCCAGAGAATCGCAAGATGAGATAAGAAAAACTTTTTAAATGAACATTGCAAAGAAACAGAGTGGGGGGGAAATAGAATGGGAAAGATGAGATCTCTTAAAGAAAATTAAAGACACCAAGAGAACATTTATGGAAAGATGAGCACAATAAAGGAGTGAAATAGTATGGGCATAACAGAAACAGAAGATACTAAGAAGAGGTGGCAAGAATACACAGAAGAACCATAAAAAATATTTTAATGACCCAGGAAACCACAATGACCAACCTAGACAGCATATTAAATATGCTGCATATGACCAACCTAGACAGTATATTAAAAATCAGAGACATTACTTTGCCAGCAAACGTCCGTCTAGCCAAAGTTATGGTTTTTCCAGTAGCCACGTATGGATGTGAGAATTGGACTATAAAGAAAGCTGAGTGTCAAACAATTCTTGTTTTGGAATTTTAGTGTTGGAGAAGACTCTTGAGAGTCCCTTGGACAGCAAGGAGATCAAACCAGTCAATCCTAAAGGAAATCTGTCCTGCATATTCATTGGAAGGACTGATGCTGACGCTGAAACTCTAATACTTTGGCCACCTGATGTGAAGAATTGACCTATTAGAAAAGACCCTGATGCTGGGTAAGATTGAAGGCAGGAAGAGAAGGGAATGACAGAGGACAAGATGGTTGGATGTCACCACTGACTTGATGGACATGAGTTTGATTAAGCTCCGGGAGTTGGTGATGGACAGGGAAGCCTGGTGTGCTGCAATCCATGAGGTTGCAAATAGTCAGGCACAACTGAGGAACTGAATTGAACTGAACTGAACCACGATGGTGTTATCACTTATCTAGAGCCAGACATCCTGGAATGAGAAGTCAAGTGGGCCTTAGGAAGCATCACTACTAACAAAGCTTGTGAATTACAGCTGAGTTAATACAAAAATATAATGAATTAATCCTAAAATATGATGCTGCGAAAGTGCTGTAAAAAATATGCCAGCAAATTTGGAAAATTCAGCAGTGGCCACAGAACTGGAAAAGGTCAGTTTAATTCCAATACCAAAGAAGGGCAATGCCAAAGAATGCTCAAACTACTGCACAATTGTACTCATTTCACATGCTGGCAAATTAAAGCTCAAAATCCTTCAAGTTAGGCTTTAACAGTATGTGAACTGAAAACATCCAGATGTTCAAGCTGGATTTATAAAAGACAGAAGAACGAAAGATCAAATTGCCAACATCTGCTGGATCATAGAAAAAGCAAGAGTATTCCAGAAAAACATCTACTTTTTCTTTATTGACTATACTAAAGCCTTTGACTGTGTGGATCACAACAAACTGTAAATTATTAAAGATATGAGAATGCCAGACCACCTTACCTGCCTCCTGAGAAACCTGTACACAAGTCAAGAAGCAGCACTTAGAACTAGACATGGAACAAAGGACTGGTTCCAAATTGGGAAAGGAATATAGCAAGGCTATATACTGTCATCCTGCTTATTTAACTTATATGCAGAGTACATCATGAAAAATGCCAGACTGGGTGAAGCATAAGTTGAAATCAAGACTGTGGAGAGAAGTATAGTAGCCTCAGATATGCAGATGACACTATCCTTATGGCAGAAATTGAAGAGGAGCTAAACAGCCTCCTGATGATGGTGAAAGAGGAGACTGAAAAAGCTGGTTTAAAATTTAACATTCATAAAACGAATAATATGGTACTGTTCCAATCACTTCATGGCAAATGTATGGGGAAAAATGGAAACAGCAACAGAATTTATTTTGTGGAATTCCAAAATCACTCCAGACAGTGACTGAAGCCATGAAATTAAAAGACACTTGCTCCTTAGGAGAAGAGCAATGACAAACCTATATAGCACATTAAAAAACTGAGGCATTACTTTGTTTACAAACATGTGTATAGTAAAAGTTATGGTTTTTCCAGTAGTCTTGTATTGATGTGAGAGCTGGGCAATAACATCACTGAGTACCAAAGATTTGATGCCTTCAAACTATGGTGCTGTAGAAGACTCTTGAAAGTTCCTTGGATAGTAAGGAGATCAAACCAGTCAATCCTAAAGGAAATCAACCCTGAATATTCAGTGGAAGAATTGATGCTGAAGCTGAAGCTCCAATACTTTGGCCACCTTATGCGAAGAGCTGACTCGTTAGAAATGCCCAATGCTGGGAAAGATTGAAGGTCGAGGAGAAGACGATGACAGAGGACGAGATGGTTGGATGATAGCCATGAAATTAAAAGATGCTTGCTCCTTGGAAGAAATGCTATGACCAATCTAGGCAGTGTATTAAAAAGCAGAGACATTACTTTGCCAACAGAGTTCCATCTTGTCAAAACTATGTTTTTTCCAGTAGTCATGTATGGATGTAAGAGCTGGATTATAAGGAAACCTGAGCACTGAAGAATTGATGCTTGTGAACTGTGGTGTTGGAGAAGACTCTTGAGAGTCCTTTGGAGTGCAACGAAATCCAACCAGTCAATTCTAAAGGAAATCAGTCCTGAATATTCATTGGAAAGACTGATGCTGAAGCTGAAACCCCTGTAATTTGGCCACCTGATGCAAAGAATTGACTCATTGGAAAAGACTCTGATGCTGGGAAAGATTGAAGGCAGGAGGAGAAAGGGATGAGAAAGGATGAGATGGTTGGATGGTATCATCAACTCAATGGATATGAGTTTGAGCAAGCTCTGGGAGTAAGTGATGGACATGGAAGCCTGGCGTGCTGCAGTCCATGGGGTCACAAAGAGTAGAACATGACTGAGCGACTGAACTGAACCTGCCTAAAGATGTTAGGCCATCAGATATTGCCCCCATCCCAATATCTGCACATCAACAAGACCACTATTTTATAAGTGCCTGTCAGATTGTCTCACAACTCTTCTCATGGATGGACTTTCAGTTAGAAAAAAAAAAAAAAGTCAAAATTCACTATTTGGTTTGTATAGCTCTGCACAGGTGGCTCAGTGGCAAAGAAACCATCTGCCAATGCAGGAAATACAGGTTTGATCTCTGAGTTCAGAAGATTCCCTGGAGAAGGAAATGGCAACTCACTTCAGTATTCTTGACTGGGAAATCCCATGGACAGAGGAAACTGATGGGCCAAAGTCCATGGAATCGCAAGAGAGTCAGACATGACTTATTGACTGAGCATGAGATCTATATAAACCAATTCCTATATGCAACTCCGAATTGCTCTTATTATTTGTACCACATTCATGAAGTTTGTTTGTTTGTTTTTTAATTTCCTCAAAATGAGAAAGACTTTTATTGAAATGTACACTTTCTGGCCTATAACTCTAGAGAAGTCTTTCTCTTATTTCTTCCCAGTCTACGTGGTGTCCCAGACTGTCTCAGAGAGGGATTCTCCTACTCCAGAGCTTAGACTGTGGCCTCTCCTCCAGCACCTTTTCCTCTAGAGCCCATTTATTTTCATCAAAACATTACCAACAACAAATAATCTCCAACTATTTTGTATTGCTTGCTTATCTTTCCGCAAGTAGAATTCAAGATCCAGAATGTAGGGGCTATATTTTTTTTTATTGTCTGATCACTTTCATATTTATTTATTTTCATATGTCCAATGCTTAGTATAGGATCATTATATTCATTATATTCTCAGTACATTACTCCCATAATAAAAGTGAAATTTAGAGAGAGTAAACAATCTGACTTAAGGGCATACGATAAGCATTTGGTTGAGACAGCATTAAACACAGATGGTCTCACTTCATGGCTCTTGGTCTGAACATCAACTCTGGACTGTCCCCTAATTATGTTGGGGAACTCCCTCAGCCATCCTGGCCAACTCCTCTGTCTTTCAAGTGAGGAATGAAGGTGAGTCACTGATGCATTTGCCTAAGAATGTATATCCAGCTTGGTGAGAAACTGTGAGTGACAGGAATGCCATGTCTTCCCAGTCATGCTTATTCATACCCTGTGCTGTTTCGCTTCAGCCTGAGCCCCTGGAGCTCCATGTGGGCCTAGGCATGGCAGCTGTCTTTAGGTCCAAGGCACGAGGTCATGACAAGGGAAGTGGATTTCAAATGAGAAGAGTTAGAAGTCAGTTAAATAATGGTTCAGCATTCAGAATTAAGGCAGGGATCAAGACTGTAGGACTTCCCTTGTGGCTCAGAGGGTAAAGTGCCTGCCTACAGTGTGGGAGACTCAGGTTCAAACCCTGGGTTGGGAATATCTCCTGGAGAAAGAAATGGCAATCCACTCCAGTATTCCTGTCTGGAAAACCCCATGGAGGGAGGAGCCTGGTAAGCTACAGTCCATGGGGTCACATGGAGTCAGACACGACTGAGCGACTTCACTTTCACTTTTCAAGAGTGTTAATTTTCGTTCAATGGTCAGAGCTCCCATGCACCAACAGTAGTGAAATATCAGAGGCAAACACAGCTCTTTTTAGAAGAAGAATTTGCAGAATTTAGTGAAGCCCTTTCCTCTGAATTGAGTCAAACATGATTCTCCTTCAATGGATACTCATCCTTACCTGAAGTAATCTAAATCAGCCTCAAACTGCTAAAACCTTAGCCCTTGAAAATAAGTACAATCTACTTCAGCCACTGAATCACTGACAGCCAAGGAAAACAGTGCTGCCATTGAGAAGTGACTCTTGGGTCCTGGATTTATAAAGTATCTTTCTTTATTTTATGAGCTACTTTTCCATAAAGTACTCAAATTTACTACAGAAGACACATCCATTCTAAAGTTCTCAAGAGGATGACTTTGATCCTTGACTTCTGGCTTTCAATCTACCAGTTTACTAATATTTTCCTGAAACAAGTCAAACCACAACCTGAAACCATCCAAACAGATTCCACAAGGCTGAGAGTTATCTGCCTCCTTTTGACCTGCTTTTTGCCTCCTTTGACCTGCCCTCCTTGAAGCCTGCTGGACACAGATTAAGGAATAACACTTTGGTTTGATATGTAGGTCAAAAGCCATGGCAAAGTTTGAGCAGAAGGTAGATGTCAAGGCAGATGGATGAGGTCAAGCACAATTGCACACACAGTATCAAAGGAAAGCCTTGAGCCTCAGGCACCAGGAAAGGCAGAAGTTGGACCAGAAATTCTTGCTACTGATGGGGATTAATTACTAGCTCCCGTCAAATTCAGAATTTGAACATGGGACCATGAGATCTACATCACTGATGGTAAGGGTGGCTTCTGACACAATCTCTGCCAGGTGGCACTAGTGCTTCAAGACAACACAATGCGTCTGCAGGCTTATTTTTAAATAACTACAAGCTTATGGTAAGGAGCACCAAACAATTGATGTTTCAAATTGTAGAGTTGGAGAAACTCTTGAGAGTTCCTAGGACTGCAAGAATATCAAACCAGTTAATCCTAAAGGAAATCAATCCTGAATATTAATTGGAAGGACTGATGCTGAAGCTGAAGCTCCAATACTTTGGTCACCTGATACAAAGAGCAGACTCATTGGAAAAGATGCTGAGGCTGGGAAAGATTGAGGGTAGGAGGAAAAGGGGGTGACAGAGGATGAGATGGTTGGATTGCATTACCCCTTCAATGGACATGACTTTGAGCAAACTCCAAAAGATAGTGAAGGAGAGGGAAGCTTGACATGCTGCAGTCTGTGGAGATGCAAAAGACTTGGACTTCACTTAGTGACTGAACAAAACAACAAGGGTAAGGATATGCTTTTACAAGCAATAATGAAACTACAATAATTTATACAGTATGTTTACATCATCTCAGCTCATCTTTATCCTTACAAGTCCAGGAAGTATACAGGGCAAGAATGATTGTAGAGCTCATTTTTCAGTTATGGAATGTAAGAGTAGGGGAGGTGAAAAGCTTTAGCATGCATGTTCAGTTACTAAACACTAAAGTTCAGGTTCTAAATGTTGTGTCTTGAATCCCAATTGCATTTTCATTCCACTGTACCATATCAATCTAAGTAATTCAGTTCGCCAAGCGAACTGAAAGGAAATGGAAAGCTAAATGTAATATTTCAAGGAGATACAGAACAGATCCAAACATATGAATCCAGAGATAGAGCTCAGATTGTAAATAACCAGTCTTGTCAAGATATGAAAGCCATTCCAAACTCTAAACTGAGATGTGACTTAAATGTCATATTTGAATAACAGTCCTGTGATCCATCATCTGTCATAAATTTTAAGATCCAATTTTAGAGGAAATGAAAACAAACAGATTAATCCTTTTTTCATGCCAACATACAAAAACTATGTAATATCCTAAAACTTTTTGAGAATCAGGACCTAAAGTTTCCAGTGAATATATTTTAAAGCATTTTCATTTATTGATGACTGACACTTCTGAGCATTACAGAGCTATATCTGTAATTAAATGTTAATATGTAAATACTATGAAAACAAATATTTAAACCTTTCTCTTAAATAAAAATATCTAATGCTATGTTATTTGTAGAAATTTTACTACTTGTTAACTTATAAAAAAGTAAATTCTTCAAGAAATGAAATATAGGCACTTTTTCTTAATAGTTATTCTGTATTTCTGAGAAGCAGTGTTTGCATGCATTTATTCTGACTTCAAACACTTCAACTACGACTAGGCTGTCATCAAATTAGGTTAACTAATTCAACTAGTAAAATAGAACAAAATAATATTCATTTATAATTTAAAGGTGTAAGTGAGTTGAAATGAGGATGAAAATACCTCTTGACATCTTTTCCTTTTCTCCTTTTCTAGTTGAAAATATTTCTTATAATCATGAGATGATTGTTCTGTTCTCACACTAACTCTCCTAATAAGTAATGAAATTTTCAATATCACATTTGTTATCAAGCCTTTATTTATTTCCTGAAAGTCTAACTGTCATATGTTGGTTAATATAATGACATTTGGCTAGAAATCCAAATATCCAAAGTCCACCCATTCAATCTTAATTAAAATTAGGGGTGGGAGAATAACAAAATCTATACTTAATAAAATATACAATTCAGAAAAAAACTGAGTCACTAAACTCTGCATATAATTTAATAATAGTAATAGACTCATCATTTCTAATACTAAGATTTTGCTTTTTCTGATGGCTGCTTAGTATGACTGGTTTAGCATACAAAAATATATGAATCCCAATCTCTTTCAATATTGTATAGACATGGAAAAGAACTGTACTTTATGATTGTATAGTACTTCTGTCTGTATAGTTCATCTTTCTGTCTTCTTCACATTTTACTCAATATCTTCATTAGAAATTAAGTATGTATTGAAAATTAGAATATCTTTGTTGTTAAGTCTAATGAATAGCTGTATATTAAGCTGCTGTGTTTGCTAATTCAGATACAAAAATGGTATATCTGTTTCTTCAATAAATATGATATATGACCAGGTGAGAAGATACATATTAACTTTCGCCAAGTGCATTCTAAATTCAACTAAATACTCAGGAATTTTTCCAAAAGATAAATACAAAAGGACTCTGAAAGCTAGAAAGACAAATGTGCTTGTCGAGTGACTTTAAAATTCAAGGAATAACTAGCCACAGTGAGCTGTCTTGGTATTAAAAGCAGAGACATTACGTTGCCAACAAAGTTCCATTTGTCAAGGCTATGGTTTTTCCAGTCATGTATGGATGTGACAGTTGGATGGTGAAGAAAGCTGAGCACCGAAGAACTGATGCTTTTGAACTGTGGTGTTGGAGAAGACTCTTGAGAGTCCCTTGGACTGGAAGGAGATCCAACCAGTCCATCCTAAAGGAGATCAGTCCTGGGTATTCACTGGAAGGACTGATGCTGAAGCTGAAACTCCAATACTTTGGCCACCTCATGCGAAGAGCTGACTCATTGGAAGAGACCCTAATGCTTGGAAGGACTGGGGGCAGGAGGAGAAGGGAACGACAGTGGATGAGATGGTTGGATGGCATCACCGATTTGATGGACATGGGTTTGGGTAGACTCCGGGAGTTGGTGATGGACAGGGAGGCCTGGCGTGCTGCAATTCATGGGGTCTCAAAGAGTCGGACACGACTGAGCGACTGAACTGAACTGAATTGAACTGAATCCAGGTTTGGGCACTAGAGAGGTCTACAACTTGGAACCAACAGCAGCAAATCAAGGAGTCTGCATCTCTGGTCAAATGGCCAGGAAGGAAAAGCCCAATGTATATCAAGGAGGGTGACCTCAGCCCCTTTCCATATCTGAGGCAGTGGAGCCCATCCTTTCACAGTGACAGTTAAAAGTGTGATCTGGGTCTCAACCTAGAGAATATAAAATTATTATATTCCCATAGCCCTTATCATATTCTAACATATTATAGAATTCATTTAATCATCTGGTTTATTGTCTGTCTCTCTTTCATAGAATGTAATCCCTGTCTGACTTTTTTCACTGACACAATCCTAGTGTCTGTAACTCAGCCTAGTACTCAGCTGAAGCTCAATAAGTATTTGTTGAATTATTTAATAAATAAATAAATGAGTATCACAAAAAATAGTAGAGTCAAAATCACAAAAGATAGAATCGGTGAATTTTAGAACAGGTCAAAAGAATTTAATTAACATAGAGACAGCAGCCTACAAAGTTAATAGAGCTCCAAGAATCTGTGGGACAATACGAGGAGATCTAATATTCATGGCATTGCAGTGGCCAAAGAGAGGAAGAAAAGTGTAGGACTGAAAAACTGCTTGAATAAATAGCACTGAAAACTAGAAATATGTAATACACAAACTTATAGATTCAAGAATCTTAGGATAAACTTACATAGGATAAATAAAAAAGAAATCTATACAAAGACATCAGAATTAACCAAATAAGAACTAAGAACCAGAAAGAAGAGTCTTAAAAGCAATTCAAGTAAAGGGACCTTTACCTATACAGAATACCAATCTGAATGACAATGGATATCTGAAAACCATAAGGGTTTGAAGAAAGTGGCATAACATATTTCAAGTGCAAAATTGAAAGAAATGTCAACTGTGAATTCAATATTCAGTGAAACTGTCCTTTCAGAGCAAAAGAGAAAGAAACATTCTCAGGAAGGTAAACTAAGAATTTGTCGTCAGTAGACCAACCCCTAAATCATGGGGAAACATAAAGAAAATGTTTCTCTAAACATAAAAAAAATAACATGCTAATGGAAGAAAGAAAAAAACTTGTATGGGTAAACATATGTGTGTGTATATATATATATATATATATATTAGTAGGCTATCCTTCTCATAAATTTTGCTAAATAAAAATAGAAACAATATTGGATGCAGTGTCAAATGTGTGTAACAGAAATACTTAAAACAATTATATTTTTACAATAGGAACAATGAAGGATTAAATTCAACCAAGATGAAACTAAAAACCTGAATACTCTTAGAACCAGAAAAGAAATTGAATTAGTAACTAACTTGACCCCGAAAAAGAAACCTTCAAGGCAAGATGACTTCACTAGGGAATTTACCAAACATTTAAAGAAGAATTTACATCAATTTTACACAGATTTTTTCCCAGAATATAGAAGGGAAGGAACACTTTCAAAGATACTTCTCAAATCCAGTATTGTTCTGATACCAAAACCAGACAAAGATGATCCAAAAAATAGGAACACCAGAGACTAATCTCCCATGAACTTATACATAAAAATCTCAACAAAATTTTACAAAACTGAGCCCAGCAATATACAAAATAAACTATATATGATAATCAATTGGAGTTTATTCAAGATACAGGCTGGTAAAATATTAAAAAATCAAATAGTGTAACTACAGGATCTAGAAAAAAGTCATTATGACCATATCGATTGACGCAGGAAAATGGATTCAAAGAAATCCAAACCCATCCACTACAAATCACTTAGGAATCTAAGATTAAAAGATACTTTCTCTACTAGAAAACACAAGTCCACAAGACAACCACAGCTAACACTATACTTAATGGTGTAAGACTGAATGCTTTCAGCCTATTATTAGGAACAGGGTAAGGCTGTTAGCGTTCACAACTCTGATTTAATATGGTACTGGCTGTTTTAGCAAGGGCAAAAATGGTAGAAAATACATTGAAGGTATACATACCAAAAATGACCTACATTTTTAAATTACACACTTAAAGGAAAAACTCTTTGGAAAAAATTTTTCAGGAGATTTATATAATATTTAGTTAGTTAGACTTAAGCAAAAAAGCCTAATGGAGAAAATGGATAAAACTGACACTCCCCCATTGAAACTGAAAACTGCTACTCATCAATAGTTCCTGTGAGCAAGCTGAAGAGACAAATTACAGACTTTGAGAAAATATTCGCAAACCACCTATCTCACAAAGGATTTGTGCATAAAATATTTAAAGAACTCTCAAGTTGCAAGGGTAAACAAAACAAAAAACTATCCAATTAGAAAATGGGCAACAGAAATGAATAGACTTCTCACTGAGGAAGATATATGTAAAAAATATAAGCACTTCAATTAAATCCAATATCATTAGCCACTAAGGAAAGGTAAATTTAAACCACAATACAGTATCATTAAACACCTCTTAGAATGACTAAAAAAAAACATGCTGACAAGGATGTGGAGAAACTTGATCCCTCAATCACTGCTAGTGTTAATATAAAGTGGTACTGCTGCTGCTGCTAAGTCACTTCAGTTGTATCCGACTCTGTGTGACCCCATAGACGGCAGCCTACCAGGCTCCTCTGTCCATGGGATTTTCCAGGCAAAAGTACTGGAGTGGGATGCCATTGTCTTCTCTGATAAAGTGGTACAGTCACGTATGAAAACAGATTTACCTACATGAAAACATTTACCATACAAAGCAGTAATTTCACCCCTGAGTAATGCAAACCTTTGTTCGTGCAAAAATCTATACACAAATATTCATAGCAACTTGATTCATAATAATAAAAAAGGGAAAATAACTCAAATGTCCTTTGATCCATGAACAGTTAAACGAACTCAATTATCCATACCATGGAATACAACTCAGCAACAAAAAGGGATGAAATGTTGTCAAATGCAAGCATTTGGAAAGACAACTCAGATTACATAGCATTCTTTTTTTTTTTTTTACTTTATTGTGTTGGTTTTGCCATACATTGACATGAATCTGCCATGAGTATACATATGTTCCCCTTCCAGAAACCCCCTCCCACCTCCCTCCCGATTCCCTCTCTCTGGGTCATCCCGGTGCACCAGCCCTGAGCATCAAACCTGGGCTGGCGATTGATTTCACATATGATAATTAACATGTTTCAATGCCGATCTCCCATATCATCCCACCTTTGCCCTCTTCCAGAGTCCACAAGACTGTTCTATACATCTGCTTCTCTTGTGCTGTCTCGCATACAGGGTTCTCGTTACCATCTTTCTAAACTCCATATATATGCGTTAGTATACTATATTATTGTTTTTCCTTCTGGCTGACTTCACCCTGTATAACAGGCTCCAGTTCTGTCCACCTGAGTAGAACTGATTCAAATGAATTCTTTTTAATGGCTGAGTAATATTCCATTGTGTATATGCACCACAGCTTTCTTATCCATTCGTCAGCTGATGGGCATCTAGGTTGCTTCCATGTCCTGGCTACTATAAACAATGCAGCGATGAACATAGCATTCTTGAAATAAAGCCATTCAGCGGTGTTGGAGAAGAAAATATATCATTGGTTGTCATGTATATGATTTTGTATTTGCAGAGTGGCTAAAACTGTAGCACTAGAGAGCCTGGATAATAAAACAGTTTTATATCTTGATTGTTGACTGATTGATAACATTGCACAGACACACAAGTAGACACACAACATACACACACATGCAAGTGAATGCATATATCCCTGTTGACATCTGAATCTTACTTTGTGTATTGTACAAATGTAAATTTCTTGATGTATTCTATTTAGGCAAGCTGTTAAATTTGAGAGAGAAGTGTGAAGACTCTATGGGACCTCCCTGTACTTTTTTCAACTTTTTGTGAATCCAAAATTATTTCTAAATAAACCTGTAAAGAAAATGTGCCGAAAGTTTGCTCAAGGACTCAAGCAAGTTCAAGAAAGCTAGCAGACTAGGGAAAGGTTAATCTGAATTAAAATAGTGAACACTGCTCTTCTCCATAATACTAATTCTGAAGCAATGCATCAACGTAAGCTTTCCATCTTTACATATGATTGAATGCCTAACTTACATTGTAATCATAAGTAGGTTATGTTTAACAAACAAAAGCAAGCATAGCTACACATGTGTAATCAAAGATGACATTGGCCGTAATTGTCAAATTGTATTTTCTCAAGATGTCTCTCCCCTAGGGAAAAAAAAAAAAACAACCACTAAGTCTGCTCTTAACACCTCCCCAAAATTTCTGCCTCAGGATGAGCTCTCCTTAGTTTGTCCTTAGATCTCAGTCTTGTATTTAGCAAAAGTTTTGAGGCATATGTATTATTTTCCTTTGCAAGGCTCCATAACAGAAACCCAAATAAGTATTTGACAGATTAGAGTTAATAGCCACGTCCACTCTTTCTGGCAAAATCTCTAACACAGAGGCATATATGTGTAATGTCCCAGTCCTACTTAAGTCCTTAACAATACATAAGCCAAACCTGCACCTTCATAGCTTAATCACAGCTCAATCTTGTCTTGGAAATCATGTGTAAGTTTTGGAGTTAAATAATAATAATTTCCCCCCAAAATTCCAAAACAGGATATAAGCCAGTGAGTCAAAGTATCTTTTTCCTTTAAGAATTCAGATAGGAAATAAAATATTTAAAAATAGGCATACTATTCCTTTTTAAATAGGATTACTTTAAATTTGCTGGAAAATAGAAAAAAAATATTATTGTAAGTTTTTGGCTAAACCAGAACACATCAACTTTGCTTAATGGACAAAATAATGGGCAAAATATGGTCACATGTTAATTAGTTTTAGGCTACCAACTGACTCTGGCTATGAAAGAAAAAAAAAAAAAAAGCCCAGATTTTCAATAATTTTTAAAAATAATATCAAGATAACTCTATTTCTTGATGTGTATAAACCACAATTGTGACCAGAACTGTTCTCCTTGCTAATGCTAATTATTATTTTAAATTTAAGTTATCAGATATCCCATACAAAGTAATTATCAAGAGATAATCTAGTGTTTTCAATCATAAAATTAAGAACTCTACCACAAATAGCTACTGAAAATAACAAATATTTTCTATTTAATGCATTCTTTTACACTGCATATAAATATTAATAAATGGAAAGTAAATATTACTTTTATCATAAGGCTCAAAATAATTATCAAAAGTTTTCCAGCCCACAGACAAACGTTTCTAAATCAACACTTCTCCACTAAAATCATATCATCATTCACTAAATCAAATGAGCAAGATACATTTTCTTTGCTTGGCTTAGGTTATTTATGGCTTTGCTTCAGTGACAGTGATTGGTTATTTTAAGAATGAATCAGTTTAACTCATGCTCCTGTGCACCCAGTATATTTGATTAGATCTGGGGTGGACAGGTTTCTATTTCACCATCTGCTTCTTTCAATTGGCTGTGGCAGCCTTGAGTATAACTTTGAGAAGAAATGTGAGCCTCAGTGGGAAAGATTAGAGATATCTTCCCGGAGTGTGAGACTCAGTGTGTGCCAAGTGTCATGGCACAACAGCTCAGTATTTCTCTCTTTTGGTGAGACATGTAAGTGCTATAAATAGAAATGAGGATGAAAGTGTGTGTGTCTTTTCCATAGTAAACCTCATCTTACTTAAAAGTAGAAGTCATAAAAACTGGAGCAAGTGCCTCTTTTAAAAACTTGCTGCAGAAGCGCCAGTCTTTGAATTTTCTCTAGTAGTTATTGATGTTTTCTCTTGAAAGATACATATTGCTAATTGACAACGCATTTGAAGTTAAGCACCTCACTTTCAACACTATTCTCAAGAATTTTAAAAATGTTGGGAAGTCTAATACAGAGCTTGCTTTGTTTGCCTTGAATAACACAGGTTTGAATCATGCTGTGCTGGTCCACTCCTAAGCAAATTCTTTTCAATAATAAATACTACAGTATTGCAGGCATCACTGTTGGTTGAATCCTTGGAAGCACACTGTGGTTATAGAAGGTTCACTATAAAGTTATACCGGAATTTTCCACTTCAAAAGGGTGAGCACATCTAATGCCAACTTTGTTAAAGGCTCAGCTGTTAAGGTAACTGGGGATTTGACAACATCAAACTGAGTTTATAATGTTACTATATCTTACAGTGTATTGAAATCTGAATTAATACATGATTCTCTCCTAGAAGTGCTAAAATTACTGCATTGTAAGGACATTTCGATACTGCATAAGTGTTTATATCAGCATTTGAGGATATTAACTGTTTTTCAATTATGTAGTGGGGGTGGGGAGGGTGAGATGCAAAGTTCCAGCTGTTTGTTATTTTCCTACTTTGCTTTCTCACCATTCCGAAGTATCCAGATGGTTATAAATATTTAGGAATCTGAGGCATTTCAAAGTCATGAAATCTGTTATATTCTAAATACAAAAGAAACTCACGAATTCTCAGCTTGCATATTTTAAAATCAAGAACCACAGAGCAATATAAATATATATGGTGGTTTAGTTACTAAGTTGTGTCCAACTCTTGTGACCCAATGAGCTGTAGCCTGCCTGGCTCCATTGTCCATGGGATTTTCCAGGCAAGAATACTGGAGTTTGTTGCCATTTCCTTCTCCAGGGTACCTTCCCAACCCATGGACTAAACCCGACCTGTATCTCCTATATATATATCTGTAATTACCTACCTATAATGACAGAAGAAATATATATACCTATACCTATATCAATATCTATCTGAAAAAAACTTTTCTTATTGTCCTATATGATCATCTTGATGATTCATTTTCAAACTACAACAGAGACTGAAATGTAGCATAATAACTAAACCTCCCAGATTAGCCTTCCAAGACTTCTATTTTACTGATCCCTTTTGTGTATCCACTATCCTGCTAAGAATCTGAAGACAAATTACATACAAGATGCACGAACACCCATCATACCAATACATTATGTGGCTCTCTCCATAATACTCTTCATTCATTATAGTACATACAATCTCTTTGGTTTATTTCATAGAATAGGCAAATGTTAATATAAGTACTCAAAACAAAATGCATTTCACTGAAATAATTTGTGAAGTTGTATTTTACAGCTTTTAGTGCACTTCATTTTTAAGCCGTCAGCACTTTGGAATATATAAAACTGACAACCACACTGCAAAGTTAGCAATTTCATATTATATTCACAGCCCATTAATGGATTTAGCTACAAGGAAGAAATGTTGTGGGGCGGGGGCAGAGGGGCATTGTTCTGACATGGAGAAATGAAGATCTGTCACAACAGTAAAATTTAATTATAAGGTTGTTCAATTGCTTGAAATTATAAGCTGCAAAACAGAAAATAAATCTATCGACATTTCACCATCTAAATTGAGTCACAAATGCTTATTTTTCCATTTTCACTTATCTGACAGGGAAATGATATTCGTGAACACATATTTACCTAGGTTACTAAAGAAAGCAATTACTTGGGTTACATTTCTAAAGACTCATCCTCTAGGAAAGCCTTTGATCTAAGCTGCTGTGCTCATAAGATCTGTTGTTGGTTTCCATGTCAGAAAGGTATACACAGTACTCACAGATTACTTTAAAAGAACCTAAAATCTCAGCTGTTATTAGTAATTCTTAGTTCCTACAATACTTATGATTAAACACATTCAAGAATGTCTTATAATTTATTCAGAGAGTCTAGTTAAATTTAACAAAAATACTGGAAGTATATTCACAAAATATTGTGTATACTAAGATCAGAGAATAAATGGGTTTAAAACCCAAGTAAGGAAAGACTCATTAATTAATTAAATAATTAATTGGAGTATTATTTGTAATTTTGCTATTACATTATTTTGTTTCAAAAAAATGGCTAGTAGCAATTCTGTAATTTCTCTGGTTTTTTAATTAAGCTTCTAAATTTTTATTATAGTTCATTAATAGGCCTTGTTAGTAGGCAGAAAATTTCAACTTAAGGCAAAATGATAACAGCTTAAAAACAATTACAGACAGCACCATGACTAACGAATACTGCACAGTTTTCTCTGCCAGAAAAATGAATCTACTTTGCTGTTCATCCTTAGCCTTGACATAGTGATATATAGCTTGTTTCCTGAAGTAGATTTAATGGTGTAGATTATTTTGCAGACTTGAAAATAGCACGGACAATCAGTATGTTGCTTCATGTCATACTGACATGGCTTTATGTCTTGCCACCAAAGCAGAATTGGAGCATTAGAGTCTTGTCAAATATGGAAATACTTGACTCTTTTGATTTTTGTCTCTAAGGTAGGTGCAGTTGGGGAGAGTGGGTGGGGGGGTAGTTAAGTGGGAAAAAAAATCAATATAATCATTGGAGTTCTAATTATTCTTAGAAAAAAGGAAATCTTTTAAACAAAACAAGTTGAAGAGGATTTGAAAAATAAAAAATATTGAAATTATAGCTGTCACTTTAAAGTCTCTATTTTTTTAAGTGATGATAATGTATTCATAGAATTTGACTCTACCGCATCTTTGCATTAATTTCAGGCTCTACTACATTATTTGCACTTAGTAAACATACTAAATATACCACCTAAATCTAGCATTTGAATCATTTGTGATTCTAAATTAATATATATAAATGATATATATTTCTTTTAAATATTTCTATTAACTATTATTTACTACACTGATATTTCCTAGTATAATAAATTTTAGAAAAATAAGAGGTGAAAATGCTGGAAACAGATTTAAACTGTTTTGTTTTTATTTTTAGTTTCGTGGGCATATGCATTAGTGCTATGAAGAGAGCAGAAATTCAGACTAAAGTCCTAAAAATGTGTATCTGATATGAAAACAGAGAAAAGTGAGACATTTTGATCCATAATTGGGATATTAAAGTTTTTAACAGGATATAATAAAATATGTTATATTGGGCTATCATATTTAACAGAAATCCCAGCACAACCATAAACAAAATAATGAGTAATGGCTCATTATGTCATGATAGTGTCAAGATGGCAAGAAATGGGGGTATCAAAACTGACTGGAACATCATGGAAAGAAGCAACAAAAGACCTAAATGCAAAAGAAAAAAAAATGCCTATCTCAATAATTGTAATGATTTTAACAATTTCATTGTCTGGTGAAACTGGTGAGGCTATTTACATTTTATCCACCTCTGTACTAAGAATTAATTTTAACCTGTGCTTGTGCTGATTTTAAAAATTCTAAGAGGATGAGTAAAAAGATAAGTCTTGCTCTTGAATTTAAATATGATAGTGTGGCCAGGTGAGCCTGAACACAAGAGAAGTAGTAACACATATTTTATTAAGTATAATGAAATTTACCAGTTACCAAAGACCTTAACAGAAATATAGATGGTAGGAACAAAGTTGAAAAATCAGAGTAGAATAAGAGAAAACTTAAGAATGAACAGAAGAAACAGCAAGCCACAAATGTCTAAAAATCCCTGAGGAGTAGCTGTATGGCACAGTAGTGCACACAAGGGTCATGGATCTATTCAACTAGTAAATAAACTTGCTGACCAGGATCAGTTCATTTCAGTCACTCAGTCATGTGAGACTCTTTGCGACTGCATGGACTGTAGCACTCCAGGCTTCCGTGTCCATCACCCACTCCTGGCGTTCACTCAAGCTCATGTGCATTGGGTCAGTGATGCCATCCAACCATCTCATCCTCTGTCATCCTCTGTCATCCTCTTCTCCTTCTGCTTTCAGCCTTTCCCAGCATCAGGGTCTTTTCCAGTGAGTCAACTTTTTACATCAGGTGGCCGAAGTGTTGGAGGTTCAGATTCAGCATCAGTCCTCTCAATGAATATTCAGGACTGATTTCCTTTAGGATTGACTGGTTTGATCTCTTGCAGTCCAAAAGACTCACAAGAGTCTTCTCTAACACCACAAGGCAATGAACTTTTTTTATGGTCCAACTCTCATATCCATACATGATTACTGGAAAAATCATAGCTATGACTATACAGACCTTTGCCAGTAAAGCGATGTCTCTGCTTTTTAATATGCTATGTAGGTTTCTCAAAGCTTTTCTTCCAAACATCTTTTAATTTCATGATTGCAGTCACCATCCACAGCGATTTTGGAGCCCAAGAAAATAAAGTCTGTCACTGTTTCCATGGTTTCCCCATCTATTTGCCAGGAAGCAATCGGACTAGAGGCCATAACCTTAGTTTTTGAATGCTGGGTTTTAAGACAATTTTTTCCACTCTCCTCTTTCACTTTCATCAAGAGGCTTTTCAGATCCTTTTTGCTTTCTGCCATAAGGTTGGTGTTATTTGTATATCTGAGGTTATTGATATTTCTTCCTGCAATCTTGATTCCAGCTTGTGCTTCATCCAGTCTGGCATTTCACATGATGTACTCTGGATATAACTTAAACAGAAAAGATGACAATATACAGCCTTGACATACTCCTTTCCCAATTTGGAACCAGTCCATTTTTCCATGTCCAGTTCTAACTGTTGCTTCTAAACTTCCATACAGATTTCTCAGGAGGCAGGTAAGGTGGATTATTTCTAAGATATTCCCACATCTTTAAGAATTTTCCACAGTTTGTTGTGGTCCACACAGTAAAAAGCTTTAGAGTAGTCCATGAAGCAGAAGCATATGTTTTTCTGGAACTCTCTTGCTTTGTTGATAATCCAAAAGACGTTGGTAATTTGATCTCTGGTTCCTCTGCCTTTTCCAAATCCAGCTTGAACATCTGGGAGTTCTTGGTTCACCTACTATTTAAGCCTGGCTTAGACAATTTTGAGCATTACTTCTCCAGTGTGTGATATGAGTGCAATTGTGAGGTACTATGAACAATCATTAGCATTGCCTTTTCTTGGGATTGGAATGAAAACTGATTTTTTTCCAGTCCTATGGCCACTGCTGAGTTTTCCAAATTTGCTGGCATAACATTCTCTAAACAACAATATGCCAGTGGTAAAGATAGAGATTTTTCTGAAACATTTCACTACAAAGACATACAAAGCTTCAGATACCTAAGAATGGATATTCCTATTAATTTTTGTCAAAATATCAAATTCTGAACACATTAAGGTACATTTTTATAATTAAAAACTCAAGCAGCATGCTATACCAGTTGAAAAATGGTTATATAATATCTTTATTTACATTACTGAGGTATACTTATAAGGAAAAATAAGCTTTTATAAATTATGTTTTAGTTAAATTGAGAGAAAACTATCAAAAGATATTCTTGGAAATATAGATTTCTTTCTTCAGCTGAAAGCTAATCCTATGTGAGATTTAGGTACCAAACTGAAATGAACCTTAGCTAACTCTTTCCATACTTACTAATACTCAGAACGTAAAGAATCTGCCAGTGATAGAGATTTGGGTTCTATTCTTGGGTGGGGAAGATCCCCTGGAGAAAGGAATGGCAACCCACTCCAGTATTCTTGCCTGGGAAGTCCACAGACAGAGGATTCTGGCAGGACTGTAGTCTGCCAGACTATAAGCCTCCCTATAAATTTCTGCACAGGATCTCCAGTAAAAGTGTCCTGCAATATTTAATGATGGTTTATATTCAGTATTGGTTGGATTTTAAGTATGGATACGAAAAAATCATTTGGTATTAAATTATTCTCCCTTTGAACACCTTATCAAATAGTTAACAATGTGTTTAACAATTCTTTTATAGTAGGACTAAGTAATAATTACTATGCAATTATTTGGTGTTAATATAAAATATGGTGTATTTTATACTTCCTTTTAGTAGAGTATTTGTGATTTTAAGGAAGAAATATATATATATATATATAAAATTTCTCTTTTTCTTCTGTGTAACCAATATATTTAAAATTTTTCAACAGTAGCTTTAGAACAACAGAAAGACCAGACGCAGATATTGTTTAGTTAATCAAACAAAGGTAAATTATTCAGTGGTACAAGAGGAAGTCATGGCAGTCAGGATGCCTAGCAGAATAGGCAGCAATATTCCTCAGGACACTATTGCAAATGACTTAACAAAGTGACACCACAGTCATACTGCTTTAGAAATGTAAACAAGCGTCATAAAATGCAACAACAAAACACAGTATAGTATAGAACATCACTCATAAGTTTATGTCTTGTTTGTTACTCTCAGTCTCCCAAACCTACACAAGCTGGCTCAAGTAAACTCCATTAAGAGTTGAGAGCAAGAGTGCCTTTTCTTTTTTTCTTTTTTCTTATTATTGGAGCATACTTGTGTTACAATGTTGTGCTGGTTTCTGTACATCAAAGCGAATCAGCTATGCATATACATACATACCCTCCCTCCTGAGCCTCCCTCCAGTTCCCCACACCTCGCCTCTCTAGGTCATCACAGAGCGCCAAGCTCAGCTCCCTGTGCTGTAAAGCAGCTTCCCACTAACTTCCTATAATGCTCTACACATGGTCGTGTGCACATATCAGCGCTACTCTCTTAATTTGTCCCCATCTCTGCTGTGTTCACAGCCCATTCTCTACATCTATGTCTCTATTCCTGCCCTGGAAATAAGTTTCTGTGCACCATTTTTCTAGATTCCATATATATGTTAACGGGGATTCCTAGGATCATCCTAACAGGCTCTCAATATGTTATATGGACTATTTTAATTTCTTCTACATTTTTGTCATTTTTAAAATGTACTTATTAGCTAATAACAAGTTCCTGGCATGTGTCAGGCATTAAGGACACAAGGGTAGGATTTAAGACCTAATCCCTAGCCTTAGGGAACTTCATTCTCTCTTTGAAACTTCTTTTTTTTTTTTTTAATTTTTTTATTTATTATTTTTTTTAATTGTTTTTGCCATACATTGTCATGATATCACCATGGGTTTACATATGCTTCCCCCCCCGAACCCCCCCCCCCCTCCCCCCCCCCCCCCCCCCCGGGAAATCTCGCTGCACCAGCCCGGAGCATCAGTCCTGGGCTGGCGATTGACTAGACATATGAAAATTAACATGCTTCAGTGCCCTTCTCCAATATCATCCCACCCTTACACTCATCCACAAAGTCCACGAGTCTATTCTATACATCTGCGTTCCTTTTGCTGTCTCGTATGTTGGGTTCTCGTTACCGTCTTTCTAAATTCCATATATATGCGTTAATATACTATATTGTTGTTTTTGCTTCTGGCTTACTTCACTCTGGATAATGGGCTCCAGTTTCGTCCATCTGAGTAGAATTGCTTCAAATGAATTTTTTTTTAATTCTCTTTGAAACTTCTTGATGAAAGTTAGTAGAGCCCTTGTATTTCATTTCCAGTGCAATAGAGACCAACGCTGACAAGATATTGGGAATGTTTTCCATATATCTTCCATATTGGAAGTGAACCATTTTTGTCATTAATCATCATAGAGCTTCCTAACTTTAACAAATATGATATTGATGTAGATTCGAGAATATAGTACAGCTTTATCCTTAGATTGTTGATGGGTGTTAATCCTTCTCAGAGGTTTTCACACTTCAACTCTTCTTGTTTTGAGTTGTCATATATAATTCATTTAAGAATTTCAAGAGCAGAAAATTGTGAACTGAGAATACCTTAGTAAAATATCAAGGAATAAAAATGGATAAAATCTGACTTACTTGTAGAGTATATTTTACATGTATATATATATTTAACTGTACTATCCCTTTTAATTAGGCTTTATTTCTGCCCTAATAAGTGTCTGGAATATTCTGGGGAAAAATAAAACCTGTTCTTCAGTTTGGCAAAGTGTTGAGAAGTCTCTTTCTGTGTTTCTCATGCTACAGAAATCAAGTATATTTAACTCTTTTCATGGAGCATTTTAAGAGATATCAGCACTAAGGAATCTTAATTTAATTTGATGAAAATGGAGAAGAGAATCATTGAAAATTATTTTTGTACTTTCCTAGTGATTTAGACCTCTGGGAAATATATATTTGTAAAACACACAAATATATGAAATACATGAAACAAATACAAAATATGTGAACCATGGAATACCTATGTGAAACATGTATATACAAAAATACTTTAATATACGGAAGTAATTTTTCTGAAACTGGACACTTGATGTGAAGAGCTGACTCATTAAAAAGACCCGATACTAGGGAAGATTGAAGGCCAAAGGAGTAGGGGTGGCAGAGGATGAGACGGTTAGTTAGCATCACAGACTCAATTAACATGAGTTTGAGCAAATTCTGGGAGATAGTGAAGGACAGGGGAGCCTGGCGTGCTACAGTCCTTGGGGTCATAAAGAATTAACCTCAAAAATATACAAGCAACTCCTGCAGCTCAATTCCAGGAAAATAAGCGACCCAATAAAAAAAAAAAAAATGGGCCGAAGAACTAAACAGACATTTCTCTAAAGAAGACATACAGATGGCTAACAAACATACGAAAAGATGCTCAACATCACTCATTATTAGAGAAATGCAAATCAAAACCGCAATGAGGTACCATCTCATGCCAGTCAGAATGACTGCCATCCAAAAGTTTACAAGCAATGAATGCTGGAGAGGATGTGGAGAAAACGAAACCCTCTTCCACTGTTGGTGGGAATGCAAACTAGTACAACCACTATGGAGAACAGTGTGATGATTCCTTAAAAAACTGGAAATAGAACTGCCATAAGACCCAGCAATCCCACTGCTGGGTATACACACCAGTGAAAGCAGAATTGAAAGAGATACATATACCCCAATGCTCATCGCAGCACTGTTTACAATAGCCAGGACATGGAAGCAACCTAGAAGCCCATTCACAGATGAATGGATAAGAAAGCTGTGGTACATACACACAATGGAATATTACTCAGCCATTAAAAAGAATACATTTGAATCAGTTCTAATGAGATGGATGAAACTGAAGCCTATTATCCAGAGTGAAGTAAACCAGAAAGAAAAACACCAATACAGTATACTAGCACATGTATATGGAATTTAGAAAGACAGTAATGATAACCCTGTATGCGAGACAGCAAGAGACGCAGATGTATAGAACAGTCTTTTGGAAAGGGCGAGGGTGGGATGGTTTGGGAGAATGCCATTGAAACATGTATATTATCATATGTGAAACAAACAAACAAAAAAGAGTCAAATATGACTTAGTGACTGAACAACAACACTTTATCTGTTACATTTTCTTTATATGTGTTTATTTATATACATGTACATATATATATATATATATATACATATATATATCATGGTTTATTTAAAATCTTGACATAATTTTGCATACCCTTTTAAAAGTTTTAAATTAAGATATCCATTGTAGCCAGCTAAGAATTAAGTGTTTCTATTTAGATATAAGGAGTTGTTTTAGTTATCTTTTTTAATTTGGATATCAAAGGTTGGCTATACACAAAAATAAGTTGTTAACAAAACATCAGTAATCCAATATTTGATTTTTAGATAAAATCATGCCTGTAATGTATTTAAGAGGTGACATCAGTATTACCTTGTGCATCTGAAAATTACTATTTTCTTTTTCTTTTCTTCCATCATCTGTTATATAGTGAAGTGAAAGTCACTCAGTTGTTGGACTCTTTGTGACCCCCATGGACTATACAGTCCATGGAATTCTCTAGGCCAGAATACTGGAGTGGGTAGCCTTGCCCTTCTCCAGGGGATCTTCCCAACCCAGGGATTGAACCCAGGTCTCCTGCACTGCAGGTGGATTCTTTACCAGCCTAGCCACAAGGGAAGTCCTCTGTTATATAAAGGACTACTTATTTCCAGAGTTAAATGATGATTTATCTGAGAAAACATAATTTTTGTTTTTATTAAGGAGATATTTTCTATTACAATGTGATCTGTGGCTCACTGAAACTGGAAAAAAAAATTTTATCAATGATTATGAGGCTTAAACATCTCCTTGATGAATCCATTTTAAGATAAAGGATAGTAGACATATGTCTGGTGGTGGCTTAGTTGCTAAATCACATCTGACTCTTGTGACCCTTTACACTATATCCTGCCAGGCTTCTCTGTCCATGGAATTTCTTTTCTTTTTTTCTAAGTTATTTTATTTTATTATTTTTTTTTTCTTTACATTATCGTGTTGGTTTTGCCATACATTGACATGAATCCACCATGGGTATACATGTGTTCCCCTTCCAGAACCCCTCTCTGTCCATGGAATTTCTAAGGCAAGAATATTAGAGTGGGTTGCCATTTTCATCCCCAGGGAATCTTCCCAACCCAGGGATTGAACCCTCATTTCCTGCATTATAGGTGGATATTTTTTCTTTTTTACCACTGAGCCAGCATGAAAGCCATAGTATATATATAGGTCTTCATAAAAATCCTTTAGAAATAAGTCTTGTTCTTCTTTTCCTGGGCTCACAACTAAACTACTTTTGTTAGCCTTATTTGCATTTAGAAATGGCCATATGATAATTTGCCAGCCCACTGAATTTTCTGTTTGGGAATATTTAATCCTGTCTCTTTACTGTTGACTGGATAGTGACATCCAAGATGAATGACGTCTTATGTTGACTGTGACAGAGCTTCAGGTAACCTGAATCTAAATGACCAGACTAGAACAGATACTTACCTAGTGACCTGGAATTATGTCGAGCTATTGAATAAAGACTCTAGGTATTTACCCTGATGACTCATGATCTATCATGGGTAAGCTTCAAAGCTGGACTATAAGCTATCTGAGGTGAGGGTTTAGGTCTCTTCAGTTTTTACTCACATGCTCTTACTGCCAGACACATACCAGAAACTTGACTGGCACCAAGGAATACTGACTGAAAGAATAAAAAAGAACTACAGAGGGAGATTCATAACACTGTACAGGCGGTGGTGACCAAAACCACCCCAAAGGGAAAACAAAAATGCAACAAGGCAAAATGGATGTCTGAGGGGGCTTTATAAGTAGCTGAGAAAATAGGAGAAGTGAAAGGCAAAGGAGAAAATGAAAGATATACCCAACTGAATTCAGAGTTCCAAAGAATAGCAAGGAGAGAAAACAAACCCTTCTTAAATGACCAATGCAAAGAAATAGAGGAAAACGATAGAATGGGAAAGACTAGAGAACTCTTCTAGAAAATTAGAGATGTCAAGGGAACATTTCATGCAAGGATGAGCACAATAAAGGACAAAAACAGTGAGGACCTAACAGAAGCAGAAGAGATTGAGAAGAGATGGCAATAATATACTGAAGAACTATATAAAAAAAAAAGATCTTAATGACTCAGATAACCATGATGGTGTGGTCACTCAAGTAGAGCCAGATATCCTGGAGTGTGAAATCAGGTAGGTCTTGGGAAGTATTATTATGAACAAAGCTATGATGGAATTCAGACTGAGCTATTTCAAATGCAAAAAGATAATGCTGTGAAAACGCTGCATTCAAAATGCTAGCAAATTTGGAAAACTAAATAACAGCCACAGGACTGGAAAATGTCAGTTCTCATTCCAATTTCAAAGAAGGATAATGCCAAAGAATACCCAAACTACTACACAATTGAGCTCATTTCATATACTAGCAAGGTAATGCTCAAAAACCTTCAAGCCAGGCTTCAACAGTACATAAAGAAGAACTTCCAGATGCTCAAGCTGGATTTAGAAAAGGCTGAGGAACCAGAGATCAGATTACCACCATCCACTGGATCATATGTTAAGCAAGAGAATTCCAGGAATATATCTACTTCCCACTTCATTGACTACACGAAAGCCTTTGACTGTGTGGATCACAACAAACTACGGAAAATTCTTAAAATGACAGGAATACCCAGACCACATTATCTGCCTCTTGAGAAGTCTGTTTGCATGTTGAGAACCAACAGTTAGAACTGGACATAGAAAAATGGACTAGATCAAAATGGGAAAAGAGTATGTCAAGACTGTTTATTGTCACCCTGCTTATTTAACTTCTAGGCAGAGTACATCGTGCAAAATGCCAGACTGAATAAATCACAAGCTGGAATCAAGACTGCCAGGAGAAATATCAACAACCCCAGATATGAAGATGACATTACCATTAAGCCAAAAGGGATGAAAAACTAAAGAGCTTATCAGTGAAGGTGAAAGAGGAGAGAGAAAAAGCTGGCTTAAAACCCAGCTTTCAGAAAACTAAGATTATGGCATCCAGTTACATCACTTAATGGCATAGATGGGAGAAAAATGGAAACAGATAGAGATTTTATTTTCTTGGACTCCAAAGACACTGCGGATGGTGATTGCAGTGAAGAAATTAAAAGGCAATTGCTCCTTGGAAGAAAAGTTGTAGCAAATCTAGCCAGCATATTAAAAAGTAGAGACATCATTTTGCTGACAAAGGTTCATCATAGTCAAAGCTATGTTTTTTCCAGTAGTCGTGTATGAATGTGAGAATGGACCATAAAGAAGGCTGAGCATTGAAGAATTGATGCTTTCGAATTGTGGTTCTGGAGAAATTCTTGAGAGTCCCTTGGACAGCAAGGAGATCAAACCAGTCAATACTAAAGGAAATCAGTCCTGAATATTCATTGGAAGGACAGACCTGAAGCTGAAACTCCAATACTTTGGCCACCTGATGTTTAGAGCCAAATCACTGGGGAAAAACCCTGATGCTGGGAAAGGTTGAGGGCAGAAGGAGAAGGGGGCAACAGAGAATGAGATGGTTGGAGGGAGTCACTGATTGAATGCATCTGAGTTTAAGCAAACTCCAGAAGATAGTGAAACAGGGAGGCCTGGAGTGCTGCAGTCCATGGGGGCACAATGAGTCAGACACGACTGAGTGACTGAGCAACAAATTATACTCTATTTAAAATTTAAAAATATTAATTTTCCCATTTATTTTTCTGTTTGTAATCTAAGAAACCCACTTTTGAATGTAATGAAACATTTTATCTAACGTTTATTTAAATGATGTGAAATAACATTTAGATGATTTTACTTGTTTAGTTACTGTAATTACATGTACCTTAAACATATTTTCCATATTTAGGGCAGTTTCCTAGAGATGGATTTCTAGAAGTGGAGAGGATGAACAAGGGATATATGCATTGAATCACTTTTATCACATATTGTGAAACTGCCTTCTAAATGGTTAAAGTCAACAGAGGGCCATCATAAGAGGGTGGCCATGTCAACACATGGGTCTCCCCTGGTGTCTCAGATGGTAAGAACCTGCCTGCCATTCAGGAGACCCAGGTTCGATTCTTGGGCTGGGAAGATCCCCTCTAAAAGGGAATTGCCATCCACTCAAGTATTCTTGCCTGGAGAATTCCATGGACGGTGGAGCCTGGAGAGCTACTGTCAATGGGATCACTAAGAGTCAAACATAACGGAGCGACTAACACACACACTTCAACACAATGCAACTAGAGCTGGATTTTGTTTCAAAGTTAAACTTGGAGAATTGACATCTCATCTTGGCATAATTTTATACCATCAATTATATGTAAGAATAGAATTCATAGTGGCTACATTCTTTGCAATTATAGTCTTTGTTTTACCTGTTTCCTACTCTTTTTGATTCATTTAATGTTTCTACACATTATTTATATAATGAAGGCATTTTATAATAATAATTATAGGTTAAGAGGTTTTCTATTTTTTTAATGATAGCATAATAAAATCGTCAGCCTTCATTAAGACTGTAGAAAATATTTTAATAGTCTCATTTATTTTTTAATTTCTTTGAGGATTGTTTATAGTTTTTCAAACATAACCAATATTTTTACCCAGCAATATTTTTCTCTAAAAATTTAGTTTATATTAATTTTCCCTCCCATAGGCATTATAAATATTCCATTGCAATGCCATTCAGGTCTCTATGATCTATGCTTTTGTAATTAATTCCAGTATATTATTATTTTGTTTGAATAGGTAAGATTTTGATTTCTCCAATACTGTCATAATTCTAGGATATCCTCTTTAAATCTGAATGTGAAGTCTCCTTTATTATATGATAAATGCTATATGTAAGATTATTTAAATTATTTACTTATGAAATATTCTATTACTTTTATTTGTCTCTTGTGTCTTACACATAAGCATCAGATTCTAGTTTTTAAAGATGGAAATATACTTTCAAGTCACATTTGCTATTTATATACATTTAATAAATTAATTTGAAAAGAGCATATCATATAAACCTACTTGATAATATGTATTTAATGAATAAATTAATTATACATAATTAGTAAATGGTAAATGCTTAAGGCATAAAAAGCAAAAAAAATCATACAATTCATTTTTTAAGATTATTTGACAAATTTATTCTTGTGGTATCAAACTCTATGTCAAATCTTATTCCTGTATATTTTCCAGGAACATTTTAAGGAGATTCCATGTAATGTTTAAGTCTCAGGGAAACACTATTTAAAGCATCCATTATACATGATCCATTCAAAAAGAAATGACTGTTCACTAAATTTACCAAGGAAAGATATTCTTGAGCTTTTTATCCTCTCCCTTTTATGACTCACTATAATCACAAAGGAACACACTGTATTTCCTTGGCTATGACGTTTTTATCATTTATTTTTCAAGCTTAAATTTGATCCAGATTACTGCTATTAAGAGATATGAAAAGAAAAAAAGAACAGAAACAGCAAAAATAAGCCTTATAAAGCACAGTTCATTGGACAGGTCAAGCCCTACATTCTTCTTCATTCATTTAGATCACATAATTCTTCACATAAAACCATTAGTTTACTTTATGTTCATTTATGAAATTGTTTACAACCAGTTTGTTTCTTGCACCTCTACAACATATTTTTATATGTTATTCTATGCATTTTAAAAAATAGGACAGTAAAAATCATTAAATGTTTTTTATTTGAATCTAATCTTTCACTTTAAGGTATAAAAGAAAGACACTGCTGGTATGAAAGACAAAGACAGAAAGTAGTTCCCAGAATTCTTAAGTGATTATGAAGTCTATCTTTGACTAACATTTTTTAGAGCCGTATTACAGAATATCAAAAGAGAACATATCAAGAATATTTCCATATGTTGTTTTAGAAAATGTATTCAGTCAGTTCAGTATTTAATGACAGCACAGAATATTTAGTCATGCAGACAAGTTGAAATTAACTTGAACAAAATTTGCTAAGTATAATCTAGAACTATATATTTAGATCCTAAAAAATGTTGATGTGCTTTGGGTAATTTCATTATAGGAATTAAGCCAGGGAAATAACCAGAAATGCAAAAAAGAAAAAAAAAAAAAAAGGATGAACAAAAATGACCAAAGCAATTTTGGCAGTAGCAATAAACTAAAGATCCAGAGGTAGCAGCTTGGATAAATGCATTTTCATATATCTCTGCAATAGACAAAAACATTTAATTACATTACTTTGAAATATTTAAGGCTATTTAGAACATCCAGTGATGTATTATTTGGTGCCAAGTACTTAAAACATATGTCAATGTGCAATATGAAACATAATAAAGTCATTTTACTTATATGTTCTTTGAAGAATATTTGCATATTTACAGAAATTATCTTTGAGTGGTAGGCTCATAGTGTATTTTGTACCTTATGCATTTTCTACACTTACACTGAAAAATAAAATTACATTACTTTACATAAAGTTAAATATAAGTGAACAAGGTAAGCATACCTTAATGCTATAAACTATTCTATAAAAATTGGAACTTCAATCCTCTGAAAATTTACAAAAAATAACAAGTCCTATTTCAATATAAGTGAACAAGTGTAAAAACACTTATATATCATTGTGGGCATATAACGTGGGCTGACACATGGATTTTCTTCACAATTCTGACAAGCAAGAGAAACTATTAAACAATTAGATCTCAAGTAAACAACCTAACCTCTAGGAACTAAAAAAAGAAGAATAAATTAAGTCTAACATAAGCAAAGGGAAGGAAGTAATAAAGATCAGAGTAGAAATAAATGCAAGAGATCAGATAATAATAGAAAGGGTCGGTGGAATTAAGAATTTGTTTTCAAAAAGATAAATTGACAAATTTTAACTAGACTAAGGGGAAACATTTAGAAGTTTCAAAGAAATAAAGTTAGAAATTAAACAACAGACATTACAGCTGACTCTATAGACATATACAGGAATATAGGCAACTACTATGAACAATCGTATATCAACGAATGGGACAAAGTAGAAGTGTTTAAATTTCCAGAAGCAAAATCTTTTAAGACTGAATCTGGAAGAAATTCTGAACCAACCAATAAGGAGTAAAGAGAGTCAATCATGTCAATCAATAATGAAAATCTTCCAATACAGAAACAAAAGCAACCCACCCAGGACCAGCTTTACTGGCTAATTGAACTCAGGTATATACACAATTTTTTTAGATGGTTTTTGGTTTTAGTATATATGAAAAATCTTATAGCATATTCTCCTAGTACAGATGAAAACAATCAAAATAATTTTAATGAGACTAAAATAAACAGCACTATATATAGTAGCAAGGGCTTCCCTTGTGGCTCAGCTGGTAAAGAAACTGTCTGCAATGTGGGAGACCTGGGTTCAATCCCTGGGTTGGGAAGATCCCCTGGAGAAAGGAAAAGCTACCCACTCCAGTATTCTGGCCTAGAGATTTCCATGGACTGTACAAGCCATGGGGTCTCAAAGAGTCAGACACAACTGTGTGACTTTCACTTTCACATAGCAGCAAAGGACCTACAGAAGTTGAATCTGTGAACTAGAATTATGCGGTTGACTTTTTAGATCATTTTCACTAAGCAGATTGGTTAGTCTGTACAGGATAGTTGTACAAGTTATCACCAATTGTACTGTTCCATAGGCTGTATTTCCCCATGTGGTTAAGTTTACAGAGAGGAAGGAAAAGAGCAAATGGCTAGAAAAAGGGAAAGGAGCTACATGGTTGTGGGGAAGAGAACATTACTAGACAGAAGAGAATTTCCTAATGACTTGTCCGTTCATGTCAATAAAGAGCAATATCCATCTCTGTGACATTTACATGATAGAGAAGGTGTGAGCACAGTACACGGAATACAAGGTTCTGCTTCTTTTTTGTACAATGACAACAACCAATAGTAAATACTGAACAGATGGTATGTGGCTATCATAAAAAGAAAAACAATGTGTTTTCAGGAAGGAAAATAAATTAATTTTATTTTGTAACTTTGGACTAGTACATGTTCTAATTTGAGTTATATGTTAAAGGAAAGACAATAGAAATATCACTTTTGAAACTGGGTACATAACTGGAGGTTACTGGTCCTTAAAACATATTATATACATATTTCTGGGCAGTTGTTCTGTTCAGATTATTTAATTTATTTATGTTGTTGTTGATAAAGCATCTGCCTGTAATGTGGGAGACCTGAGTTTGATCCCTGGGTTGGGAAGATTTCCCTGGAGAAGGAAATGGCAATCTATTCCAGTACCCTTGCCTGGAAAATTCCTGGACAAAGGAGCCTGGCAGGCTACAGTCCATGGGTCACAAAGAGTCAGACACGACTGAGAGACTTCACTTTCACTATGCTGTTTTTAGTCACTAAGTCATTCTGACTCTTTGGCACCCTGTGGACTGTATCCCACCAGGCTCCTCTGTCCATTGGATTCCCCATGTAAAAATACTGGAGTGGGTTGCCATTTCCTTCTTCCAGTGATTTTCCTGACACCTTGTCTCCTGCACTGGCAAGCAGATTCTTTTCCACTGAGCCACCAATTTATTTATGATGAGACATAAGTAATACATCAGATACTGCTCTTGCTCAGAGAAAAACATATGTCACATATAAATATTAGTTGCTCTTATAATATTTAATCATGAAAAATATGGTAACTTGAGAGAAGATAAGGCTCCTCGATCCACGACTTTCTCCAGGCAAGAATACTGAAGTGGGTTGCCCTGCCCTGATCCAGGAGATATTTTCAACTCAGGGGTCAAACTCACATCTCTTATGTCTCCTACATTGTAGGTGGATTCTTTACCCACTGAGCCACCTGGGAAGCCCTATAAACATATAATCAATAATAATGAAATGTAGGCAATGCATTTAATTAGTAGCTCTGATAAGCTACATTAAAGTAGTTTCAACATATTCTTACATTTTTGAAAGAGTTGATTTTAAAATAAAGGATATTAGAATATACCTACATAACAAAAATGTATAATTATATTGAGTATGCTTTAGCCCTAAATGTCAAAAATAAATTGGATTTACCAATTACAAACCAACCAATAAAAATGCATATCATCCACATAACATGAATTCAAGAACAAACCAGGGAGACACGCAGGCAAAATGAATAATGTGATATTTGCCCCCAAGCAGTTTATAGAATACTTGGTTGTAAAAGAAAAAAAAATAGGTAAGAAAATATAACAATAAAAGAAAAGGAGAATAAATGCCACAAAAGCTATTGTAAACCAAATAGAGATTAAGAATATTGATCAGTGATAGTGAAATTTAAAAAAAAGTTTTTCTCAAGATACATTAATGATAAAAATAATAAGTTTGAAACAGATCAGAAAAGGAGTATTCAACTATTATTTCAGATTTCTCACTTTACAAGAATCACAGAATGGCCAATGTTATTCCTAGAAAAATTGAATGGTTAAATGGTTGGAACAGAAATGATGAAGACCCACTTCTCACTGAGTACCCTCTCTATACTTCACACTGTGCTCTGTGCAAGAACATTTTAATCCTTTCAGCTAGTGTGGTACATATGTTAAACATAGAAAATTAAATAATATGCCTGTGGTGATACAAATACTAATGTAATCAATCTTCAAAACAATGTCTAATTCTAAATAGCATACTTTTTATATTACATCCTGTTGGTCTCAGAAAAATTAAAAAGAAAAGGAAGAGCACATATTATTTATATTCAAGTTATTAAGCTATAAAAGTTATAAAGATAGTTAAGTTATAAAGATGGGCTTCCCTTATAGCTCAGTTCGTAAGAATCTGCTTACAATGCAAGAGATGCCGGTTCGATTCCTGGGTCGGGAAGACCTGTGGGGAAGGGATAGTCTACCCACTCCAGTATTCTTAGGCCTCCCTTGTGGCTCAGCTGATAAAGAATCCGCCTGCAGTGCAGGAGACCTGGGTTTGATCCCTGGGTTGGGAAGATCCCCTGGAGAAGGGAAAGGCTACCCACTCCAGTATTGTGGCCTGGAGAATTCCATGGACTGTGTAGTCCATGGGGTTGCAAAGAGTCAGACATAACGGAGTCACTTTCACTCTAAAGATAAATCAAAACTCTTGAATCACAAAAGAGGCATCCCAGTTTATAAATTAATTCCCTGTAGAGTATATTGTAAGTATTTAAAAATCGAAGTGTGTTATAAACCTAATTAGTTTGAGAGAAAGACCAAGATCATCTGGGGGAGAAAGTCTATTCATTGCTGGATTTAAAAGATCATATCAGAGGCTAAAGGACACAACTAGATACATGGAGACATAAAATTACATGAGTGATACCCACGAAAGTTGATGAGCTGAACAAGGGACTAAGAAGATGGAAGCAAATGGTCAATAAAAGAGCAGTTGGGCATCTGAGATCCTACAGATTCAAACTGATGAGAGTTAAAGGACTCAAAATGAGGTAGACACGAAAAAGCAAATCAATGAACAAATAATATCATAAATTATAAATAAGTAACAAAACCTCACAAAAGTGAAAAAGTATGTTCCCTACAAATTACTAATGTTGCTATAGTCCAACAGTCTTTATACTTAGAATGAATTAATAATAAATATGCATTTGGAAATTGCAGTTAAATTTACCAGTAAGATAGGATGTTCTTCTGTCCCAAGATATGCTTTTGCATAAACAGTTTCATTTAATATCACAAGTGAGAAGAAAATCCAAATTTTAAAATATAAATAATCAAGTAAATTGGCATATAGTACAGGAAATCCTCTAACATTATCTCAAGTATTTAATAAGTAATATCATATTATTTTGCCATTAAAATGTTATGTAATTTTGTGGATAAAATGAAGCCAGCCATAAGAGTTAACTGAATGAAAATTAAAACACTAAGCTCACTAGGCTCATGGAAATACACTTCAAAAGAAAATTTTTTGAGATTCTTATCAAGGAAAATAATTTTTAATATTTATTTACATTTAAAAATTTATTTACACTTGAAATATTTATTAGCATGTTAAAAATATTGTTTGCATGTTCATATAAGATCAATTTGGTAATTTAAAGTAGAATGAATACAGTCCGACTAGAATTTCCAGTGATGATAACTTGATACATACACATAAAGGAGACAACTTTTATACTGAAGAGTTAGGTATACTAAAAGTGAAGTGATTCTATTTTATAAGAAAATGAAATTGTTTATTAAAGTTTGTACAGTGATCCCATATCCATATCTAACTGCTAGAGCATAAGGCTTCCCTATTTTAATATGATGATTTTAAAGATAACTCATCAAATTAAAACAAAGCATGTTTACTAATTAGATGAGTTTATCAGACAAAAATAAATTAAAATATTTGGCATTCAGCATCTATAACACAACAAATGTGGAAACTGATTATTCATAAGTAAATATCTTACAAACAAATGTTTCCTACTATAGGTACTAAAACAGTATTTCACAAGAATGGTTTGTAGTTTCTCATTTATTCCACGGCTGCTGTATAGGGATTAATTGCACACATTACTCATAATCAGGGAAAGAAAAAAAAGAAAAACAGTATCTGCTTGGAAGCAGTTTAAATATATTCTCAGAACTTCCTTCATAAGAAAGCATGGAAAAACTATTTGATTGTGTTCAATATTCCAGTAGTATTACAAAAGGAAACTTTAAAGGTAAAAAGAAATGCAAATATTTGCCTTTTGGCATCTAAACTACCATGTTTTGGTGATGAATAACTACTATGCTTATACTAATTGATAAGGGATGATGCAAAGAAAAGTGTTATTTATTCCTGTGTCCCTATGGTGGCATTATCTAAAAACAGCATTTCAAGACTGATTCATGTTTCAAAGACGATGAACAAAATGAATGAAATTGCTTATTTTTAGCATGGTCTTTGTTCTTATAATTTATACATTATCCTCACAGGTTTCAAAACATAATTTGTTTTCCTAACATCCTAAGTAAACATAGTGTACTGTATTTATACTGCACCAACTTGGAAAATTGTTAATCAAGAAAATGTTCATAGATTAGCAAAATTTCCAAATCTATAAATTCAGAAAGCCTTTCTATTTTCTATCATTAAAGGTCTGCATCTAATGCTTAGAAATTATTTTCAAATATTCAGGAAAGTAAAGATGGCTAGTTATCAGTAAACAAATATGGCAAGTGAAACAACTGATGAATTCACTTGTAGGGCACAAATGTTAAACACATCATTCTTTTGATTGTACTGTAGTTTTAAGTATTTAAAATATGGCTTGAGGAAGAACACAATGATAATTCCCTATGTGTATGTCAGCATGTCTAAAATTAACAAGGCTAACAATAACATTAGTAACTATCATACAGTGATGTGGAAGTGTAAATTAGTACAACCACTTTGGAAAAGTACTTGGCTATATTCATTAGTGGTAAACATATGCATATCCTAAAACACAGCATTCTCTATCCTGTATATAGAGCATACACATAGACTACATAAGCCAAATATGGGGATATTCATTGCTGTTTGTTAATAGTTAATAATTGGAAACAGTCCAAATGTTCTTGAATGGTAGAATGGATAATGTGGTCTATGCACACAATGGAACAATCTATAGCAGAAAACTGAGTAAAATACTGATTCACTCAAAAAAATGGATGTTTATTCACAAAAGTAATGTTGAGTAAAAGCTGGTTTAAAACTCAACATTCAAAACATGAAGATCATAGCATCTGGTCCCATCACCTCATGCCAAATAGGTGGGAAAAAATGGAAACAGTGTCAGATTTTATTTTCTTGTGCTCCAAAATCACTGCAGATGATGACTGCAACCATGAAATTAAAAGATACTTACTCCTTGGAAGAAAAGCTATGACCAACCTAGACATCATATTAAAAAGTAGAGACATTATTTTGCTGACAAAGGTCCATCTAGTCAAAGCTATTTTCCAGTAGTCTTGTATGGATGTGAGAGTTGGACTATAAAGAAAGCTGAGTACTGAAGAACTGATGCTTTTAAACTGTGGTATTAGGAGAGTCCCTTAGACTGCAAGGAGATCAAACCAGTCAATGCTAAAGGAAATCAGTCCTGAATATTCATTGAAAGGACTGATGCTGAAGCTGAAGCTCCAATACTTTGGCCACCTCATGCAAAAAAAAAAAAAAAATGGACTCACTGGAAAAGACTCTGATGCTGGGAAAGATTGAAAGCAAGAGGAGAAAGGAACAACAGAGGATGAGATGGTTGGATGGCATCACCAACTCAATGGACATGAGTCTGAGCAAGCTCCAGGAGTTGGTGATGGACAGGGAAGCCAGGCTGCAGTCGAGGGGTCACAAAGAGTTGGACATGACTGAGCAATGAACTGAACTGAATGTTGAGAATTCAAACACAATGGATTAGCACTATGGATTCTAGTTATAGAATCATAAATAGAAAACATTTTTTATGTTAGATATATTATTATCATATCTATTTATAGAATCATAAGTAGATAAAGCAGACAAAAGTAATCTGTATTATATGAAGTCATAAAAAATGAGGATACATCTGAGAATGAGGAAGGACCATGACAGTATACTAGGCAGGTTTCTGGAATGTACATACTATTCTGTTTTATTTTTTTCTGGTAATAAATGAATCCAACTTTATTTTTTAGTCTAAATTATACTGACTCAATTTATTCTGTTTTATACACGTGGTAGTTACCTGGGTATGTTCAATTATAGCTAGTTATCTGTACATTTGGAGAAGGGCATGGTAATCCACTCCAGTATTCTTGCCTAGAGAATCCCCATGGATGGAGGAGCCTGGCGGGCTACAATTCATGGGGTCAGAAAGAGTTGGACATGACTGAAGTGACTGAGCACACATGCATGAAGAAGGTTCAGCATACTCGAGGAGGAAAACACATGAAAGACTAACTTGTAGGTAGAGGTGGGATCAAGTAGGAGAGGTAGGTCAGATGAGATCACAGAGGATTTCAGAGAATATGGCAAAAGCTCAGTCTTTTATTATACTTAAAACTGGGACTCACTGAAAGATTTTGAAAGCTAAGAATGATGTCTACTGATTGATAATTGCTAAGAAGTTCCTGCTGGTTGGTATCTAATAAATGATTTGAGACGGACATTTGCTGATGCCAGCAGACCAGAGGAAACCACAGTAGATGAGATCAAGTTGATTTGAACTAGTGTGGTGGCAGCAGAGATGAAAGTGGTACACACATTTTAAACTTCTTTTAGGAGAAGAAACCATAGAACTTGGTAGTGATGTGAACGGTAGGGATGAGGAAAGTGTCATGTTGTGGAAACGGTGGTATCATTTGCTGAGATGACTGAAATAGTTACATCTGAACAGAGCACAGGGTCCTGGGATGTTTTTTTGAAATATGAGAGTCACATGCATGGGAAGACCCATCAGGAAGGAATCATTTGATGATGCAGTCAACTGAGGTGAGAAGTTGGGAGGATCTAGGAAAGGAGCCCTGAGATCAAGGTGTGGATAATAGCAGGGCTTTTCCAGTATTATAATTTCAGCAGAGTAAAGTGACTGGAATGTAGATACCATTTCATGTACAGATCTGGTGAGAGTGACATGACATAAAAACTGTCCGATGGATGTCAGAAATTCTGGAAGTACAACGTAAGGCAATACCATCAGCTAAGATTAAGGATCAAGGGGGTATAGAGGCTGGTTGGTAAAGAGGCTGACAGATGGAAGGGGACAGACACTGCACTCTGATTCAGCAGCTGCAAAGGCTGCTCTGTTGGACAAGTTTGTGAAGTTGTGAGACATCAGATTACTCTTATATGAAACAAAGTTAAAAATATCTGCTCAACCTCCAGAGCTTCCAGAAAAGATTTCCAGTTAACACAACTATGCACATATAAATAAATTATGAATGATAAATTATATAATTGAAATACATCAATAATTAAAATCTGAGTTCAAAGTATACATTAGATAATTTCTCTGAAATGTCATTTTACCTATGAAAATCACATTAAATTTTTTCTTTTTGGTCACTGAAATGTATTTACCAAACTGCACTTTTATGTTTTATAAAATTGTTATTTTCTGATGCTCTTATCTAATAATTTATTAATTACAGAAAATATACTAGTATTGCTGCTGCTGCTGCTGCTTAGTCACGCAGTTGTGTCCAGCTCTCTGCAGCTTCATGGACTTGTAGCCCACAAGGCTGCTCTGTCCATGGAATTTTTTCAGGCAGGAATACTGGAATCGGTTGCCATTTCCTACTCCATGGAATCTTCCTGACCCAGGGATAGAACCCATAACTCTGGTGTCTCCTGCATTGGCAGGCAGATTCTTTACCACTAGGACCACCTGGGAAGCCTGCACTGGTATTAGATGAAAACTTAATATTCAGAAGAGCAAACTGTGGAGCTTTCAGGAGAAATGTGTACTTTGATAAACATCTGAAAGTCAGGCTCTGAGTTGAGTATTTAGATAGAGGAAAGAAATCAATAACAACTAAACACAATCTGATTTGAAGCAACTGTTATTGTAAATATTATGTGTCCAGGAAAGTAAAGTTTCTTCAAAGAATGTTT
Source organism: Antilocapra americana (assembly GCA_007570785.1). Classification (NCBI taxonomy): domain Eukaryota; kingdom Metazoa; phylum Chordata; class Mammalia; order Artiodactyla; family Antilocapridae; genus Antilocapra; species Antilocapra americana. Next base: position 35,162,697 of record ML661338.1, on the reverse strand, counting down.
TATTGTGAATGGAGACATTAGCACGTGTTATCTAAGAATAAAGTATTCTTGTAGAGTTTATTGATTTGAACAATCTAGTCTTTTCATTGAGTTAATGTGTTGCCTTTTCATTTTAAATGGTTGGCATTTCTTTTAGTAAAAGAATGGATATAATTTCCTGGATGCCAACAGAGTGTTCTAATTTACTTCTTCCTGAAAGCCAGGATTTTACCCTCAGAAGAGTCAGCACTTTCAGGATACTAAAACCAAAATTGTGTTAAAATGTGCTTAGTCATTCAGTCATGTCCAACTCTTTGCAAACCCATGGACTGCAGCCCAGCAGGCTCCTCTGTCTGTGGGGATTCTCCAGGAAAGAATACTGGAGTGGGTTTCCTTGCCCTCCTCCAGGGGATCTTCTCAACACAGGGATTGAATCCACATCTCCTGTATTGCAGGAGATTCCTTACCATCTGAACCATCAGTGTGTTAAAAATACCTTTCTGCATACACTTGAAATAATCTTTATGCTGGTCTGGAAATGGAGTGAGATGCTTTCTCAGAGAAACTAGCTATTCCTAACTGTGACATATCTCCATAGTCATGCACCAGCCGCCTCTGAAGTCAGTGAGAGCATTTCATCTGAAAGGGTGACTCATGCTTCAACAATTTCAAACCAGGGATATTCGTGTACTATTGATTCTTACCGTTTTATAATTTTTCCCTTTTATTACCAAGTGAGTACTAAATGGCTCAAAGTAAATTTTTTCTTAATGAAACTTACACAAATGCTGTTAAAAGAATGGTTTTAAGTTTTATGTATTCTATAAATCAAGGAAAAATGGTCTTGAGATATCACAGACAAGGCAAAAGGTACTATATCACAGATACATAATTATAGGAAGAATAAGAAAAAAATAACATATTCTCTATAATAATATTTTATATATATTGGATTGGCCAGAAAGTTCTTTTGGAGTTTTTTACTTAAGTTTTATTTCAAATGAATGTTTTGGCCAACCTAATATTATTCTATTATTCTGTATGCATGTGTGTGTGTGTGTGTGTGTGTATATATATATATATATATATACACACAAAATTTATACATTCTAAAATATGTTGTTCCAGCATTTATAGTACAAAGTGAACATAGCAGTCCTGCAATATTCATGACCTTTAAACTACCTTGAATAACCAACTCAGGTGATGACTGTTGTGAAATGAAATAGAGATGAGGCCTCCTGGGCTCGAGTCCTAACATTCTCACCAAGTAAACCTAACTCTCGGCATTTAGGCTGTGCTATTTCTTTTTTGTTTTTCCAGTTGACACTGCCATCAGAAACATTTCAGGTAAGGAGTGTATACTAAGTCTATAGTATTGGAGAGTTTCAGAAAATGTTACAATATTCAGATATATTCTTTAATGGTCACATAAGGTGACCTGGAGAAAGAGGTGAATGAAAATTATAGGGGACCTGAGGAGTGACTTGTAGAATCAGGAGTGGTAGAGGAAAGCAGTAGGATGTTTGAAGTGAAGAGTTAGTTGCTCAGGTTTCCCTTGTGGCTCAGCTGGTAAAGAATCTGTCTGCAATGAAGGAGACCTGGGTTTGATCCCTGGGTTGGGAAGATACCCTGGAGAAGTTGCTCAGTCACATCTCGCTCTTTGTCAGCCCATGGACTGTAGCCCGCCAGGCTCCTCTGTCCATGATATTCTCCAGGCAAAAATACTGGAGTGGGTTGCCATTTCCTTCTCCAGGGGATCTTCCTGACCCAGGGATTGAACCCAGGTCACCTGCATTGGAAGAAGATTCCTTACGATTTGAACCATCTGGGAATTCCTAGTAGGATATTTAGAAATATAATGATAATTAATAATAATATTAATAGTTGAAAATAGCAAAACAAAAGAAGGAGCTTCTGTGGTCTGAATTGTGTGCTTCCAAAATTCTTATGTTGAAGAACCCTTAACAAAAAAGGATTTAGAGATTTGTAGTATAGCCTAAAGTCAGGTAGGTTGATTCCTCCAGTTTCATTCTTCTTTCTCAAGATTGCTTTGGCTATACGAGGTTTTTTGTATTTCCATACAAATTGTGAAATTATTTGTTCTAATTCTCTGAAAAAGACCTCTGGTAGCTTGATAGGAATTGCGTTGAATCTATAGATTGCTTTCGGTAGTATACTCATTTTCACTATATTGATTCTTCCAATCCACGAACACGGTATATTTCTCCATCTATTTGTGTCCTCTTTGATTTCTTTCATCAGTGTTTTATAGTTTTCTATATACAAGTCTTTTGTTTCTTTAGGTAGAAATACTCCTAAGTATTTTATTCTTTTTGTTTCGATGGTGAATGGAATTGTTTCCTTAATTTCTCTTTCTGTTTTCTCATTGTTAGTGTATAGGAATGCCAGGGATTTCTGTGTGTTGATTTTGTATCCTGAAACTTTACTATATTCACTAATTAGCTCTAGTAATTTTCTGGTAGAGTCTTTAGGGTTTTCTATGTAGAGGATCATGTCATCTGCAAACAGAGAGAGTTTTACTTCTTCTTTTCCAATCTGGATTCCTTTGATTTCTTTATCTGCTCTGATTGCTGTGGCCAAGACTTCCAAAACTATGTTGAACAGTAGCAGTGAGAGTGGGCACCCTTGTCTTGTTCCTGACTTCAGGGGAAATGCTTTCAGTTTTTCACCATTGAGGATAATGTTTGCTGTGGGTTTGTCATATATAGCTTTTATTATGTTGAGGTATGTTCCTTCTATTCCTGCTTTTTGGAGGTTTTTTTTTTTTATCATAAATGGATGTTGAATTTTGTCAAAGGCTTTCTCTGCATCTATTGAGATAATCATGTGGTTTTTATTTTTCAATTTGTTGATGTGGTGTATTACATTGATTGATTTGCAAATATTGAAGAAGGTAATTCTGTTGAAATAAGCTCATGAGCCTGAGGACTGCATGACAGGAGTAGTGACCTTGTAAGAAGAGACAGCAGAGAGCTCATGTGCTAGCTTGTACCTGCTCTCTTCCTTTCTCTCCCTCCCTCCTTCCCTAGAAAAGCAATGATACATCAAGAAAGTGGCAGTCTGTAAGTCAGGAAGAGTAAACCCAACATTCAGCAAGGAGATGAACTGGCTAGCACCTTGATTTTGGACTCCCTAGCCTCTAAAACTGAGAGAAATAAATTTCTACTGTTTAAGACACACAGTCCATGAATTTTGTTTTGACTGCCTGAGTTAATTAATACAGAAACAAATACAAATTAGAAGGAACAAGATCGAAGATTGACAAAGGAGATGCAATGGGGCAGGAAATATGAAGCAGAGCTGAAACAGGAGAAACAAACACTAAAGACAAGGAAGAATCATATTGTTGGATTGATTTGTAGAGATTTTAATGATCTGAGGGTTATTCACTCAGCCATGTCTGACTCTCTGTGACCCCATAGACTGTAGCCCACCAGGCTCCTCTGTCCACAGGGATTCTCCAGGCAAAAATACTGGAGTGGGTTGTCATTTCCTCCTCCAGTGGATCTTCCCAACTGAGGGATTGAACCCAGGTCTCCTGCTTTTCAGGAAGATTCTTTACCTTTTGAGCCATCTCCCTTTAATGATCTAATATCAAGTAAAAATATACATATGTCAATTTGTGTGTTTTATAGGTGTACAGAGGAAGGTATAGATGCATAGAGAATTATAATTTTTGGATATTTCAGCTAAGTAGAGATTGAAGAAAGCAACATGGTGGTCAAAAATCTTGGTCACTTGATTGGTTATGCAGAGTACCTACCACTTAAGGAATTAACAGAATGAATATAATGAATCTGAGAAACAATTCACAAAAGGAAATGTCAGCTGATTATGTGATAGGGCTAGACATGTAACTCAGAGTAGCTCCTTCCCCTGGGTGCCTTTGGGAGCAGATCAGGGAACTGGCATCCAGAATTTGGAAGCTCAGATGGACAATTTTTATTTCATGCCTCCAACATCACCAACTGCCCAGATTAGGGGAGAGTTGGTGTGCAATATGAGGCTTCCTTGCTAGCTCGGCTGGTAAAGAAATCTGGCTGCAGTGCAGGAGACCCTGGTTCGAATCCTAGGTGGGGGATATATGCTGGAGAAGAGACAGGCTACCCATTCCAGTATTCTTGGGCTTCCCTGGTGGCTCAACTGGTAAACAATCCACCTGCAATGTGGGAGTTAAGGTTCTCCTCCTACCCTGGTGTGGCTCCTGAGCCCAAAGGGGTCATACTGCCACTATTAGAACCACATGTTAAAGAGGGCTTCTATAAGCTGATGTGAGCAAACAATATCCATGGACATTTTAAAGATTGAAATAAAATTGTAATTCACCAGCTATTATTAAGTGATTTGCTTTACTTCATTTATTTTCTATATATTTGAAATTTGTTCAACAATATTCTATGAACATTTATATAAATGCTATGCTTTGAACATGAGAAAAAGCCATTCAGATTGGGAAGATACTTTTTCCCCTATATAGCAGTTCTGAAAAGGGTAAGCAACAGCCACTTAAAAAGTATCTAGATCAGAAGACCACAGGTTTCTCTATTTTTCATTTTTAAATCCATCTTTGTTAATCGTACCGTGTTGTATCTTTTACCTTCTAAGCTATAGAATGTTCTACCTTAATTAACTTTGCCTTTTTTAAATTGCTAAAACGTTTAGTAAATACTTCCCATACTCAAAAGTAAAAATGGGAGAGGGTCATTTGTTTATCTTGCTGTAGAGTCTATAGTTTTACTCTATTTGTACATTAGTGCTTGCACTGGGTGCTGGGCAATACTTTTTAAACCATATCTGGACACAGGAATCCAAAGTCCAGTAAACTCATATTAAAAGAAGCACAACATACTTACTGGAGACAAGAAAGTATATACTAAGTTGGATACATTATTTTCTTGCATTAAGAAAAATTTTCACTTTTAACGTTTAAGAAACATACTTCAGGTTTGATTTCATGATCATTTCATTAGTTTCATGTTGAACAGGATACTAATCTCAAATTAATAGTATTAATGTTACATATTCAATAATATTATATATCTTTATTCTCAGAACCATTTGCATGGTGGGTCATTTACAAAAGGTGCAATTTAATATCCCTTCTAGGGCTAGCTGTATTCATCTCCTACTGGTACTATAACAAAGTAGCGCAAACTTATTGGCTTCTAACACCAAAGTTACTATCTTAAAGTTCTATAGGTCAGAAGTCTACTAAAGGTCAGGTCAGGAGTCTGAAATGAGCTACAACCAAGCTAAAATTAAGGTTTAAACCTGGCTGCTTTCCTCTCCAGAGGCTCTAAAGGAGAATCCTTGTGTTTTCCAGTTTCTAGATGGTTCCCAAATCACTCTGTATTTGGTCTTCCTTCTCCATGTTCCAAAAAGCAATATCAGATTGATTTCTCTTCACATGTCATCATTCTGACCTCCTGTCTGCCTACTTCTTTTTCTTTTACATTCTTTTAGGATGATACTGGGCCTACCTGATCCTGATAAACCAAGATTACCTCCTTATTTTAGCACAGTTTAATTTAATTGTCCATCTTAATTTCACCTGTACACTTCATCTTCCTTTGACATGTCAAACCATACACACAGATTCCAGGAATTAGGACCTTGACTTTTTGGGGACCATTGCTCTATCCATCACATTAGCCTTCAGTGTAGTCACATACAGCCCTTACATATCATTTAAACTGTTCCATGCATTGTTGCAACTTCTCTTATAAAACAATTGCAGAAGTTATTGTTGTTCAGTCACCAAGTCATGTCTGACTCTTTGTGATCCCATGGACTGAAGCACCCCAGACTTCCCTGTCCGTCACCGTCTCCCAGAGATTGCCCAAGTTAATGTCCATTGAATCTGTGATGCCATCCAACCATCTCGTCTTCTGTCATCCACTTCCCATATTGCCCTCAATCTTTCCCAGCATCAGAGTCTTTTCCAATGAATCACCTGTTTGCACTGGAGCTTCAGCTTCAGTATCAGCCCTTTCAAAGAGTATTCAGGGTTTCAGAAGCTACATCACTTAATTTAGCTGAGATCATAATCATTCTAAGTGAAACTTTGTTGTAAAGTGCTAGTTAATCTAAACAATGACCAGCTTGATTAAGAAACAGAATGTGATCCTAAAGTCATGAAGTTGTGTTTGTGTGTGTGTGTGTTGGAATAGCTATGTGAAAGAATGCTTTACCTGGAGTCATCATCATTCATATAATTCACTAATATAGTCATCTTGTATTTTTGCTTAAAGATCAGTTTCACAACATTATAGTCACCTCATACCTGCAGCTGAAACCAAAGATTTATATCTTGGTTCTTAATATATTTCTCCCACACTTCAAAGGCGGGCATATATTACCAGTAAGATGGCAGAGTAAAACATACAGTTTCTTAATTGGAATATCAGCTCTAGGACACCCTTCATATCTATTCTTTCGCATTGTTATTTAGAAGAATTTGAGTTTTCAAGAACTAAAATTTCTAGTTATCAGTAGATAAGATACATTTTATGGTGCAAATTTATCAGGTTCTGAAAGATAGCAACTCTAATATCAAAATTAAGTGAAAGTCGCTCAGTCGTGTCCAACTCTTTGTGACCCCATGGACTACACAGTCCATGGAATTTTCCAGGCCAGAATACTGGAGTGGCTAGCTGTTTCCTTCTCCAGGGGAATTTCCCAAACCAGGGATTAACCAAGGTTTACCGCATTGCAGGTGGATTCTTTACCAGCTAAGCCACAAGGGAAGCCCAAAATAAAGTAAGGCTAATAAAAATATTAGAAGGATTATATTGATGAATAAAATCCACAGGTAATTAAATAAATTTGTGGCAATATCTGCTTTTGTGACACCAAGAAACTTTCTTCAGTTGTTTCTAACATCAGGTTCACATTGAACCTAAAATGATTCCTATAAATAGATAATTTTGAAAACAGTAAACAAATATAATGAATAAGTCTTTCAAAGGAAAATATTTTTTTCATTAAGGAAATTAATTCTTTATATCTAAAATGAAATTATCCAAATGAAAAAGTTAGATTTGTGTCTATATGTGCCTGGAAGTTTATATTTCTATAATTTAAAATGTTTTCCAAGACAGTCTCTTCCTTGAAGTACATCTTCTGGATTTCAAGACCCTTTACACATAGGACTCTCTTCCTTCGTCTCCAGCTACTGTTTCTCAAATACTTGTGTTGGTTTTTCTTCATTTCTCCAATCAGTAGGTGTAGGGCTGCTCCACTTCCCAATCTTTGCATTTTTCATCTTTTCATTCACATTGAGCCTCTCCACTTTAAATGCAGTCAGTGGACTCATGATTCTTGAATTCCTACTTGAGGAGATAGCTCTTCTCTCAACTCCACACCAGTGTATTCAACTGACTCCAGGACATATCCACTTGTGCATTTCAACCTAAAAATGTATAAAACTAAACTCTTCCTATACGTGGTCTGCCCTCCTTCCTCCACAAAAATCTGTTCCGCCCAATCTTTTCCTTCTTAAGAGACAACTCCAGCCTCTTTATAGCTCAGGATATAGCAAATCAAATTTATGCTCACTGTCCACCTCCACATCTTATATAATATAAAGTCCCATCAGTTTTAATTTCAAGGTAAATCTGGAATCCAACCTCTCCTCTCCTCTTGACCTCTACTGTTTTCACTCTGCTGCAAGTCATCATCTTCTCTCTTCCAATGACTGAAATAGCTCCAGAACTGGCCTATTTCTGTCCTGCTCTCTTGTAGTCTGACTCCAACAGAGCAGCCGGTTTCTTCCTGAAATGCAGCTGATGAGTAACCTTAATTCCACCCTCACTTTTAACCCTCTTTTGCCAAACAATGTAGTAAAGTCATCAGATCATGTTACTTTTCTGATCAGGAATATTTAATGCCAGTCCAAATCTCCTAGGAAAAACCCAAGGAACTTAGACCAATCCGTAGCATCTACACATGATCTGGTTTCCCATCTCGCTGACCAATATCTCTTCCAGTGCTCCATTTCTGTGACTTCCCTCCTGTTATGCTGGCCTTCTTGCTATTCTGTCAATGGATCAGGCAGGTTCTTGTCCCAGGACTTCTGTTTTTGCTTCTTACCCTCCCCGGAACATGGTTTGTTCATATCCATATGAGAGCTGGACCATAAAAAAAGCTGAGGCCCAAAATTATGATGCTTTCAGAATTGTGGTACTGGAGAAGACTCTTGAGAGTCCCTTGGACAGTGAGATCAAACCAGTCAATCCTAAAGGAAATCAACCCTGAATGTTCATTGAAAGGACTCAGGCTGAAGCTCCAATCCTTTGGCCACCTGATGCAAAGAGCTGACTCATTGGAAAAGACCCTGATGCTGGGAAAGACTGAGGCAGGAGGTGAAGGAGGTGACAGAGGATGAGACGGTTGGATGGAATCACTGACTCAATGAACACAAGTTTGAGCAAACTGTGGGAGATAGTGAAGGACAGGGAAGCCTAGCATGCTGCAGTCCTTGGGGTCGCAAAGAATCAGACATGACTTAGTGACTGAACAACAACTACTTCTTCCAAGGCTTTATTCAAAGTCACCTTCTCAGTAAGGAAGGGATTCCTAGCCATTACAGCTAAAATATCAAACCACCACTAACTCATCTCTTCAAAAATTTTATTCCTCATTCCACTTCCCTCTTTCCCCTCAACAATAATCATGTTCCACAAGTAATATAAAATATATGTTCCCTTGTTTACCATCTCTCTTCTCAGAATATAATTTCCATAAATAAATTTAATATAGTAAAAATGGAATCAAATTGGAATTGTTTTTTTGCTTTAAAAATATGATAAACTTAAAAAAAAAAAAAAAAAGCAGTACTCCAGTCGTCAGAACTGAAAATCCTATTGAAAAGACATTCAGAAACGGTTTAGTTTTCAATCAGCACCACAAGTCTTTCTCAACTATGGTTAAGTTAAATTGTTTCACTCAGCCAATAAAAGCAGATTCTACAAAAAAAATCAACATAACTGTGTACAACCAAAATAGCCTTTTTTTAATATTTTCATGGTTTATTCAAATTATATTGCATATTGCAACTGGAAAGCACTAATTACATATAATTTTTAAAATATAGATAATATAAACAATAAAGTCAAGGGATATACCTTACTGTCTTAATACAGTATCCAACTAAATTGATTTTTCTGAAATCCCTTTAAAAATCAGGATGCACATAAAATTTTGTATCTAGTTTAATATTATGTGAGTTTCCATAAACAAATCATTATATAAATGGATTCTCATTCTTAAATTACTTTTAACCTCTTGAGGGATTTTTTCATTTTGGGATAGTTTGGTTCATTTCCTAATGATTCGCTCACAGAAGGTGCATGCAAAGAGAATCTGAATTTTCCTTTTACTGTCAAAGGATTGCAAACTTTTTCAAGACTGTTGTATTAATCTTCACTTCCACTAGGAATAACTATAAATATGAGTTTTTATCATATGCTTGCCAGCACCACATTCAAAAATTTTTGTAATATTATGATTCAATAGGTTAAAAGGGCATCTTGTCTTCTTTTAAATCCCATAGATAACTGTGAGTTTAATCTTCATGTACTAATTTGCTTCTACTGTGTCTGACTCTTTGTGACCCTATGGACCATAACCTGCTAGGCTCACCTGTCCATGGGATTTTCAGGCAAGAATACTCAGTGGGTTGCCATTTCCTGCTCTAGAGGATCTTTCTGACCCAGGAATTGAACCTGCATCTCTTACATCTCTACACTGGGAGGTAGGTTCTTTACCATTAGTACCACCTAGATATTTTTATTTAAAATATTGTTGGCATCAGGTAGACTGAAATAATTAGATCAAGTGAAATTTCCAGTCACCTGGGATTGTACATAATCACATACAAGTCATATATTAATCCTAAAGGCCAAAATATAATGACAATAAATATCTATTTGAAGATCCTTATAATCAGCTATACATAAAATGAATGGAAATCACAGTTGAATTCCTCTTTTCAGGAGAGGCATTTGCAAAGCCCAAATTCATTTTAATGGCAGTCTATCTATCATATTACATGCAGTACAAATAAAATATTGAATAATACAGTCCTGGAGAGCTCAGATAAGTGAAATATTTTCTTTTTCAAACATTTCAGTCAAATACTTTAAGGGATCAAGTTTTGTTCATTTTATTCTCAGATTACAAACAAGTTTCTTAAATTGATGTAGGCCAGCAGTGTAGAAGTTTGCATATCAGAATATTTTCTGATATCTATAGAAGTGACACCTGGGCATGTGACAGTACAAAAGACCAAATGTTCCTCTTCTATTAATTCCTGCTCCAATATTTCCCTGCTGTCCACTTAATTCCTCTGAAATCTGTTCTTAGAAGATGTACTGCACATAAAAGTCAAAAAGTCACTACCAGCAGGATAGCAATACCACATTATTTAATTTGTGTTAGCTTTTTCTTTATTCTTCTCTTAAAAACATTTAGTAACTCATTGCTGAAATGAATGATACTACACGTAGGCCATAATATGCAATAGTCACAATGAATAAAAATCAATATGGCAGGAGCATCAACCAGTGTGAAATTCTCCCAGCCTAATGAGACAAGAAAGCCGTATGTACATGTGTATGCCTAACATTGAACTAGACTTAAACATCAGGTCTGTACATAATGGTATTCTTGTTAAATACTTGTGAATTCTCTATATACTCACATGGAAGAGACAGGCTATAAAATTAGTTGGGTATATAAACTGTGTTTATTTTATCTAAACATATATTTTTGTACATATGCTTATACGAGTGTATGCATCTCTACACAACTACCCTCTTAACTTTAAATCTATATTAATTTCTTAATTACATGTAGACATTACAGAACCTACTCATTTAAAAATCACTTAAAAATATATACCAAACTGGTAATAATGGTAATAATTCTATGTTTTTACATTTTTATATTTTTTAACAAATTATAAATGTGGATTATTTGGGGAAGCATAGAAGTGTTTGTCTGACTCTATGGGAACCCATGGACTATAGCCCACCAGGCTTCTTTGTCCATGGAATTCTCCAGGCAAGATTACTGGAGTGGGTTGCCATTCCTTTCTCCAGGGGATCTTCCCCACCCATGGAACAAACCCAGGTCTCCTTCACTGCAAGCAGATTCTTTACCATCTGAGCCACCAGGGAAGCCCCATAAATAAGAGAGGAAATTGTGGTTTATCCATAACATAAATCACATATTTCAAAATGGAGATGTTCTATTTCATCCATGAAAAAAAAATTCTGAGAGATAATATTGCCATTTCTTACAGATGATTTTCAACTACTCTAGAATAGCTGGAAGATTTAGCATGCTGAGTCAGTGCTCAACAAATACATCACAGAAGAAACTGAAAGGATGATAATTTACCAACATTGATGCACACCTTTATAAATTACAACTCATTTTGATACTTTGTATTATTTAGTTCCCAGGCCTATTCTTATCCCTTTTTGCAGATGAGGAAAAATGGCCTCTATGCATGGGGCATGTGACATGAGTAATCCATGCCAGGATCCATTCTCTGCCATGTCTTCAGATCATCATGCCTGGTATTTTGTTCCATAATGTTAAATGTATACCAGTGCCAGTGAAGAACTATGCTCTTTGAACCAAAACGCTTTCCTTTTACTTCCACATCTTTGAGCATTATAAACTACTCGAAGCACATGGACTTACTAGAGTAAAACCCCCTTCTGACAGCCGAACATATACATATTCAAAATACTCATCTAAAAGAAGCAAATTTAAATGAAATGTGTCTTTAAACTTAATATCTACTTCCTTTGCTCAGCTTTTATTTCTTCCTATTCCCACAAATGTTAGCATATGATAGAGAATACAACCTAGATACTCAGTTCACACAAAATAAATAATAATACTGATAAGCACTTCCACAGCTTTCTGTTAGGGACCCAAGGAAACACCTACAAGCTGAAATTTGTTCAAAGCAAGAGAAGAAGGATCATTGTAGAACAACTAAACTGAACTGTACATGGACAATTCCAATGGAGGAGGAGTGTAGTTTTGCACCCCACTCCAGGGCAACTTCTTGAGATATTTTTGGTTGCCACAGTTTGGGGGTGCTGTTACTGGCAAACAATCTGGGGGTGCTGCTACTGGCATCTAGTGGCTAGAAAACAGATACTACTAGGCATTCTACAATACACAGGAAAACTTCCATCTTAAAATTACATAGCTGCCGGGGTCCAGCCTCGGCGGGGTCCGGGGGTCTTGAGGGAGGAGTGGCATCGGCAGAAGAAGAACTGAGCTGAGTCGATGTGTGGTGATGGAGCAGTCTCTCAGTTTATTGTTGTTGGTTTACAGTTTTTATAGCCAAAAGACATCCCCATTACATCACCTATCATTCTATACAATTTTTTGTTTTCTACCTCCCATAGCAACCTTAACATTGAGTTCATTCCCCAAATTATCATGAAACATTCCCCTTGCAGAAGTCAGATTTTTATGTAATTAGATTTAACAATAGTATGTTTACCATTTGAATGTCTTCAGTATACTTCATTCAATCAAGATAAGTACATCAACCTAAGTAGAAAGGTTACATTTCTCTTATCAGGTACAACTATGTAGAAGCTAGAGGGAAGGGCTAAAGCTTGAGACTGTTTATTCTGGTAACCTACTCTGGTTCTTATGAGAAAAGAGGAAAGAGGACAAAGAGACAGTTTAGAGAGAGGAAAGAGGACTAAGAGACAGTCAAGCAGCACTGCTTTAGCAATAAAACCCTATTAACCTTATAACTACTATAATGAATTCCTATGTCTACATATCCTAAAGCAATCAATATCTCCAACTATGCTGGCCACAATTATGAGCATTCCTAAGTCTCAGTCGAGCCTGATTTCTTCAAGGAAGCGAGCCTCCTCCTCCGTGGAGTGGTCAGGGGAGTGGGAGGTGGAAAGGTGACCCAAGTAGGAGCCTTTCTGGTGGTGGCCTTGCCATGACCCCCAGAGAACTCTTGGTAAACTCCCCAGTAATGAGTAGGAGGAGTAGTAATCTATTTAAATGTCCCTTTCATTCCTCCTTAGCCCCCGGGAAAGGTGATCCACCTTCCCGGATCCTCTGGTAGATAAGGTCTGGGGGGATTATCTCAGGACGAATTCTTTCCAACTGTGACTGACCTACTGAGATGAGCCAATGTTCCGAGCATGGACAGAACTTTCAAGAAAAATACCAGGGTGGGGCTTGCCCAGGATGCCCCTATAAAGAAAGTCAGCTTTGCAAATACTTTCTTAGTCTCGTGACCTTGTCAGGGGGCATCCTGATGGCTCCCATAGCCTCAAATATCAATAGCCCCAGGGTTAAGAAGCTCTCATAGACATATTTAATGCAACTTCAAGAAAGGCACATAATTAAGCAAATTAAGGAGTCAAAAGTCCTCTACTTATTTTTTTTTTAAAGTGAAAGGACACCTTACAGATGCTCTATCTTAAATCTCTCAATCTCTTTCTCTCACTTTTTACTGCATCAGAAACATGCAGTTGAGATTAGTAAATTTTTCCAGTAAGTTCAGTGTGCTCTCCTAGTTCTGCTGAAGTGTACATGCATGCTTAGATTCTAAAGGACAGTCATATCAGGCTGCATACTAGAAGGTATACTTCAGTCTTCTAATCATCAAGTCAAGTACAGGACAAGTGGGGCACACAAACTTGTGAACACGTGTTTTATATTTTACAGACCATAAAAATCAACAAAAGCATAAGAATGATGTTTTTATAAAAGCCAAATGAATAGAATTTTATATTTACTATATATAACATTCCTCACATAAAGAATTTATAAACTTAAACCAAGTGAGTCATTCATTCTCATGCTTCCAATTTATCCATCCAAACAAACAGCACATCAGAAGGATAATAATTTCCAATATATTTTATGTATAGACTTTGATCAAACACTGGTGGTTATTGATCATGCTTGCAGTTGTTGTAGCTAATTACTTTTAACATTCCCTGGATAGAGTTACAGCTAGAGTTCCCTGTCAGCTACCTTTACTCTACAATTATACTCCCTTTGCTACTGGGTTATCTTTAAGTGGGCATTTTTGTTGCATCTAAAATAGCAAATCCTCATTTTTCTACCTCCCATCATTGTCAACATAGAAAATCAAACTTGGCCATTGGTATCATTTTATGTTTTCCTCCCCTTTAAGTTAGCTACCTCTGTGAAAAAGCATCATCACTATGTTTTATGGCATATTCCTCTAACAAGGTCCATTAAATGAATGCCTTATTAACTGAAGAAGTGGGTTGAGCTGTACTAGGTTAATTTATCTTTAGGAAGTCTGAAATTTAACCTATAACAAAAGGCTTGAAAGGAACCAGTGATGATTGGTTCCTGAGCCAGAGTGTTAGACTATAGAACTAATTCTCTACCAACATCACATCCTGCCTCTCTCCTCTCAACAAGGTACATACAAGATCTAGTCTGGACCTCTAACTCTTGATTCAGAATTATGTATTTTCTCTGATAAGACAAGTCCACTGAAACAGAGGCAGACAATTACTGCATAAGAAAAGCCCCCTGCTTTGAAAAATCTGTAGGTGATCCCAGAGTGGAAAATAAAGGTTCCAAAACACAGTCAGAGCCTGTAAGATTTTTTTTTTTTGGCTGCATAATAAAATCTTTCTCTGATCTGTCTCTCTCAGCTTGAAACAGTGATGCCATCACCTGAGCAAACCAAAAACCAGAATAATTTTAGCTAAGATTTTCACTTTAGTATTCCTGCATTTTTACAGGGAAACAGAAAGGAGATGTGTACTATTGATTAATCTGAAACTTCTTTAAATACAGCAGGCAAGGATATAAGGAAATACTTTAATAATTAGCCAATACAATTTTATCTTTCACCTGTTACATGACTGATTTTCCTAGTTCCACATCTGCACGCACCACACATACATATTCACATGCAAACATGCATAAGGCATAATTTTACCTTGTTTTTAAGACATGAACATTAAGACAAGATAATTGTTATTCCCAAACTCAAACAAGTCAGGTTCAGGAAGTTAAGAAATGAATCAGAGTTAACAAACAAAAGGGTATGTACTAAATAAAGTGTTTTGCTGAACACAGGAGCCTGCCTAATTCCTTTGCATGCATCATTTATAGTGCCCTTTAAAAGAAGAAAAAAGTTTCATCTTAAGCTTTAATAAGCATTTATGGAAGCGTTTCATGGGGTGTGGGGTGGGAGGAGAACGAAAGAGAGAAAAGGGAAAATGAGCCTTGCCCTGCTGCAGCTTCAGTGCTTAGATATTGTGTAATTTCAGAGGATGCAGGAAAGGCAATAATTAAGAAGCACTACGGAAATTCCAATTTCAACGTCCCTGTTTCTGTTCTGACAACGCTTTCCCTCACTTTTACAGACAGACATTAAACGGCAGCTTATTCTAATGCCCTCACGATTCAAATGCGCTCTGCGGGGTATCCTTCCAACTTCTTCGGGGGCAAGGCAGATAACAGCACATCATCCACAGATAAACATAAACACAGACCCAGCTGGGTTGTCACACTCACATCCCATAGGCTTTATGGCAATGTTCTTGGT
Organism: Antilocapra americana; assembly: GCA_007570785.1. NCBI lineage: Eukaryota > Metazoa > Chordata > Mammalia > Artiodactyla > Antilocapridae > Antilocapra > Antilocapra americana. Next base: position 35,147,090 of record ML661338.1, on the reverse strand, counting down.
TAAGGGGGGGGTAAAAATATTTTTTTCAAATGTATACTAGCGATAAGGCTCAGGAAGCATCATCTCCAACTTTCCCATTCGCGGCAGATCCTGTGAAAGCAACCTGGAGAGGAAGATTTCACCAAACATTGTTTGGACTCAGCCCCATTGCACAAAAATCTTAATATCACTCCATGGTAAAGTGTCATTCACGGAAGCCTTACCTTGGCTGACTTTGCCCTAAGTGGTGGAAAGGAACTTAATTTACGAGCATCATACAGGGGACTTTGCCGGTGCTCGCGCTCGCCGCGCTGGTCCTCGGAGAGCCCGGGGCTGGCTCCGCGCTCCTGCGAGCCGGGCTCCGCGGCTCCGCGGCTGCAGCTCCCGAGCGCGCCTCTGATTGGCTGGCACAGCCTGTCCGCCTGATGCTCGGCTTCCCAGTCTCTCCTCCTTCCTCTCCTCCCAGGCTGTCGGCGACCGCTGCCTTTCCCTCTGCCTCCTTTTTTTTTTTTTTTTTCCCCTCCCATCGTGCATACTTTGGGGGCTGCAGAAATTCCACAGCATACAGATCGGACACCCTTCAGGCCCCCTCGCAGCAAGGTCTTGCGGGAAGCAGCACCATTCATGAAATAGTTAAAATATACATTTTGAAAATACCCTGGACCGGCGGCATCAGCTTTAGTCCCACTGCTCTTGAAAAATGACGGCCAGGACTCCGTGACAGTTTAGACCCTCAGTTCTCCGCGGGGGAGGGGAAGTGCGGGACCAGAAGGGGTTTGACTGTCAGAGGGAGTGGGAGTAGACACTGGGAGGGAACGAGAGGAAAAGCAGGCAGGGCAGGCACGGACGTGGCAGGCTGGTAATAAATTATCCTATTTCCGTGCAAAGTCTTCACAGCCTGCTAAACATTCAACTGCTGGCTCATTCATCGGTGATCCTCAGTCCTGTGGTAGCCGTGAGATTGAGCTTGAGTGATGCCCTTTAACGCCTTACCCCAAACTACCCAAGGCGTGGAGGGTTTATATGAGTGAGAGCTTTCCCTTGGAGGTCAGCAGTGTATTTGTGAAGACGAATAGGAACGCAGTGCCTTTCCTCCTCTCTTAGCTTATGCCAGGAAAACACACACACACAACTTCTCACCTCCCTCCAGAATAAATGTAAATGATTTGTAATGTGCATAGTTTTTGATAACAAGGATTTCAGGCCTGATTGGCTATGTTCGCAATTGATGGGAAATTATTTCAGCCCTTTCTTTCAACACAAAGTCACCCACACTCACTCATTAAGAGCATCAGGCAGCCCCATTTAAAGCCTTGTAGTAAATAAGTGTAGGAGTTTATCTAAATGGAAGGATCATCTGACAGATACATTCATTCACAATTACACACGACCCTCAGTCATTCCAGCCACAAAGAGAACAGCATTACTTGCTCTGGTTAGTTGATACTATAAATGCTCCCAAGCTGGACAGGGTGCTAAAGGGAACAGGCCCTCTACAGGCCTGAAAACGTGGATTCAAATTTTGTCTCAGACTGTTAGGTAATTTCAGAACCTGTCTAAGCTGTTTCAATTCTCTGAGGCTACAACAGTTTCTCTTTAAAATCTGGAGAAAAATGCTCACTTCAGAGGATCTCTGTAAAGATTAAATAACATCTGTGCAATTTTATTTTATTATTTATTTATTATATTTTGGCACCACTGCGCAGCCTGTGGGATGTTAGTTCCCAGACCAGGGATGGAACCTGAGTGCCCTGTGGTTGAGACGCAGAGTCCTAACCACTGGACCACTAGGGAAGTCAGAGAATGCGTGCAATTTAAAGAGAGGTTGTTTTGAATCAACTAGTGTTATATTTGACTACCTTTGTTTGGCTTGACTGATGTGGAATGTGGAGGGATTTAATTTGTTTTGGGGCTTGGGTACAATTAAACAAACCAACAGAAACCATGAAAGCAGCACTAGGATTGGATTCTCTCTAATTGTGAAAAAAAATTGCACATTTAAGTGCATTGTTGAGCCTAAGGAAGATGTTAGGAGTCAATTAGAATTTGAAAAACTCCAAAAATCTAGACTCTTAGGGAAAAGTTGTAAGGAAACAATAGCATCAGAAATAATGAGCCAAAGTTGTATTATGTTTTGTATATTCTATCATGCAGTTTCTGATTTAAATGAGATTTCCCTGACACAGACATAAAATTGTATTCATTTGTGGTTATTGAAAAGAATCCATTTCAAATCTTCCTGTGTTGATGAAGGCCTGGGAGGACAAAGAAAGGAATAGTTATGAAAGATAAAGAGGATAGAAAGATGAACTTTTGGTCTGTGTGGGGTCATGTAGTTTAATTTAAAAATTCCACATGATGACATTCTCTAGAGAAGGCTCTTTTATTTGGCTGTATCCATGCTTGGTCATGTCCAACTCTTTGTAACCTCACGGACTGTAGCTCGTCAGGCTCCTCTGTCCAGGGAATTTTATGGACAAGAATACTGGAGCAGGTTGCCATTTCCTCCTCCAGGAGATCTTCCTGACCCAGGGATTGAACCCCTATTTCCTGCAGCTTCTACACTGCAGGCAGATTTTTTATCACTGAGCCATCTGGGAAGCCTTTGGCTACCTTCAGTTGAATATAATAGAATGTTTGTCAGTTTGCTACAAAAGCTAAGACACCAGCACTGAGCTTCCTAGGGACACACTTGAAACTAATGTGTTTTTGTTAGTCTTCCTTGGTGGTTTTCCCTGGATAAGACCCTAAGAAGCACATTTAGTGGACAGTCATAATGGAAGCCAACAGGTACTTGGACCTGAATGGGAAGACATGAGAAGGATCTGTAAGCACCACCAAAAAATACAAAATCTTTCTAGGAAAAGAACCTATTCCCCGAGGGAGGATTTATATCTATGAGACAGCACTCAGATTAAAGGCTTTAGATGCTCCACAAACTCAATGATGAAATGTACAAGGGATTGAAATGGCTTCTGAAGTTTGCTATTCTGAATCCGCACTGACTTTCCCTATAGAAAAGCCAGCCCATCAGCCACTGAGTGTGTCTCTTCTGTTTTCAGGTTAAGAAGCAGGAAGTACACGAACCTGTGTGGAACATGCTGCTTGGGGAAAGCCAGGTGGCAGGCAGGTGCTTATTTCCTCCTTATGTCAAAGATAACTTCAAGAAATTGGACAATGCATCAGTCAGCAGAAATTATTACAGAGTTAATCTCTGAAACTGAAAGCATAGATGTTTCTGATTCAGAGTCCCCACTTACGTTACCTTGGGAGAGTTATAAGAATCACTTTTGGTAGTGACAGGGAAGCATCTAACAGGAGAATGATGCTAGTCAGACTACAGAAACTCAACAGATAAAATTGTAATGCTAAACTGTGGTGGTTCTCTGAGAGTCAGACTCAGGAAATCGTCTCTTTAGATGACATTTCATGGTTAATTTTACCCTGGAAATTCAGGAGGCTGTGCGATGTTTTCAAACATAAATAAAGAAGGAATGTAAATGAAATGTATAAATATCCCTTGCTATAATTCAGAGCTTAGGACAATTAACTACACAAACATGGTGCTGTGATTGAATTTTAATTGAAATGATTATTGAAATTACAATAATAACAAGAAAGTGATCAGATTTCTGCATAAAGAAAAACAGCTGGTAAAACATGAAGCAATTCAGGATTTCCTTTGCAGCTATTTATTTTATGTGCTTAGGTGACTAATAGTGCATTACATATTTTTGTTAAAAGAATAAAAGAAAATTTACACTGATAAAAAATAGTACCTCTATGAATATGCTTAAAGATGACCTAATAAAGTTAACCTTCATTCATTCAGATTATAAATTGCAGAGTACTGGAGAAATACTGATGCAGGAAAATTAAAAAGAGATCAAAAATATTTCGAAGTTAACTATAGGTGTAATTAATTTTAAAAAAAGTAGTGCCTTCCTTACTCAAAATAATATGAATAAAAACACCTTTTTAAAGTTTCCTTCAGTGCATGTAACCATCAAAATAATGAATGTGATTTGATCTCATGGGCAGTGTTAAAAACTGACAAAGGGAAAAAGTAAAATACCTCAGTTTCTATAGAACATACATCTGAGTTCCATAAACTAGATACTTGTTGCTATATAAGTGATAGAATAAGGACACTGTGTTCGAAGATAAGCGAAAATATACTAACTAGTGGACCCTAGTTTGACATAGTTACTTTTTTCATAAGGATCACACAAAGAATATGCCAGGATTTTTTAAAATATCTGAAATAATGTCAGTAAACTTGGACTATTCAGTAAAAATAAAATAGTGCAGTAAGACAAGAGATAAAATATTTTCCCAACTTGCAAAAGAAGATTGAACATGGAGTCTCCAAATTAGAAATTACTGAACCAAATGTGAAACCTGGCCAAGTTAGAAGGTTACTTATTAAAGAGATGGATGGACTAGTAAGGCAAGAAAAGAGTTAGGTCACCTGGGTCTGTATCACATTCACATAAGAGTCATTTCAAAATAATCCACTGCTTTTTGTGACAGATATGTTAGGCAGGAACTCGGGGAAAGGCACATGACATGATCTCTCTATATGTCATCATCATCTCTCAGGATTTTGTTAAAGCCCACGTGGAGCATTTTGTTGTGGCCATAGTTCATAGCTATGTCATTTCTGACTCTTTGTGACCACATGGACTGCAGCACACTAAGCTTCCCCGTCCTTCACTATCTCCTGGAGCTTGCTCAAACTCATGTCTACTGAGTTGGTGATGCCATTCAACCATCTCATCCTCTTTCGCCCTCTTCTCCTTCTGCCCTCAATCTTTCCCAGCATCAGGATCTTGTCCAATGAATCAGCTCTTCACATCAGGCAGACAAAGTATTGGTGCTCCAGCTTCAGCATCAGTCCTTCCAATGAATATTCAGACTGATTTCCTTTAGGATTGACTGGTTGGATCTCCTTGCTGTCCAAAGGGCTCTCAAGAATCTTCTCCAGCACAATTTAAAAGTATTGATTCTTCATTGCTCAGCCTTCTTTATGGTCCACTCTCACATCCATATATAGCTTTGACTATATGGACCTTTGTCAGCAAAGCAATGTCTCCTCTCCAATATGCAGTCTAGCTTTGTCATAGATTTTCTTCCAAGGAGCAAGTTGCATTTAATTTCATAGCTTCAGTCACCATCCACAGTGATTTAGGAGTCCAAGAAAATAAAATCTCCCACTGCTTCCATTTTTTCTCCCATGTACATGGATAATTTTAATACAATTATTTGGTGTAGCAATAGACTAAGCCTCATTCTCACACATTTAGAAATGTGTAAGAGGAAAGTATCTGGTAGTAAGCTCAGAGCTCTGCCTCTAAACGGGATTGTGGCTTTTATCAATGGTCTGAACACTGACATTGTCCATAGACATTTTATACCAGAAGCTAGTGCATTTGGATGAAGAATTGGTCTTGAAAAACTTAAATGCTATCTCAAATCTAACAAAGAAGAAATACAAATATGGATCCAGATGTAAGGGGTCTATTAAAAATATGGCAGTGGAGACAATTATTTGAATAAGACTTGTGAATAAGACTTAATAGATTTCTACTGGTGATAATTTCAGTAGAAATCAACTGCATGATATGGTCATCAAAAATGGAAACAGGCATCCTTAGAAAAAGCAAAGCCCTATATGAGGGTGGTAAGGACCTTAACTCTAAAATATTGAGAATGTACCTGGAATTTTACATTTTAAGAAGGCTTGGCTAACTCAAGTACTTTTAAGTTGTCATTTTTGTGAGCTGTATCACGATTCATTGATTTAGTTGACAGAACTACTATCTCTACTCTCTCTCTCCCTGAGCCCTAGGATAGCTTCCATTTTTTTCTTTACTTGCATCCCTGGTGGCTCAGATGGTAAAAAGTCTGCCTGCAATGCGGGAGACGCAGGTTCGATCCCTAGGTCAGGGAGAGTCCCCGGAGAAGGAAATGACAACCCACTCCAGTATTCTTGTTTGGAGAACTCAATGAACTGAGGAGTCTGGCGGGCTACAGTCCGTGGGGTCTCAAAGAGTCAGACTCAACTGAGCGATTAACAGTTTCACCTTGCCCATACTTTATCCATCCTCTAGGGGTTAGAACAAAGGTTACCTTTTCTGCATAAGCACCTTGCTACAGTAGGTGTGACAAGACTCTACATTTATTGAGGGCATAAAATACGTTTCAAAGTCTGTCAATATTGCATTTAACAAACTGTGTTACAGTTAGAGGTAACATGGCATAGTTAAGAACACAGAAAAGTGAAAGTCACTCAGTAGAGTCCGACTCTTTGTGACTCCATGGACTACACAGTCCATGGAATTCTCCAGGCCAAAATACTGGAGTGGGCAGCCTTTCCCTTCTCCAAGGGATCTTCCCAATCCAGGGACTGAACCCAGGTCTTCTGCATTGCAGGCAGATTCTTTACCAGCTGTGCCACTAGGGAAGCCCAGGAACACTAGAGCGGGTAGCCTATCCCTTTTCCAGTGGATCTTCCTGACCCAGGAATTGAACCAGGGTCTCCTGCATTGCAGATGGATTCTTTCCTAACTGAGCTACCATCTGGAAACAAACAAACTTGGGAAGCTATACAGTTGTATATGTTTAGTTTCTTTTTCAATAAAAATCCCATAAGGTTACCTATCTCTTAAGCTTCAGAAGATATATCATATATGTTATATAATGTAATATAAGATTTGCTGGTAGCTCAGCGGAAAAGAACCTGCCTGCCAATGCAGGAAACATGGATTCCACCCCTGAATCCAAATCTTATGGAGGATGAAATAACAACCCACTCCAGTATTCTTGTCTGAAAAACCCCACAGACAGAGGAACATGGTGGGCTACAGTCCATGGGGTCACAAAGATTTGGACACAACTCAGTGACTGAGCACACGTGCACACATGTGTATAATGTTATATAACACTATATATATCTATACATATATATATATATATATATATATATATATATATATATA
>ML661338.1:35014482-35140100 GCA_007570785.1 Antilocapra americana | reverse complement strand
ATATATATATATATATATATATATATATATATATATATAATGTACTTAAAACTGGGCACATACTAACATGTATAAACTTGCTTCCTTTATCACTATGTGTTTGCATATTTGTTTCCTAATTGAATGCTAACTAGGAATGACCATCTGGTACATCGTATATGCAAATGCAGCTTGATGTAATTGAAATAAGTCTACATTGGAGATAGGAGACCTAGGATTAACCCAACTATCTACAACTCATAGTAAATATACAGTTGTTTAACCAGCTTGTTTTACTCTCTCAACATGATACCTGACTTGTAATTTTGGAGACCACCCTTAATTTACACCAAACTTTTGCAATTCTTAAAGAGTTTTGCAAATAAAAAAAGGGTCTAGCACAGTCCCTGGCATATAAAAGGCTTTGAATAAAGGTTAGTTGAACCCCAGATATAAATGCTCAAATGTGTTCATTAAATACATTGTATTGGATTTCTATACTTCATTTTGTAGCAAATCACAAATAAACTCTACCCAAGAGCTTTTTATTAAGAGAAAATATAGTTTTCACAAAAAGTCCTGGGGACGTTCACTCACTTGACTTAACCTCCCATATATATCTATATTTACCTTTCTCCTGGTATAGAATGGAAACTGACATTTCAGTGACCCGAATTATGGTATGATTCTTAACTATAAAGGAAATATTATATTCGACACAGCATATACTATTTACAATGTCAGAAAAGGGACATGCACTTAAAAACCATGCTACAATCTCAATTTATAAAAACAAGGGTTATTTAAAGTTCAGTTAATCAGAACTTATCATTAACCAATCTCTGATCTTTTCAGAAGTATATTTAAATTGCTAATGTGCATTTGTGACCATCCCAGACATAACAGTGGTATACACTCTTTTTTTTTTATTCAAGTATAGTTGACTTATAATATTGTGTTAGTTTCAGGGGTTCAGTAGAGTAATTTAGTTCACTACCTCTTAAACTTACTATTATCAATGCTTTCCCTAAGAACACCTCATGAGACACTTTGAAAATTGATGCATATATCTTGTCTTTTAAATTTTAATATTTCAGATTTTTCTAATTAAAAGCACTTATTAAATATTTTCAATAAAATGCCAGTGTTATATTACAAAGCAAATATTTAATATACTATATTTAACCTTCTTTCAGTCATTGAAGACTGCTGCTGTTTCCAAGTTTGCAATATTACAAATTATGCTTCTATGAATGCTGCTTTCCTTGGATCTCTGATTAAGGCAATTGAATAGATATCTGCACATAGAACTACTAAGCACAATTTGTGAATATTTCTTAAAACACATGATAATGTTATTGCTCCCCAGAACCATTAAGAAGAGTAAAAGATTAATTGGTTCCTCACTACTCTTGAGCAAGAACATCTCTTTTTCAATTTGCTTATTCAGTGGCTTAAATTATGTCATTGTTTTAATTTCTATTTGTGTGATTACTAGAATATTTATTGGCTTCTTCTTTGTATTCTTCTCATAACTTTCTGACCATATTCATTCTCCTAGTATGTTATTGCTAATTGAGAATATAATGGACTCAAGTTGTTTCAATGATTGGAAGACATTCAGAAAATTGAGTTCAATATGAATTTCTATACTTCTCACATTTAACCAAAAAAGTCTGTGTGTACATGCTTATGGGCTTCCCAGATGAATCAGTGGTAAAGAATCCAGCTTCCAATGCAGGGGACGTGGATTCAATCCCTGAGCTGGGAACATCCCTTGGACAAGGAAATGGCAAAACCACGCCAGTGTTCTTGCATGGAAAATCTCATAGGCAGAGGAGTCTGGTGGGCTACAACAAGAGTCAGATGTGATGTAGTGAGTAAACCATCACCATCATGTCTATGAATCATAAGTGCTTGTGTGAGTGCCCTGATACCATACAGAACACACTGCTTGGGGCTGCAAGAGTCAGACATGACTTAGTCAGTGAGTATACATACATGTACGTATTTATAAATGTATATATGTTTAAAAAATTGTGTTTATATGTAAATATAATAGATTTATACATACACATATATGTATATTTTTGTTGTTTTTATTTAGTCCCTAAATGAATTTGACAGTTTGTGACCCCATAGGCTCTAGCCTGCTGGGCTCCTCTGTTCATGGATCAAACCTGCATCTCCTGCACTGGCAGGAGGATTCTTTATCACTGAGCCACCTGGGAAGGCCACGTATGCATATACACAAATGCAGATAGGTAAGTGTTCATGTGTGCAGGAAGAGATTCATTCAGAAAATACATAAAGAGTCTCATATAGCAAGTACTGATGTAAGTTCCACTGACCAATTATAAAGAAGTGAGGCAGATTCTCTGGTTTTAGGGGGGGGGGGGGAAAACAACCTAGAAAGAAATAACTAAAATGCAATGCAACACCATAGATCCTATAAGCTATGTATGCATGGACAATATTTTTCACATGTTAATAAATTGGTAAATTATTTTCATTACCTCTTTGAAATGAGGTTAGAGAATAGAATTGATAACATGTACACACACACACACACACACACACACACACACACACACCTGTCCAAATAGAATCCTGATATTAGCTTTGATGTTTGTCCTCACTTCATGACCAGCTGCACAATTTGAGGAAGAATGAAGAATGAACATACAAGGATTTCTTAGAAAATATGGGGATTTGTTAAACATTACTGTTTTCAAGATGGCTATGACAACATTCAGCCAAACATGGGGCTTTTCTTTCTTTTTTTTTTTTTTTATTATTGTTTTTGCCATACATTGTCATGATATCACCATGGGTTTACATATGCTTCCCCTCCGGGTCCCCCCTCCCTCCTCCCTCCCCCCCGGGAAATCTCGCTGCACCAGTCCCGAGCATCAATCCTGGGCTGGCGATTGATTAGACACATGACAATTAACATGCTTCAATGCCCTTCTCCCATCTCATCCCACCCTTACCCTCATCCACAAAGTCCACAAGTCTATTCTATACATCTGCGTTCCTTTTGTTGTCTCCCATGTTGGGTTCTCATTACTGTCTTTCTAAATTCCATATATATGTGTTAATATACTGTATTGTTGTTGGGCTTTTCTGATTGTGGAAACTTGTAGGATTATAGCACCTGTATGTTCATGAAGCAGCCTGCCTCGTCACGACCATCAATCCAATAGATCAAGCTCAACTCATCTTACTTTATTAAACATTCACAAAGCATCCACTGAGCCCTATCTCAAGTTCTTCCATTTTAAAATCTGCCATACTCCACCATCATCCCTTGTCTACACTTTCACTATTAATGCAGAAGGATGATTGTCAGTCACCATGAGTTCTGAATTTCCATGCTAGATGATGGCTTTTGCAATTTAACTGTCAAAGTAAAGAGATCAGAGAAAGTGCTCACTGTTAGGAAGGAGTTGGTCTGGCAGGGACACTTGCCCATGCTTTCTAATACTTAATAGATAACCAAAATATATAGGTTGAATATGAGGTGGTTGATTATACCTCTGCATGCTGAGTTGCAAGATGATAAAGCTTTTGGACATTTATAGCTATAATCCAGAGAGATATAGTGAATGTCTTTAATTTGGTAGAAAAATGGAAAAGAGAAAGGTATATGTAATTTATTTAGAGAAATAATAAACTATACCATAATGGGGCTCAGACAGTAAAGAATCTGCCTGCAATGCAGGACACCCAGGTTCAATGCCTGGGTTGGGAAAATTCCTAGAGAAGGAAATGGCAACCCACTCCAGTATTCTTGCCTGGAGAATTCCATAGACAGAAGAGCCTGGCATGGTACGGTCTATGGGGTCCCAAAGAGTAGGACAGGAATGAGCAACTAACATTTTCACTTTCACTTTCACTAATGGAGCTAGGAATGAATCAGAATTTTCAAGCTTGGTCCTGAAGAAAAAATGATGCCATTATTAGTAGGAAGAAGAAAGGAAACAGTACCTGGTTAGCAAATTATATAGATTCAGATTGACATGATGCTGATGTTGAGGTCTTAGCTAGACATTATGAAGAGTTATACAAGAGTCACTACACATCATCAAACTGCAGTTTGGGAAATAACTTTGAGCGAGAGACATAATTTTATGAATCTTCTTCAGACAATATAACTAATGATAAAAGCTGTTGCAGCCTCTAAAAGACAAGAGACGTTTCTGCAGGACCAATGATAAAGACATACTAGGTGGTGAGAGAAGCAGAGAGAAAAGGAGAAAGAAGGAAGGGACTGGAAAGGAAAGAAGAGAGAGATTGTATTTAAAAGGAGCCTGAAGAGATGATTAGAAAACACCAGTAAACCATAACCTGATGACTTAAAAAATCACCTCTCAAAAAACAACTTACCCTTACACCTAAGGGAACTAGGAAAAGAAGAGAAAACAAAACCTAAAACTAGTACAGAGAAACAACTCATAAAAATCAAAACAGAATTAAACAAAATGTTATACTGATGACTGGTGAACATTTCTCTCACATTGTACAAAAGCCAGCAATGTAAAAATTGGAAATGCAAAGGTAATGTGGCCACTATGAAAAAAATGTCCAACTAAAAATAGATACTTAACTCGGTAGAGATTCACATAGTCTACAGCATGCAAAACTGGCAAATATTTTTTTTTATTTTAATGCATGAGAAGCTTGCTCTTCATTTGGAAATGTCTGATTAGTTATACTTTACCATTTCCTTGCTTATTCAGAGTTGTTTATAAAAGAATTTCCAAGTAGGATGTATGTATAATTAATCATAAAGTCAGAGAGAGTATTGAAAACAATACATTGAAATGTGAATTCTATCATCTTCACTTACCCTGAAGTCTAGGTGTATATGTGTTTGACACCACTATAGTAAAGGTATCTGATATATAATAAAGTTTATCTATATTGCTACTTTGAGAGAAAATTTAGATTATCACAGAAAGTCTGATTATGTTTATATGTTTATAATATTTATAGAGGCCATCAACTCCATAAAGAACAGAGCAAGCTAGAAGGAGAACAGTATCTCTGAAGTATTGTTTACAAAATGGTGTCCAAATAAATTTCATGTGAGTGAAGTCTCTCAGTCGTGTCAGACTCTTTGCAACCCTCATGGACTATAGCCTCCCAGGCTCTTCCATCCATGGAATTTTCCTGGTGAGGATACTGGAGTGGGTTGCCATTTCCTTCTCCAGGGGATCTTCCCAATCCAGAAATTGATTTCTGGTCTCCTGTACTGTAGGCATACACTCTACCATCTAAGACACCCTGGCAGCCTAATTTCATATGGCCAGTGTTAATTCTGGACTCTAAGAAGATTAGTTAGACCAAAAGGCATTTCATTTTCCTGAATCTCAGTGTGCCTTACTATTCTTCTCAATTTTTACTGCAAATCAATTTTGTGTGAAATGCTGAAACAATGTCTGTATAGGTCTCTCGTGTTGTATAAGTCCAGTGCTCTTGGTTACCATAGGCTGTGAGAATCACAGGACAGACTAAAGACAGCACTGAAAATTCAAGCTTTAAATTCATTGCTTTACTCAGTGTTTGGCCCTTAGGGTAGCCACATCAAACTGTAAGTACTATAATCAGAATACTGCATTCCTACTACAATATACATGTACACCACAAGTCATTGCCAGAAAGGAACTGTCATTGTGTTTCCTTGCCTATCTAAAGGTTTCCTAAGCTGCTAATATTCAACAGTTGGCAGGTTTACACATATTGTCAATAACCACATGTTCTGCCCATCATTGCTAGCTACTCATTGACATTGATGGTTTTCTTACCACATTCTTTAAACCAGAAAGTTTCCTTTCTGAAGTCCCCTAAATCTTTCTAGAACATTTTGACTCTGTTTAGAATTTTACTTTGCACACAAGAGGAACCCAATGATAAAAGTTTTGTATTGAAATACTGACTGACCTCATTTAATCAACTATTTCCAAATATCCTTTAGAATCTTATTGAATACATTGCATATTAGTTATCCTTAGTGTAAAATATTTATGGGATTCTTTTTTTTTTCAAAAAAGCATTATTTTCTTGAAAACAAATGCTTAAATTTTAGATAGAGACCCACTTGGGTCAAATTCTGGCATTACCTGTTATTTAGTGTGTTGACATTGATAAGCAATGTTCTCAGAGCGTCTTTTTGGTAAAAGAGCTAATTTCTGGAGGAGAAATTGTGGTGAATACATATGTTAAAGGAAACAATTTGTGTAATTCACCTATTACAGTATCTGATAGCATAGTATATACTCAGTCGATTAGCTATAAAATTAGACACAATCTTTCAGTTACTATTATTCTACCAAAGTCTATGCATATAAATGTCAACTTCCTAAATGTTAGTAACTTAAAAGTAACTGTAACAGGAAGAAAAAAATAACAAAAGAAAAACAGGGTATGATCTGGGGCGATAGCAATAGCGTTCATTTGTTGACATCTGATGCTATTGAGATGCCCTACATCTTTGAAAAGTGAAAGACAAGACTAAAGAAGGGATCTGCTGCCATCCACAATCTGTTCAGAGAAGATATAGATTTTCTCTATTTCAAATTTCCAGAGGACAAAAATCAGAGCCTGGAGATAAAGGGGATTGGTTTGCCAATCACAGAACCTGTAGAGCACAACAGTGAGTATGTGAAACAGACAAAAAGTCAGAAAAGGAACTCAAGCAAAAAGAAGCAATTCACTTATTGGGTGTGTTTCCTGTAAAGACATCACTATTTACATTGAAACTGATTATTGTGAACATAATTATTTTAGGACATAATCGGTGTTGCTTCTGTTTAATTTTGACTGGGTCATTTTGTCCAAATATCAGTTTTAACAACTATACATCAGGAGGAGGAAGGAAAGATGAATGCACATTAACACCTCTGCAAAAGATTCAATTCTTTAATGTTTAAGAAGTTGAAAAGGTGCCTCAGGACTGCAAAAGTCATGTAAATCTGCAAACTTTTATGGAAATGACAACATATGTAAATATCAGTTAGTGGCCTTGCTTGTGTGTCTGTTTGAATTGGAGGGTTGTGAGGTAGAAGATGAAAATAAGAATTTTATAGCATTAATTTGTTGGAGAAATATCAGACTGCTTTATAGATTATTCTAACTTTAAATTTAAAACACAAATCTCAAATGGACAAATGACTTTTCCTAATAACTGTACTGTATTTACAAACTGTTTCTTTAAAATATTCTAGGATGACCATTTCTAAACATTTTATTTCTTCTTTGTGCTACAACATTTTTGTTTTTAGGTCTTTCCATAAGTGACCTCATATAAATTTCATTTTCAAAATGAATAAACAAAATGATTTCTTCTTGTCAGAAAATCAAGTTAACTACTTGTATCTAATATATTCTACCATTCATATTCTTAATCTTTCCTCATATTCCAACAGTAGTGTTAGTTGCTCAGTCATGTCTAACTCTTCACAATCTAACTCAGCAAACCAGCCTCCTCTGTCCATGGAATTCTCCAGACAAGAATACTGGGGTGGAAAACCATGCCCTTCTCCAGGGGATCTTCCCGAACCAGGGATCGAACTTTGGTCTCCCACATTGTAGGCAGATTCTTTACCATCTGAGCCACCAGGGAAGCCCAGAATATATGCAAATACAATTTTCAATAGCACAGACACTCTTTGCAACCCCATAGACTGTAGCCCGCCAGGCTCCTCTGTCCATGTGATTCTCCAGGCAAGAATACTGGAGTGGGTTGCCATTTCCTTCTCAGGGGATCATTCCGACCTTGGAATTGAACCCAGGTCTCCTGAATTGCAGGCAGACTCTTTACCAGTTGAGCTACAAGGGAAGTCCCTTACAACAATAAGTCTGCTCTTACTTAATATCAGCAACTTTGCTTTTGCTCCCAATCCAAGATGTTAGATATTACCCTTCGTTTAGCACCTTTAATATTCAAATCCATCAACAAGTCCATAAGACATTCTGAATCTGACTGAATTGCCTTTCAGTGTCTTCACAAGTCCAAGCCACCATTCTTTCTCACCAGGACTCCAACAATAGGCTCCTAGGTATCTCTTGTTCCTCACAAGTAGGACAGAATGACTATTACATTAGAGTCAAATCTTCATATTTTGGCAAATGAGCATGTCCTTGACCTGCCTTGTTTTCTTCAAATGCATGAAAACCAAACTAAGACCTAAATATCCATCTTCTTCTACTTACATAATTACTTTAGTTAGCACTCCTTTTACAGTAAGAGGTTGATAGGAAAGAATAACTTAACTGTATAAGAACTTAATGTTTTATACATCGACTTTATTTTTTATAAATGTGAAAGCATATTCATGAATTAGGAAAAATTTGAGAGAAACTAAAATCAAGTCTAAGATGAAATCTTAGTCACCTTTAATATTAATATGTAACACTTTGGGATAGAATATACTTAAAAATTAAAAAAAAAAAGAAAAAGAAAAGAGGAGTAATACAATGACCATATAAAGAACTCATCGATCATTGACAAGAAAAAGCCTGAGAAATTTAACACACTCAAAGTGACTACAAAAATTACAAAGACCATATCAGTATTAGAATGATAGGCATGCATGAAAAATAAAGCAATTTTATAAGTAAATAAAATAAATAAAAATTTCCTGTGATGTAGGAAAACTATAAATCTTTATGTTGAAATACTTTAATACTTCATTAAAGTCTAAATGAAAACTATAAAAGGAAAACAATCTACTTTACAATTGTCTCAAAAATAAAATAACTAACAATAAAATACCTAAGGAAGTAAACAATCAGTTCAGTTCAGTCACTCAGTCGTGTCCAACTCTTAGCGACTTCATGAACTGCAGGATGCCAGGCCTCCCTGTCCATCACCAACTCCCAGAGTTTACCCAAACTCATATCCACTGAGTCAGTGACACCATCCAAGCATCTCATCCTCTGTCATCCCCTTCTCCTACTGCCTCCAATCTTTCCCAGCATCAGGGTCTTTTCAAATGCTCTTCACATCAGGGGGCCAAAATACTGGAGTTTCAGCTTCAACATTAGTCCTTCCAATGAACACCCAGGACTGATCTCCTTTAGGATGGGCTGGTTGGATCTCCTTGCAGTCCAAGGGACTCTTAAGAGTCTTCTCAAATATCACAGTTCAAAAGCATCAATTCTTCAGTGCCCAGTTTTCTTTATAGTCCAAACCTCACATCCATACATGACTACTGGAAAAACTATAGCCTTGACTATATGGACCTTTGTTGGCAAAGTAATGTCTCTGCTTTTTAATATGCTGTCTAGGTTGGTCATAACTTTCCTTCCAAGGAGTAAGCGTCTTTTAATTTCATTGCTGCAATCACCATCTGCAGTGATTTTGGAACCCCCAAAATAAAGTCAGCCACTTTTTCCACTGTTTCCCCATCTATTTGCCATGAAGTGATGGGGCCAGATGCCATGATCCTACTTTTCTAAATGTTGAACTTTAAGCCAACTTTTTCACTCTCTTCTTTCACTTTCATCAGGAGGCTCTTTAGTTCTTCTTCCCTTTCTGCCATAAGGGTAGTGTCATCTGCACATATGAGGTTATTGATATTTCTTGTAGCAATTTTGATTTTAGCTTGTGCTCCTACAGCCCAGTGTTTCTCATGATGTATTCTGCATATAAGTTAAATAAGCAGGGTGACAATACATAGCCTTAACGTACTCCTTTTCCTATTTGGAACCAGTCTGTTGTTTCATGTCCCGTTCTCACTGTTGATACCTGATCTGCATACAGGTTTCTCAAGAGGCAAGTCAGGTGGTATGGTATGTCCATCTCTTTCAGAATTTTCCTCAGTTTATTGTGATCCACATAACCAAAGGCTTTGGCATAGTCAATAAAGCAGAAATAGATGTTTTTCTGGAATTCTCTTGCTTTCTTGATCATTCAGTGGATGCTGGCAATTTGATCTTTGGTTCCTCTCCCATTTTATAGCCAACTTGAACATGTGGAAGTTCACTGTTCATGTATTGCTGAAACCTGGCTTGGAGAATTTTGAGTATTACTTAACTAGTGTGTAAGATGAGTGCAATTGTGTGGTAGTTTGAGCATTCTTTGGCATTGCCTTTCTTTGGGATAGGAATGAAAACTGATCTTTTCCAGTCCTGTGGCCACTGCTGAGTTTTCCAAATTTGCTGACATATTGAGTGTAGAACTTTCACAGCATCATCTTTTAGGATTTGATATCGCCCAAATAGAATTCCATCATCTCCACTAGCTTTGTTTGTAGTGATGCTTTCTAAGGCCCACTTGACTTCACATTTCAGGATATCTGGCTAGAGGTAAGTGATCACACCATCGTGATTGTCTGGGTCGTGAAGATCTTTTTTTGTATAGTTCTGTGTATTGCTGCCACCTCTTCTTAATATCTTATGCTTCTCTTAGGTATATACCATTTCTGTCCTTTATAATGCCCATCGTTGCATGAAATGTTCCCTTGGTATGTCTAATTTTCTTGAAGAGAGCTCTACTCTTTCCTATTCTATTGTTTTCCTCTATTTCTTTGCATTGATTGCTGAGGAGGGCTATCTTATCTCTCCTTCCTTTCCTTTGGAACTATGCATTTAAATGGGTACATCTCTCCTTTTCTCCTTTGCTTTTCACTTTTCTTTCTCTCAGCTATTTGTAAGGCCTCCTAAGACAGCCATTTTGCTTTTTTTGCTTTTCTTTTTCTTGGAGATGATCTTGATCACTGTCTCCTGAACAATGTCACTAACCTCCATCCATAGTTCATCAGGCACTCTATCTATCAGATCTAGTCCCTTAAATCTATTTCTCATTTCCATTGTATAATAATAAGGGATTTGATTTAGGTCATACCTGAATAGTCTAGTGGTTTTCCCCATCTTCTTCAATTTAAGTCTGAATTTGGCAATAAGAAGTTCATGAACCAAGCCACAGTCAGCTCCCAGTCTTATTTTTGCTGACTGTATAGAGCTTCTCCATCTTTGGCTGCAAAGAATATAATCATTCTGATTTCAGTGTTGACCATCTGGTGATGTCCAAGTGTAGAGTCTTCTCTTGTGTTGTTGGAAGTAGGTGTTTGCTATGTCCAGTGCATGCTCTTGGCAAAACTCTATTAGCTTTTTCCCTACTTCATTCTGTACTCCAAGGCCAAATGTGCCTGTTACTCCAGGTATTTCTTGACTTTCAACTTTTGCATTCCAGCCCCCTATAATGAAAAGGACATCTTTTTTGGGTGTTAGTTCTAAAAGGTCTTGTAGGTCTTCATATATCCATTCAACTTCAGCTTCTTTAGCATTACTGCTTGGGGCATAGACTTGGATTACTGTGATATTTAATGGTTTACCTTGGAAACGAACAGAAATCATTCTGTTGTTCTTGAGATTGCATCCAAGTACTGCATTTCAGACTCTTCTGTTGACTATGGTGACCACTCCATTTCTTCTAAGGGATTCTTGCCCACAGTAATATATATTATGGTCTTCTGAGTTAAATTCACCCATTCCAGTCCATCTTAGTTTGCTGATTCCTAGAATGTTGACATTCACTCTTGCCATCTCCTGTTTGAGAACTTTCAATTTGCTTTGATTCATGGACCTAACATTCCAGGTTCCTATGCAATATTGCTCTTTGCAGCATCGGACCTTGCTTCTATCACCAGTCACATCCACAACTGGGTGTTGTTTTTGATTTGGCTCCATCCCTTCATTCTTTCTGTAGTTATTTCTCCACTAATCTCTAATAGCATATTGGGCACCTATTGACCTGGGGAGTTCATCTTTTAGTGTCCTATCTTTTTGCCTTTTCATACTGTCCATGGGGTTCTAAAGGCAAGAATACTGAATTGGTTTGCCATTCCCTTCTCTGTCCACTGGAGAAGGGAATGGCAAGCCAATTCAGGACTCTTAAAAGCAAGTTACTGATGAAAGAAACTGAAAACCAAACACACGGATGGAAAGGTATATCATGCTCATGGATTATAAGAATATTATTAAAATGACCATACAAGAAAGGCAATCTAAAGATTCAATTCAATCTCTATCAAAATACCAGTGGCATTTTTCACAGGACTAGAGCAAATAGTTTTAAAATGTTTATGGAAACACAAAAGACCCTGAATACTCAGAACTATCTTGCGATAGAAGAACCAAGCTAGAGGTTTCATGCACTCTGATTTCAAACTATATAATACAAACCAAAGTAGTCAAAATGATATGATACTGGCACAGAAACAGATGCACAGATCAGTGGAACACTACAGAGAACCTAGAAATGAATCAACTACCTGTGATCAGACATGTGCGCATGCTCAGTTGTGTCTGCTCTTTGTGACACCATGGATTGTAACCTGCCAGGCCCTCTGTCCAAGGGATTCACCAGGCAAGAATACTGGAGTAGTTACCATTTCCTTCTTCAGGGGATCTTCCTTAACCCAGGGATTGAATGTGTGTCTCTTGCATCTCTTGCATTGGCAAGCAGATTCTTTATCAACTGTGAGCTATGATCAAAGAGACAAGAATATATAATGGAGAGAAAAGAGAGTCTCTTTAATAAATGATTCTTTTGCATGTAGCTATTCATTTTCCTGATACCAAACTGGACTGCTCTCTTGCTGCAAGTACAGAAATAAATTCAAAATGGATTAAAAACTTAGATGTAATATCTGAAATTTTGAAGCTTCTTATAAGAAAGCAGGAAATATACTCTTTGACATTGGTCTTAGCAATTTTTGTTTGTTTGTTTTTTGGATATGTCTTCTCAGACAAGGAAAAGTGAAGTGAAAGTTGCTCAGTCATGTCTGACTCTTTGTGACCTGTGGACCATACAGTCCAAGGAATTCTCCAGGCCAGAATACTGGAGTGGGGTAGCCTTTCCCTTCTCCAGGGTATCTTTCCAACCCAGGGATCAAGCCCAAGTCTTCCACATAGCAGGTAGATTCTTTACCAGTTGAGCCATAAACCAAAGCCAAAATAAATCAATGGCACCGCTTCAAACTGAAAAAAAGCTTTGGGCAATGAAGGAAACTATCAACAAAATAAAAGAGCCAGCTACTTAATGGAAAATATTTACAAATAATAGACTTGATAAAGGATTAATATCAAAAATACACAAAGAACTCATACAACTTGACATCAAAAAAACAATTAAAAAATGAGCAGAGGATCTGAATAGACATTTTTTCCAAAGAAGATATTCAGATGGCTAATAAGCATATGATAAATGTTCAGTATCACTAGCCACCAGAGAAATGCAAATTAATCACAATGAGATTTACCTCATTCTTGTCAGAGTGGCTATCAAAAAGAAAATAAGTGTTAGTAAGGATGTGGAGAAGAGGAAACACTCATGCACTCTTGATGGGAATGTAATTTGGTTAAGCCACTGTGGAAAACAGTATGCATGTTCCTCACAAAATTAACGGTAGACTTCCATACAAATTCAGTAATTCCACTCATAGATATTTTCCCAAAGAAACAAAGACACTAATTAGGAAATATACATGCACCCCTATATTCATTGCAATATTATTTATATGTAATACCAAGGTATGGAGGAAACCTAGTTGGCCATCAATAAATGAACAAATAAGCGAGGATACCCATCCCCCAACACATACATAACTAAATATTAATCAACCATAAAACAAGCATGAAATCTTGCCATTTGTGATAACATGGATCAACTTGGTATTATGCTAAATGAAATAAGTCAGGCAGAGAAAGACAAATACTGTATGATTTCACTTATATGTGGGATCTAAAAACCAAAGCAAATAATCAAACAAAAGATATATTTTTACATACAGAGGCTAAACAAGTAGCTGCCAGAATGGAGAGGGGTGAGAGAACTAGAGAAGTGAATGAGGGCGATTAAGACGTACAAACTTTCAAGTGCAAAATAAATGAATCACAGGGATGAAATGTATAGGGTGGGGAATGTAGTCAAAATTTTTCAATATCTTTGTATGGTGACATAGTAATCATTTTGAAAGTTATGGGAATATTGAATCTCTCTCTTGTGTCCAAGGGACTACTAGTGTTATAGGTCAATTATACTTCAAAACAAACCAACTCACAATAAACAGGTCAGATTTGTAGCTACTAGAGATGGAGGTGGAGGAAGAGGGAATTGGATGACGGAAGGTATTCAAGAGGTACAAACTTTCAGTTATAATATAAATAAATATAGGGATGCTCTATGGCATAAATATAATACTGTTGCATGTTATATAGGAAAGTTAAGAAAGCAAATCCTAAGAGTTCTCATCACAAAGAAAAATATATTTCTTTCAGTTCTTTAATTTTGTAGCTATATGAGATGATGGATGTTCAGTAACCCACTGTAGTAACCATTGCAAGATGTATGTTATTCAAATCATTATGCCATACAACTTCAGCTTATGCAGTTCCAGATGTCAATTATATCTCAATAAAACTGGGAGAGACAGTCTAACTGAAAACAATTTTTAAAAATAGACAGGAAAATTTCTGGTGAAATTTCAAAATTCCAAACTAAAGAGAAAATTCTAAAGATTTCCAGATAGAAAAAAACAATAGGGTGGATTATCTATTAATGACTGAAAATCTGACTGGAATTAGATTCTTCACCAGAAGCAAATATCAGCAGCCAGTAGAGCCTATTTGATATATATGCTTTTATTTAAAATATAAATTTATATTTTTTTATTGGAGGCTAATTACTTTACAGTATTGTAGCGGTTTTACCATACATTGACATGGATCCGCCACAGGTATACATGTATTATGTTTGAATCTAGCATTCCATAGCTGCCAATATTATCACAGATAATGGCAAGATAAATATATTTGAACCTGAGAAAGTGAAAAAATTTTATCCACACCTGTATATTTTAATACCATACTATAAATAAATGAAACAAAAAACAACAAATGAATAAACAGACAAAAAGAAGACACTGACCAAGAAATCAAGAAATACTTGCTACAGAGTAGATGCAAAGTAAACATTTAGTTGAGCTTTCCCGATTTTAAGACTAAACTTGGGACTCCCTATATAACTTAAATGAGATTCCTCAAGGTAGGTGCCTAGCAATCTGAATATTTAATAAATTTCCATTAGTTTATTCAGGCTTCTCTAGTAGCTCAGCTGGTAAAGAATCCACCTGCAGTGTAGGAGACCCCAGTTTGATTTCTGGATTGGGAAGATCCCCTGGAGAGGGGATAGGCTACCCCACTCCAGTATTCTTAGACTTCCCTGGTGGCTCAGCTGGTAATGAATCTGCCTGAAATGTGGGAGACCTGGGTTCAATCCCTGGGTTGGGAAGATCTCTGGTTTAGAAGATTCCCTGGAGAAGGGAATGGCTACCCACTCCACTGTTCTGGCCTGGAGAACTCCATGGACTGCACAGTCCATAGGGTGCAAAGAGTCAGTCACAACTGGGTGACTTTGACTCACTCAGTAGTTTATTCTTATGATTAGACAATTTTCAGAAATTACTATTAGACTTGACACTTGGAAGATGGTCCTTTGAGCAACAATTTCAAAGATACAGGATTTCACAAATGGATTGATATTAATGATCCGTCCCTTTAATAAACACACAAAGCATAGAAAAACTGGATGCTAAATCAATGTAAATCCAAGAAACTTATACACAAAAATAATAATATGACTAACAAAATCAGAGGGGCGAGATGAAATGTGGATTAATGTATGAATTCTTTATAAAGAGCAAGAAATAAACAAATACAACCTAGATTTGGGAAATCGAGGAAATTAGTTTTTTTTAAGATATAAAAGCTCTGACTAGCTTTACCTAAAGGCAGAAATAGGTAGTTTAAGTATGTTAAATCCCTTATCTCTTAGCAGCGGGGAGAGGATAGTAAGTGTTTTCAGTTGTGAATATAAAATACATAATAATATCCATTTACTAGAAAAATTAAAAATAGGGAAGTCTCTGGGGAGTGTGATTTGGAGGAAGAGCTTTTCTTCTTAAACATTTTGAGCTATTGGAATTTTTTAACTATGAAAATATCTATAATAATTTCTCTACTAACAGCAACTAAAATATCCATTAAAATTAACATTGGAAGCAAAAAGGGTTAATACTCACATTGATGAAATATGCATTTTCTTTTAATTTTCTCTTCTCCTGTTTCTTTTATTTATTTATTTTTTTAAAATTTTCTTTACATTATTTTGTTGGTTTTGCCATACATTAACATGAATCTGCCATGGGTATACATATGTTCCCCTTCCAGAACCCCCCTCCCTCCTCCCTCACGATTCCCTCTCTCTGGGTCATCCTGGTGCTCCAGCCCTGAGCATCAAACCTGGGCTGGCAATTGATTTCACATATGATAATTAACATGTTTCAATGCCTTTCTCCCATATCATCCCACCCTTGCCCTCTCCCATAGAGTCCAAAAGATTGTTCTATACATCTGCGTTTCTTTTGCTGTCTTGTATACAGGGTTCTCGTTACCATCTTTCTAAATTCCATATATATGTGTTACTATACTGTATTTTTGTTTTTCTTTCTGGCTTACTTCACTCTGTATAATAGGCTCCAGTTCTGTCCACCTGAGTCCTGTTTCTATATATTCCTCAATTAGGACATAGTATTTCATAACTGAAAAACAGTTTTTTAAATTGTCTTTTTAATCATTACCATGACTTTAAAAACATAATGTTGATTTAGACATATTCCATGAACACAGTACTTGGCTGCTATATGCATAATAAATCTGTTGCATTAATGAATAATTTCATGAATACTGTACATTTAAGTACAAACATAAAATAAACAATTTTCTTTCAAAATTTCAACAAAAATATTTCACAGCTTAAAGTCAACTAAGAAAAAAGCATGCCACATTTATAAAAATAAATAAAAAATATTTAAAAGGATACAAAATATATACTTTTGATGAAAAATTAAATATGTCAATTCTCAGTTAAACAGTTTAAAAACTTTACACAACTGCAACCAAATTTTGAATGGGATTTTTTTTTTTAATCTACAGATGATGTCAGTTTCATTTTGATTGATTCACTGGAGGTACCAAGACAGTTTTGAAAATTATAAGTCATATTGACCTATAAACAAATACATTTTAAGTATAAATTTTAAATATAGTTTATACATAAGTAAATGATTCAGTGCAGCCAATAGCAATGTGAGAAACATATACAAGATATAGAAATTTACTATATTAGCCAGATGCCATTGAAAATTAGAAAGCCACAAGGGTCATTCAATTAATTAAAAGGATCAGTTGTCTAACCACTTGGGAAAAAAAAACAAATCCTGATTCTAATCTGATATATATCAACAACTATTTATAGGAGTAAATACTTAAAATCAGAGTGCTGATTTCGATCTCTTTTCATGAGAACACAGTAGATCAGTACTAAACTGATCTGTGCATGACAAATGTGTTGAATAAACATATGATTCTATAAAAAACTGAACACATTAAAATGCTGATAAAAATACAGCTAAATATCCATAAAACTTTTGAATGTGGGAGAATTTTTAAACATGACTAAAGATTGAGAAACAATAAAGTACATGTTCATAGATAAAAATAAATACTATAGTGAATAGATCAGAATAAGCAAGCCAAAAAACACCAGGAGCTGAGATCAAAGACGCTTATTGAATATTTGGATCTAAGTACGTAAGTGGAAATAGTGGTATGTTTGTAGATTATTAGTCTACAAACTAAGGCTTACAAGACAAGTTAAGACTTCCACATATTTTTCATAATATTTATTTTATATTTTAAAATGGTTAATAAAAATCAAATAAAGAATCTTTAGTGAAATGAGACTATAAAAAATTCAAATATCAGCATCCATGAATCAAGATTTATTGAAACACAGTCATGCCCATTTGATTACAGCCTTTGGCTGCTTTCCTCTTAGAATAGAATAGAGTAGTTTTGACAGAGACCATATGGCCAAGAAAGCTGAAAATATTTACTATCTGGCCCATTTCAAAAATAAATTTGGCTTACCCTTAATGTAGATATGTCTTCTGTGAGTTGTGCAGTCCATAGCATATTCCATCATTTTGAAATGCAAAATTTGACTAATTTGAGTATTTAAATAGTACTTTAAACTTTATATGAATTTTGGGTATACATCTTTTGTGAAGAAAATACCAGTTTGCTTTGAGAACTGTGCAATATATAAGAATAAGTATATTTGCTTATTAGAAAAATATGTACATGTAGAAAACCAGTGTACACGCCTTTGAGATACATAACCACATTTCCCACTTTGGAGGTTACACTGAATTTCAGAGAACAAGCTTTATTTTTCATTTTAATTAAGCTAAACATTTAATTACATTTCCAGGATTCTGTCAGCACAACTAAATCTATAAATGTAGAGTGAAAAATTATGAGAGCTGGTCTTTAATACCCCATCACAAACAGAGCATGTTATGGGCAATCTGTTCTTTGAGGCTACATAACAACCATGCTTCCTATGAATGTTAATTTCACTAAAGGATTCAACTACAGTTCAGAACTTTTCATTTATAGCCAATATCAGTTAAAATGAAAAATCTTGAAAGTATATCACATTTATAATAATATCTTACCTCTCATGGTTTTAATTTCCAGCACAAGATAATTCAATAAGTAAATGGATAGGACTTATCAAATATAAAGTCTGCTGCCAGGCAAATAATGCTCTGCTCAATTTCATAGCAATAAAATTATATAAACATTTAAAATTTTTATTGTATTTTCAGTAGTCAATATGTCTAGAGCAATTTGCTAGGTGCTATGGAAAATAAATGGTATCTTCCTACAATTTACTTATAAGAATACATTAAATGAAGACTGGCAAGTGTGAAAAAGGAAATAAAAACTCACTTCCAATGAGAGACGTTAGTATGGAGAAGTAAATGTCATAGAATATTTTTTTGCCATAAGCTGTCCTGGAACTCTACTTCAGTATATTATATGGATTCCAGACTTTCTCCCTTCATTTGCGTACAAAGAAATCTGATTCTGTAATCAACTGAGAACAAGTCAATTTCTCAGGACCAAACTGCCATTAACCAAGTTCACAAGACCCAATGTGTGAAATGAGATGAGTCTATCTATAAAGAGAACCATCACTGCTTAAGACCCAAATAGCAAGTCCTTACATGAGGGTATCCTCTCTGTGTTAAGAAATGAAAAAGTCAAATTTTCTCACAAAAGCCATAATGATGGCTTTGTGAGACCAGAAGGAGGAAAATAAATTAATAATATCACTCAAATACTTAATGCCATCCAATTAGATAAATTGATCTTTATTCAAAATATGGCAACACCTGGCCAGACCCCTTTATGAGTGGATAATGCTGATATTTGCTCCTTATTCTTTGTTTCTGTGGCTTTTAAAAGCTCATTTTTCAAAGTTGCACTATTCATTTTTAAAATTTAATGAATTTATTATGGTTATATTTACTTTTTGTGGGACTGAAAACTATTGTATCCTCTTCTTGGGTGATATATTACAGAACTCTTAGATATTTACATAAATGTAAGTATATAACATACTTACATAAATAATGGAACTGACTGTATCCTCCATTTAACCACATATGTTGGAAACACACACACACCAAAAAGAGGATTATAGACCTAAGAAATAATCACCTTATACCTTAAATCTGGTCTTTCACCTTTATGTTCCTATTTTAATGCAAGATACCGTTACTGATCTAGTCACACATTTCAAGGATTCAGGAACTGCCTTTTATTTCTTTCTCATCTCACCCCTTACCTGACTTCCCTAACAGTTCAGTTGATAAAGAATCTGCATGCAATGCAGGAGACTGTGGTTCAATTCCTGGGTTGGGAAGATCTGCTGGAAAAAGGATAGGCTATACACTCCAGTATTCTTGAGCTTCCCTTGTGGCTCACCTGGTAAGGAACCCACCCAAAGTATGGGAGACCTGGGTTTGATCCTGGGTTAGGAAGATCCCCTGGAGAAGGGAAAGGCTACCCACTCCAGTATTCTGGCCTGGAGAATTCCATGGACCATATAATCCATGGGGTCACAAAGAGTGGAGCACAACTGGCTGACTTTCATTTCCACTTCCCTGGTGGCTCAGATGATAAAGCGTCTGTCTGCAATGCAGGAGACCTGGGTTTGATCCCTAGGTTAGGAAGATCCCCTGGAGAAGGAAATGGCAACCCACTCCAGTACTCTTGCCTGGAAAATCCCAGGGACAGTGGGGCCTGGTGGGCTACAGTCCATGGGGTTGCAAACAGTCAAAGACGACTAAGCAACTTCACTTTAATTTTCATGCTAACAGTACTTTTGATATGTTTCCCTGCATAGACTAGAATATCCTCTCCTACTGCTTTTCATAACAAGATTCTCCTTATACTTCCTATGTCAACTTTTATTTGAAGATTTTTTTGGATTCCATTATTTAGAATTAAGGGCTTCCCTGGTGGCTCAGGTGGTAAAGAATCTGCCTGTAATGTGGGAGAGCCAAGTATGAACCCTGGGTCAGAAAGATCCCTTGGAGAAGGGAATGGCTAGCCATGGTGTTCCACTTGCCTGGAGAATTCATGGACCAAGGAGCCCGGCAGGCTATAGTCTATTGGGTTGCAAAGAGTTGGACATGACTGAGTAATGAACACTTTCACTTTTCACTTTTTCACTTCATCAGGGGAGTTATCAGTCCAGTTCAGTCGTTCAGTTATCTCCGACTCTTTGTGACCCCCATGGACTGCGGCACGCCAAGCTTCCCTGTCCATCACCAACTCCTGAAGTTTGCTCAGCTCATGTCCATGGAGTTGGTGATGCCATCCTGCCACCTCATCCTCTGTCGTCCCCTTCTCCTCCTGCCTTCAGTCTTTCCCAACAACAGGGTTTTTTCCAGAGAGTCAGTTCTTCTCATCAAGTGGTCAACTATTGGAGGTTCAGCTTCAGCATCAGTCCTTCCAATGAATATTCAGGACTGATTTCCTTTAGGATTGACTGGTTGGATCTCCTTGCTGTCCAAGCGCCTCTCAAGAGTCTTCTCCAACACCACAGTTCAAAAGGATCAATTCTTTATCTCTCAGCTTTCTTTATAGTCCAAGTTTCACATCATACATAACTACTGGAAAAACCATAGCTTTGACTAGATGGACAGATCCTCTTTTCAGAAGGTACATCACTGAAACAGATTTTAATGTTTATGAAACAAATATAAATATTTACTTTCACAGTCCTAAGCACATCATTTTTGATTCTTGAATAATAACTAAATAATGATACTTTATCTTAAAGGTCAAAATAAGGACTTTCCTCTTCATTCTAGAAACAGTAATATCAGTCAAAGGATGTTAATGAGGTGAAAACAAATATCAGGCTTATATTTGAAAATAACTCATGGTTTGAAGGGGTTAACAGTCAATATCATAAGGCAGTTAAGAAACCATTTCTGTAATTTAGAGGAGAGATGATAGTAAACAGGACAAGAAAGATTTCTGTTGAAATAGAAGGCAGTGAATGGAATAGAAATGCTGTGAGGAAAAATGATAGTATATAAGGATACATTTGATGTTTGGAGGGGGTGAAAAAAAAGTGAAAATGAAAGTCAGCCAGTTGCATCCAACTCTTTGTGACCCCATGGATTATACAGTCCATGGAATTCTCCAGGCCAGAATACTGGAGTGGGTAGCCTTTCCCTTCTCCAGGGGATCTTCCCAACCCAGGGATCGAACCCAGGTTTCCCGTACTTTGGGTGGGTTCTTTACAAGGTGAGCCACAAGCGAAGCCCAAGAATACTGGAGTATATAGCCTATCTTTTTTCCAGCAGATCTTCCCAACCCAGGAATCGAACCACAGTCTCCTGCATTGCATGTGGATTCTTTACCAACTGAGCTATTAGGGAAGTCAGTTAGCATAGGTAAGTGTTTTGTTTCGACTAGGAGGGATCAAAATTGGGCATGACAACAGAAGAGTCACACTTGTAAGGTTCTTATCCTAATCATTTTCATGCTTATCACCAAAGCACTCCTCCTTGGAGCTAATTATTTTTGTTGCTTTGTAATGAAATAACAAAATCCCTCTGTAGTGTCGATTTAGATCTCAGAATAATGGGCAAAGTAAAAAGAATTTACTTCAATCTTTTACTTGGAGGATACATCAAGAAGCTTCCCAGGGAAATTAAAATCAATTCTAAACTTTTAATTTGTGTCTTCTCCTTTAAGAGCATCTATAATAACTCTCAGAGTAACATTAAAGTAGATAAAAATACTTGAGTAAATACTTAATTAAAACAATGTCCCAATGATAACTAAATATTGTAAGAAATATCCTACAGTCTTAAAAGTATACATTAAGTGCTATATTAAGTACTTTCTTGTCTATATCACTGAAGCTATACCCCAAGAGAAAAACATCTGTAATTCCTGTGAAGTTTAAGAGTGTGTTTGAACACTTAACTGAAATTTCAATGTTTCCAGCACCATACATATTTGTGGAAAAATTTATTTGAAAAAGATTTTTAGTGTTATTCAGATTCCTTTTATCTAAGAAGATAAGGCTCGCCTTTTCTAAACATATACAATGCAAATTAGAATTCATTCTGAATTACTTAGAAGTCTGGAGGTACCCCCTGTCAAATAAATCGCTGATGTCTTAAAAAAAAAAAGATCTGGAGATAATGGAAATTTAAAATTAAGTCATTAGAACTGCTATTTAAAAACACTAACCATGAGACTCTTAAAAAATGTCAA
This sequence comes from Antilocapra americana, assembly GCA_007570785.1. NCBI lineage: Eukaryota > Metazoa > Chordata > Mammalia > Artiodactyla > Antilocapridae > Antilocapra > Antilocapra americana. The sequence goes on along the minus strand of ML661338.1, from coordinate 35,117,396 downwards.
TTCTGAAATTTGATTGATTATATTCTTTACAGCCGAAGATGGAGAAGCACTATACAGTCAGCAAAAACAAGACTGGGAGCTGTCTTTGGCTCAGATCGTGAACTCTTTGCTCTCAAATTCAGACTTAAATTGAAGAAAGTAGGGGAAACCACTAGACCTTTCAGGTATGACCTAAATCAAATCCCTTACGATTATATAGTGGAAGAGACAAATAGAGTCAAGTGATTAGAACTGATAGACAGAGTGCATGAAGAAGGGACAGAGGTTTGTAACATCGAACAGGAGGCAGAGGTCACAGTTATCCCCAAGAAAAAGAAATGCACAAAGGCAAATTGGCTGTCTGAGGAGGCCTTACAGATGGCTGAGAAAAAAAAGAGAAGCGAAAAGCAAAGGAGAAAAGGAAGGCTATACCCATCTGAATGCAGAGTTCCAAAGAATAGCAAGGAGAGATAACAAAGGCTTCCTCAGTGATCCTTGCAAAGAAATAGAGGAAAAGAATAGAATGGGAAAGTTTAGAGACTTCTTCATGAAAATTAGAAATACCAAGGGAACATTTCATGCAAAGATGGTCACAATAAAGGACAGGAACAGTATGGACCTAATAGAAGGAAAAGATGTTAAGAAGAGGTGGCAAGAATACCCAGAAGAACTATACAAAAAAGATCTTCATGATGCAGATAAACATGATGGTATGGTCACTCACCTAGAGCCAGACATCTTGGAGTGGAGTTAAGTGGGTCTTGGGAAGCATACTATGAATAAAGCTAGTGGAGGTGATGAAATTTCAGCCGAGCTATTGCAAATCATAAAAGATTATGCTGTGAAAGTGCTGCACTCAATATGTCAGAATATTTGGAAAACTCAGCAGTTGTCACAGGACTGGAAAAGGTCAGTTTTCATTCCAATCTCAAAGAAAGGCAATGCCAAATAATATTCAAACTACCTCACAATTGCATTCATCTCACACGTTAGCAAAGTGATGCTCAAAATTCTCCAAGTGAGGCTTCAGCAATACATGAACGAAGAAATTCCAGATGTTCAAGCTGGGTTTAGAAAAGGCAGAGGAACCAGAGATCAAAGGCCCACATCCCTTGGATCATACAAAAGGCAAGAAAATTCTAGAAAAACATCTACTTCTGCTTCATTGACTACACTAAAGCCTTTGACTGTGTGTATCACAACAAACTGGAAAATTCTTTTTTTTTTTTTTTTTACAAACTGGAAAATTCTTAAAGAGACCACCTGACCTACCTCCTGAGAAACCTGTATGCAGGTCAAGCAGCAACAGTTAGAATGGGACATGGAACAACAGGCTGGTTCAAATTGGGAAAGGAGTACATCAAGGCTATATATTATCACCCTGATTATTTAACTTATATGCAGAGTACATCATGTGAAATGCCAGGCTGGATAAAACACAAGCTGGAATAAACATTACCAGGAGAAATATCAATAATCTCAGATGTACAGATAACAACACTCTGATGGCACAAAGCAAAGAGGAACTAAAGATCCTCTTCATGAAAGTGAAAGAGGAGAGTGGAAAAAGCTGGCTTAAATCTCAACAATGATCATGGCATCTGGTCTTACCACTTTGCGGCAAATAGATGGGGAAACAATGGAAACAGTGACAGACTTTATTTTCTTGGGCTCCAAAGTCACTGCAGATGGTGACTGCAGCCAAAAAATTAAAAGATGCTTACTCCTTGAAAGAAAATGAGAAACCTAGACAGCATATTTAAAAGCAGAAACAGGATTTTGTTAATATAGGTCTGTATAGTCAATGCTATGGCTTTTCCAGTAATCAAGTATGGATGTGATAATTGGACCATAAAGAAATTTGAGGGCTGAAGAATTGATGCTTTTGAACTGCAGTGTTGGAAAAGACTCTTGAGAGTCTTTTGGACTGTAAGGAGATTCAACCAGTCCATCCTAAGAAATTAGTTATGAATATTCATTGGAAGGACTGATGCTGAAGCTGAACCTCTAATACTTTGGTCACCTGATGCAAATAACTGACTCATGGAAAAGACCCTGATGCTGGGAAAGATTGAAGGCAAGAGGAGAAGGGGAAGACAGAGGATGAGATGGTTGGATGGTATCACCGTCTCGATGGACATGAGTTCAAGCAAGCCCTGGGAGTTGGTGATGGACATGGAAGCCTGGTGTGCTGCAGTCCATGGGGTCACAAGGAGTCGGACATGACTGAACGACTGAACTGAACTGATAAAAGATCTACTATCAGTCAGTTGTACCTTCTTCTGTTTATGCTGTGTGATGTGTATATTTGTGTGTGTGTGTGTGTGTGTGTGTGTTTGGAAGTGCTTTATAGGGAGATGACATATTAATTTGGGGCAACAAAATCAACAAAAACAAACAACTGAAAGATCACCATTGATCATCCTACTGTCTGAAGAATGTTGACATAATATTATCTGTTTTGTTTTCATTCTTCAAAATGGCCATTCATTCTCAATGCTGTTGATACTGTTTCCATAAAGATTGTTTATGATCTGAATGTTTTATAAAATTAGAAAATAATAATCATTTGGAACTGCTTCTGTAGTATTTAGAGTTTTTTTTTTCCTTTTATATCATTTATATGAATGAGCTGAATCTGAGCAAACTCCAAGAGACAGTAAATGGCAGGGAAATCTAGTATGCTATAGTACATGGAATAGCGAAGAGTTGGATATGGCTTAGCAATCCGAATGAAAGGGCTATAGATGCCAAATAGGCTTTTGAAATTTTCTAAAAATGTTCTATGTCCATAACATTTTAGAATGATACTAAAAATATATTAATATTTACTACTACTGTCATTTTTATAAACAGATCTTAAAATGGAAAACTTTAATAACTTGTCTAAGTTCATATTGCTGATCTTAACTTACAAGCATGTATATTATATACTACATATTATATATTATGAATTTACTTGTAAATTGTAAAATTATAATACTATTACTATTTCAAAAGCAATCTACATGCATGCAGTTCACGTGCAATAGAATAAGTCACTAGAATCCCTGGTTCAACATGGGGAATGCTCTTACTATTACTGTATCTCACTGGGCTCCTTTCTTAAATGAGTCCCTCTCTCCTTGCAGTGTCTCTGTAGTTTTAAAGACAACTTACACTAATGAGTTGACAGCTATGACCCTGGTAAGTTATGTATTGAAACTTAACAATAGGGCTTAACATATTAAATTGATGACCAATAAATTTAGAATGTCTTTAGATTCTTTTTTGTCCAGACATTAGGGATAAGAATGAATATTTTTAATGCTTTTTGGTATCTGATTCTATTTATATATTTGTATTAGAATGTTTAATATCATAATGTGTTTATAGGTGCCATCCATATCAATAATAGTTGAGAGTTCTAGTCATCATTTCCTCAAATTACACAGATCTTACACAGTTACACAGATCTTACAACCAAGCCTCAGGGTACAAAAGAGATATTTAAAATTTACACCTATCAAATTATTTTTACATACCAAATCTTAAGGGAACCAAAATTTCCTTTTGTAACTTCCTTTTTATAACCATATTTTGAGACTAAAATTAGACTGTCACTTTGTTTTATGCAGCCTAGTATATTTTTGATGTGCTTTCCTCAAATACTGTTAACAGTATGGAAAGTTGTTTATGGTGCTATCCAAAACATTTTTAGGTTATTTATTTAAGTCAATAGTCACCCTGCTGCTTCATGTACCATTTTAGAGAATGTATTGCACTGTACAAAAATACCAGTGGCAGAATATTCACAAATTTTTTTTCTGATACTTTGAGAGAACTGGATGTTCTCTAAATATTCCACAGAGGCAAAACCCTACTGCACTTTCAAATTAATGAGGCCAGTCAAGTCCAGTTGTGAATATTCAATTGCATTTCAACATAGTCACAAGGGAAGGCTCTCTGCTAAGTCTTGCCTATAACTTAGGATGCAAAGAAGAAAAACCCATAGTCTCTGCATCTACACCATCTTCAGTGTATTGGAGAAGAGAGAGAAACAGATGGTGGAAGTTTAATACTGGCAACGTGGTAAGTATTGCTATGATGGGGATAAAGTCAGGATGAGAACTCTCCCAGGAAACGGCATCAAATCCAGTCTGAGAAGAACGAGAAAATCATCCTAGAGAAGATAGACTATGCTGACACCTGAAGGGTAGATGAGAGATGATCGTGTAACAAGGGCATGAGACAGCCAGTCTTCCAAAGCAAACAACTCAGTCTAAGTTTTCACTCCTGTAATAAGAAAGTAAAGATACAAATGTTTGTTTTTGTAGTTTAAAAGTCAAAGACTAAGCATAAGAAAGGTTTAGCTGTCTTCTTATGGAGTCATTCTTCTCTAACACTAGACAAGATTAAAAATGTTATGGATGTAGCTATGGAGAAGTGGTTGTGTGAATCCAGGCAGCTGGAGTCTCAGTCTGAGTAAGCACCATTTAGAAAGATCAGCAGTGTGCCAGGTAGAGGCATGTAAGCATCCTATTATTTGCTTTCTAGTCAACTAAAAAAGTATTTGATGACTTTAAACTATTCAACTATTGATCTTTCAGTCTGGAAAGAAACTTGTCTGAGTTCTGATGTCTCCTTTTCATGTAGAGATTAATCCTCAATGACCCAAGAGGTACACATATTCTTCTAATGTAGAGGGAGAGAATCTAGACTTCTATAGAGTTGGAGATAAGATGAAAGGAAGGAATGTGTTCTGTATGAAGAATATCAACAAGAACAAGCAAGGAATCATGTAAACTGGGGATAGTAGAAGAATGAGCCAGAGTTTTTGATGGAACGTCTAAGAATCTCTCAGAATGATAGACTTGCGCTTCGTGTTGATTACAAACTCTGGTTCAGAGATGGAGATAATGCATATTTAGCCATGACGCAATGGATGGCTTACCTGGATCAAGGTTCCTAGAGATCCCAAATTGATAAAAGGGTGATCCAAGATTTATTCTGTGCTCTGAACTAGACAAATGAGCAAGACGCAGAACAAACATATCTCCCAGAAGACAGAGTAATTGGGCATACACCATCTGACAGAGGTACGTGGTACAAAGAACATATACTAAGCATCAAGAGCATACAAGAAGGACATCTCAGAGTAGTGAGAGTGTAGGAGTCAAAATAGCAGCCTGGTCAACAATTGAGGTTCTAGATGTAGAATAAGATAGAAAGATTAATACCGTGTCTACACTTGTGGCAAAGAAAAATGAAGATTTAGAGTTAAATTAGGGTACTACTTCATTGAATATCTCCAGTATTCACTGGAGACAATGAGCTTGCATTTCATCAACAGAATGACAGTTTTACTAATCAATACGTAGGTCTTTTGCCTGTTTGGTGTGGTGAAAAGACAAGAGAGCAAAGGAGTTGGTAAAATTGAATGAAATTACAAGTGAATGAGGTCTTCACTCTGTAAGGAGAGAGCACAGATAAGAAGGGAAGCTATTAAATAAGGAAAGAGGAACATGTGGCGGCAAAAACTGGTAGAAGTATAAAGAGAAGATACTGAACTCGACCTGTTTAACTGATGTTTTCTGAAAACAGATTCTTTACTTCAAGTAAAACTCAACACTACTTATATTTGCAGTCACTCAGAATGCTGATTTAAGACAGATTAAGAGACAGATTTCCATTGTCCAGTTTTAAGTGAACCTAGCTAGTGCTGTACCCTGCCTTTGTTCCAGGAAGTATGTGTTAGTGTTATCTTTGACTTTTTGTAAATCTCTAGTCAGGGATACAGTCTGCTTTAACTCATAAGCTCTACTGGTTTCTTGACTACAAATTTCCCTCTATAGACCAGGGCGCAGTGGCTAGTAGTTTGCAGTTTCCGGTTCATATTAGAATTGACTACTGGAAAGTGAAAGTGAAAATGAAGAGTGAGTGAGAGTGTTAGATACTCAGTCATGTCCGACTCACTTGCTACCCCATGGATTGTACACCACCAGGCTTCTCTGTCCATAGGATTTCCCAGGCAAGAATACTGGAGTGGGTTGCCATTTTTCTATTCCAAGGGATCTTCCCAACCCAGGGATGGAACCTGGGTCTCCTGCATTGAAGGAAGATTCTTTATCATCTGAGCCACCAGGGAAACCCAACTGCAACATAGAAGACAGTAATTAATAGTTTATATGTATTATTAAAATTTATATTTATGATTAAAATGAAAGTGTGATGAAAGTGAAAGTTTCACAGTTGTGTCCAACTCTGCAACCCCAAGGATTATCTAGTCCATGGAATTTTCCATGCCAGAACACTGGAGTGGGTTGCCATTTCCTACTCCAGGAGATCTTCCCAATCCAGGGATTGAATCTGGGCCTCCTGCATTGCAGGTGGATTATTTACCCGCTGAGCCAAGGGAAGCCCTAGATTTAGATTCATGTATTTATATTGCCAGCTTGCTAAATATTCTACTTGTTAATAACAATAGTCAAATTTGCTAGTTTTGTATTGATATTCTGTTTCCTTTATTTTTGTCATTGAAGAGAGAAATGCTATTTTTATGGATAATATTTGACTAATGTCTCAATAAACCATTTGCAAAATTATTAAAAGGTGAACTTGCTTTAGTAGAAAGAAAAAAATGTCAGGAAAAACCTAAAATTGGCAAAATCTGCACAATATAAAGATTAAAATGTCCATTACATTTAGGAAAAATAACTAAACTTTTCATATCTTTTATAGTCTTGAGTCATTATATTATTTTAAAATCATCTGAAAACTGTAGAGAGAGAACTGGGTGTCACATCAGTGGCCATCACCTGATGCAACATTTTGGAAGAACCAGTACTTTCCATATAAAAAGACTGGCAAAGAAACCACAGCTAAGAAGTGAAGTTTGCAAAAAGTGAATAAGCAAAACCAAAGCATAATTTCTTGAGTCTTGAAGCAAGACTTGGACATCTCTCAGTAGACCTTATAACGTAAGTAAGAAAAATAAAGCAGAATAGGATATCAAGTCCTGGAGAAGTAAATGACAACCCACTCCAGTATCCTTGTCTGGAAAATCACAAGGACAGAAGAGCCTGAGAGGCTATAGTCCATGGGATCGCAGAGTTGGACACACCTGAGCGACTAACACACAACACAGGATGTCAAGTGGATAGAAACTTTTAAGTACACTGTTAAGGATTACCACTCTCCTTAGTGAACTGGAACTGGGCTCTATGTGCTATTCTTTAGGGTTAGTTATATAAAAGTATATCTAGTAAATATAGGTACAGGTCTTCAGTCACTATATCAGTTCGACATCCTCAAGAAGATCTTGACTACAGTGACTCATTCTAAGTCAAGAGAAAGAGAAAAAGATTTAGGGGATGAAGAGAGAGAATGTTAACTAACAAGTAACGCTTATGTGTGTTTACTGTGTCAGAATATTACTAAACATTTAGAAAATTTAACATATGATCTTCATAACAACATGGTGAGGAAGAAACTATTTTTATCCTTTGTCATTGCTTCAACTGAGGCATTGGGTAACTAAGGAACTTGCCAGCGTCACACAGATGTGGTCTTTAGTACCCAATGAAGGCATTCTATAACCAAGGTTTATTCACTTAAACATTATCCTTTTGGGTCCACGTCAAAATGACACGGGTATAAATACAATGATATTTACAAGTGAATTAAGCCCCAATATCCAACTGAAATAGACATAGAGCTTTTAGACTCCATGGCGTGACATTTTAAAATAAAATTCTGCTTTCTGAAGTAGAATAAATAGACAAAGCATTTTCCACTTGGAGAATTTGTCCTTACTGAACCTTGCTTTTTAGGTTTGATACAGAATTTAAGTATATAAAATAAAATAAAACATTTTGCCTTATAATCCGTTTTTAATATCTAGGTGTGAGGGATCTTAAGAAAATAAAAAGGGATACTAATAATACATGCATTTTTTATAGAGTAGCTTTCCTAAAGCAATACTATAAGATAATAGATACAATTAATAAAACACTGAATGTGAGAAGAACCAAGAGTTTTCTTTCAGGAAAATGCATAGAACATTCAGATCATGCAGAAACAAAGTTTCAACATCTTAGAGAGAAGATCATTAAGTGAGTCATCTAAGAATAAGGCATCGGTAATGAACTTGAGGAAGGGAACAATGCCTTGGCATTTTCATGGTATTCAGCACCAAGAAAATATCACTAAACAAGGAATAAGTATTGTACTGATTATATAGAGACAATAAAATAAGAATGATAATGCCATTTGAAGCACAAAGCAGAGTAAAATTAAGGAATGTTTGCTTAAAAATGACATAGAGTGATGTCTCCTAAATGAATGGAGTTTATATACTTTTTAACTGATGACATACAGTAATGTATAATAGAGTAGTTATAACACCATCTCTATAAACACTTTAATTGGATGAGAATATTGGGGAGTGACATCAGCTATCACTCATGGGCATTTGAAAGCTTTTTTTTTTTTTTTTAAGTAAGCAGCTGATAAACACTTGCTTAATAAAAATAGTGTAGTTAAGCAGATTTTATCCCTGGAAAACAACTCCTTTAGGGATATTACAAGACAATTGATTTTTTGATACGTTACATAAAGAGCAACTCTATTTTGCAAAGGAGTAACCACCAGGCATCTATTATTCTATTTTTATTATTTATGTCTTCCTCTATTACTCACCTGTAATCTGTGTTTCTTTGAAAATCCTCTATTTTTATAACTTAAACACCACAAAGCCTGCTGAATATTGACTACTCCCTTGACTTCATATTTACCAAGGACTTGTTTCTCTGTTGTTACAATATATGTTTTCCATGTGCTAGTTTTAGCAGAATGATTCCATGATAATAACAAAGTAGTGGATAAGTCTGGGAGATAATTTGCCAGCATAAGGATTATGAAATTCATCGATTCTATAAAATCTGATAAAACTGATTTTGTTTCTACTTCAATGTTTACATAAATGATATCACCATCTGTTCTTGAGGAGACTCTGTGATGCACATTTTAAAAAGTATTTAATCAAGGTTTTGAATAAATATACAGGATCTGACAATAAGAATAGGACAGAAGCAAAAGATATTCTTTGCTACATATTTTAACTAGACCCCCTTTAAACTTTAATGTAAAGGGTCCATTAGCTAACTAATCCATTCCAAATTTTGCCCTTAAATTGATTTTATCATTTACAAGTAACTGTTGGAAGAAATTTTTAAAGATATTTTAAAATTAATTGTTAATTTGAAAAGTTTTAACAATTTAAACAAACCCTGAAAGAAAAAGTTTAAAAGATAAAAATTAAGAGTTAAAAAAAAAGAGTTCCAAAAATTTATACCAGAGATAATTTAAGTTTAATATATTTTATGGAGCTTGTAATATAAGATAACTCTATTTAAGACTAATTTGAAATTAGAAAGGAAAAAATTACCATATATATATATATATATATATATATATATACTGGGCTGCATTTTCCAATGGTCTGTATTTCTACTCAGGTATTTAAAATTGCTACCTTTTAACATCTTTCATAGAGTTTTCAATGTAGAAATGTTTATAGAGGGTAAATTTATAGCAGTAGCTAAAGGATCATTTTCAACCTCTGTGGAAATAACCAAATTATTTGGTTCCACAGAATCTATCTTTAATATCTGTTATACATTATTCCTAATTTTTTTAACTTTAAAATACACCCCACCTAACAGAGTACATTTTGCCCAAATATCTGCTCTCACTTGTAATTACTTTCTTTATAAATGACATCATTCTAATCCCACATCTTGTCTTACTTCCTTTCTCCACTTTCAGTTACTTCAAAGATGTCTCTCTAATCCCGGTCTACCACTTATAGCTCTTGGCTCATTGCATCTCAACTGTGAGTAACTCTATGCACCATCTACTTTCTTTACCGATCTCATTTAATTGCTTATGTCGTTCCTTGGCCAGAGTTCTTAGTCAGAGAAAAATAAACCCATTATAACTAATTAAAGAAGAAAGGGACTTATTATGCAGATGACACCACCCTTATGGCAGAAAGTGAAGAGGAACTGAAGAGCCTCTTGATGAAAGTAAAAGAGGAAAATAAAAAGCTGATTTAAAACTCACCACTCAAAAAGCTAAGATCATGACATCTGGTCTCATCACTTTATGGCAAATGGATAGGGGAACAATGGAAACAGTGACAGATTTATTTTGGGGGGCTCCAAAATCACTGCAGATGGTGACTTCAGCCATGAAAGTAAAAGACACTTGCTCCTTGGAAGAAAAGCTATGACCACTCTACACAGCATATTAAAATACAGTGACAATTACTTTACCAACAAAGGTCATCTAGTCAACGCTGTGGTTTCTCCAGTAGTCACGTATGGATGTGAGAGTTAGACCATAAAGAAAGCTGAGAGCCGAAGAATTGATGCTTTTGAACTGTGGTGTTGCAGAAGACTCTTTTAAGAGTCCCTTGGACAGCAAGGAGATCCGGCCAGTCAATCTGAAAGGAAAACAGTCCTGAATATTTATTGGAAGGACTGATGTAGAAGCTGAAGCACTAGTACTCTGGCAATCTGATGAGAAGAACTGACTCATTAGAAAAGACCTTGATGTTGAAAAGCTTGAAGGCAGGAGAAGAAGGGGCTGACAGAGGATGAGGTGGTTGGATGGCATCACGAACTCAATGGACATGAGCTTGGGCAAGCTCAAGGAGCTGGTGATGAACTGGGAAGCCTGGTATGTTACAGTTCATGAGGTCACAAAGAATAGGACGTGACTGAGTGACTGAAGTGAACTGAACTGAAGCTGTGCACATAGTTCACAGAATCTTTAATGGGACTAAAAACAAGAGCCTGTGCTGAGCTTCCATGAAGAATTCTCAAAACTGTCACAGAACTGGGCTATCAAATAAGTAACTTTAGCATGAGTATGACAGTAACTACTTCAGAATGATACTCTCCCTGATCTAAGACAACCACACACTCTGCCTTTCTCCCTAACAATTTAATCTGTCACAAACTTCCATTAGTTCACTGATTAGAAAGTTTAAAGTTCCACCTGGAACTCATAATGGAATCGGGAAAATGCAGTTTTTAGTTTTGCAATCATGATAATCCATACAAGGAGGGGATCCTAATTTGAGTGTTAAACAAATGAATTCACAACCTCCCTCACATGTTGCAAACAAAATTATACTTATAAAAGCCTAATTTTATCATGAAATAACCATTATGCCAAAATATTTTAATTAACCTATATCCAAAGGTTAAAATTCAAATGCATTAATATTTATTTCCGTACTCATTTATGTGCTCAAAAACTTGCTTTCGAGCCCAATTTTGCTTAGGCTTCTTCTAGGTCTTTATTCTAGGAAATCCAATTGGGATCCTTGCTCTTAAAGAGTTTAAGTCACATGTAGGGTGCTAGATAAAATATTTAATAAGAAAAGTGAGCTAGGATGCTGCAACAGTGTTGAGTAAAATGTCCTATCAAGCCTGAAAAAACCAAGTGAACTTAAAAAAGGGAGAGGCGAGGAAACTGCTCACAGAGCAAGTTTTAGAAACATAAAAATGAATTTTTTCTGGTGGTCATGTGATCAGGGTGTAGACAAAGGAGGAGAAAAATCTGTAGACTTGTATAATGGAATAAGAATATGAAGTATGCAAGAAAATGAAAAAAGTTAGAGAATGTAAGTTTTTAGGAATAATTAAATTTTTTTGTTTTTTATGTTGACATGATGAAGTGATAAGCAGATGAAAAAAGAAACCTCTCATTTGTCCTAATAAAGAGTCTATGTCCTGTAAGTGACTGAAGACTTCCCAGGTAGTGCTAGTGATAAAGAATCTGCTTGCCAATGCAGGAGAAGGAAGGGACGTGGGTTCAATCTCTGGGTAGGGAAGATCCCCTGGAGTAGGAAATGGCAACCCATTTCAGTATTCTTGCCTGAAAAATTCTATGGGCAGAGGAGCCTGGTGCACTACCGTCAATGGGGTCACAAAGAGTCAGGCAGGACTGAGAAACTGAGAATGTGATTGACAGCCTCTGAGGGAGTCTGAAGCAGAGGTGAATTTAAGGTTTTCCTGTTGGTATGATGGGGCATTAGAGTGAAAAGGACTTCCCTGATGGCTCAGATGGTTAAGAATCTGCCTGCATTGTGAGAGATCCAGGTTCAGTCTGTGGGTCAGGGAGATCCCCCGGAGAAGAGAATGGCAAGCCACTCCAGTATTCTTATCTGGGAAATTCCATGGACAGAGGAGTCTGGTAGGCTATAGTCCATGGGGTCACAAAGATTTGGCCAGGACTGAGTGATTAGCACTCTCACTTTTCTTTTAGGCTGAAAAATGGTAAGGCTAAAGCCATGAAAAACACTTAGAAGCAATTATTCTAGGGTTGGATTCAAGTTCAGACAATGCCATTGAGTATTGATAGGAGACAGTGCTTTGTAAGCTAATGAGGATATATCAACATCTTGACTCAGCTTGATTGTCTTCAATATTGTGGTTTATTCACTAATAATTTCCTCTCTCCCCCAAGTGATTCTGAACCTGTCACCTTTTCTTTGGCCACATCTTTGGCTTCACACCTTTGTACATTCTTTTTCTCTCTGCTCAGTTTTCTATCTAAAAAGATTCACCTCAAAAGGGCTTTGCTTGTATAAATCTCCCCTCACAGTGTGTGATGGAAATCTCTTCTTCCCTGAGTGGAGAATCCTGCCTTCTGTCCTAAATAAAAGTAAAGATTTTATTATACTGTATATATATTTTTGTGTATATATTGTTCTGTATATAGTTTTTGTGTGTGTACTGTATATATATGTTTGTGGTCCACGTTCCCACTTGGTTATGTCAAAGAGGTATAGACTATGTCTTAACTTGTGGAGTGTCACAGACTTGAAAAATGCAGAGAATTCATATAAATTAAGGTAAAGTGCATACATTTTTCTAGGATACAAAGGGAAGCCTAAGAATAACACCCAGATAACTGACAGTCTGAAAATGTTTTCAACTTCTCTATTCTTTTTTTATACTTAATTGGTCATGTTTCCATTTAGAGGCTATGGATAGAAGCAAAACAGATTCCTGAATTTTCAAACTAGTGGGTGAAAAAATGACCACAGTTTAATCATCTGGTTAATTAGCAAGGCAAACAGCATTTATTTTAGTCCTTGGCCAAACCTAACCAGTTTGTTTCTTAACTTTGATTTTTCTTTGTGGCTCAGATGGCAAAGAGTTCAGTTGCAATGCAGGAGCCGCGAGTTCTATCTCTGGATCAGGAAGATCCCCTGGAGAAGGAAATGACCAACCACTTCAGTATTCTTGCTTAAAAAATCCCATGGACAGAGGAGTCTGGTGGGCTGCAGTCCATGGAGTAGCAAAGAGTCAGACACGACGGAGCAACTAACACTTGTACTTTTCAACAAAACAATGTCTAGTGAAGGCCCAGGTCATTTTTAACCACTGTAATTGCTTGTTAATTAGTTTCCTTGTCCTAGGCCTCATTTTCTTTTAATCAGTTCAGCCATTCCCCATTGTTAGTACCAGTTCAAAATTATAACATCTTGTTTTCTAAGGTAGTTAGAAAACTAGAAAACTTAGAAAAGCTTGTTTTCTAAGGTAGGCACTCATCAAATTCTTTCATATCTCAACTTTCGTCATATGCTGTGTTTCCTTCATTACAATACACTTATCACTTGGTCCCTTTTCCAAAGTAATAAATTCTGCTAGGAAATATGTCTTATTAAATATCCACCAACCGTCCAAAAGAAACCTTAGTTTTGAATCATTCCCTTCATTAAAGGAAGTCAAAGAATATTCTAAAAATACTGGATTTTATATTCTTATACACAAATTAAGTATACTTGTACACCATTCCTTCTCAAGTTATTTAATATTTTTGGTTCATGGTGTTATCCTAGGGTTGTTCTAAAAAAATATTATATGTACGTGGTGCCTTCCTGTAAAAGGAGAACTTACTGAAGACGCTTGTTGTATGAAAATATGTGAAGGAAGAATTTGTGATCTGGCAGATCTGATCTTTGGTGAAATACTAATTTTACAAATTTGTTTTCTCCGTGACCATTGACAAACTATTAACAGTCTAAGCTTTAGTTTTCTCAAATGTGAAGAAAAAGTGATAATATTTTTCTTATAGAATTTCTGTGTGGCTTAGAAATAATTTTAACTAAGCCTGGAAACTGTTGTCTGCAAATATTTATTGAACATAAATCCTATGCAATAATATACAATATTTAAAACTGTATAAGCATAATGATTCTAGCTTTTCATCAGGTAGTGATATATAAATATCTTTGTTTTCTAGCTTGAGTCTCTTCTTATAACATATTTAGGAAAAAAAGACACATGTTTAAACACTTTAAAATGTTTAAAAAGTAAATGCCAGGTCAACATTGAAAATATAAAGAAAGTTTTAGCTAAAAAAATAAAAATTTGCTGTACATAAAAAAATTGGTCCTAAATATAAGAATCAACAAAACAAAATTTTCTCTAAGGAAAATAATGCTAATAATCACCAGTTGTGTTTATAAATGAATGTGTGCTAAGTCACATCAGTTGTGTCCCATTCTTTGAGACCCAGTGAACTGTAGCCTGCCAGATTTCTCTATCTATGGGATTCTCCAGGCAAGAATATTGGAGTGGGTAGTCATTCCCTTCTAGAGGGAATCTCCCCCATCCAGGGATCAAGTCTGCATCTCTTCCATCTGTTGCACTGGCAGGTGGGTTCTTTACCTTTAATGCCACCTTGGATGCCCTTATAAATGATGATTCCTTTGTAGCTCAGGTGGTAAAGAATCTGCCTGCAATGTGGGAGACTTGGGCTAGATCCTTCAGTTGGAAAGATCCCTTGGCCGAGGGCATGGCAATCCATGCCATTATTCTTGCCTGGAGAATCCCATGGATGGAGGAGCCTGGCGGGCTACAGTCCATGGTGCCGCAAATAGTAGGACACAACTGAGCAACTAAGTGCACACATACATTTTTATATATGTTTAAATAATATGTTTAAGTATGAAAATAACTTCCTAATATTCACTTGGTAGACTTTTAGATTAATATGTAATATAGAATGAGAAATAAATGTGATTGAACTACACTAATACACATACATGTGTAATCTGGTAACTTGAATCCATCTTGACCAAGAGTTAAATGTTTAAAGTACATGTTAATGACTAAGAGAGTTCAGTGGGAAGTGTGGGGAAGAAATTTAGCATTTATTGAGAACTTTTCCATGTCACATCCAGTGCTGGATGACTTTACCTATATTGTAATTGATTGGCTATACTGAAGCAGATACCAATTCCTCTATTTTACACACCAGGACGGAAGCTCTGTGAGGTGAAGAAAGTTATTTCTGGAAATGTGGTATAGTTGTGGTGAGACAGATTTGACCTTGGTTGCTGGACTCCATTACACAACTCAATTTCCCTCTCATGTGGGAATTCAACTTAACTTTTATGACTTACAATGTTACTTTTAATTTTCATGTTATGGTCTTGAAAGAAAACTCAGTGGACCAGTGTGACTTAAGATAGGGTTACTAAGCATCAGGAAATACATAAATTGTATAATTAAATTTGCTTTCTCCTTTTGGAGACAGTTGGATTAATAATGGTAGTCTTATTTTGCAAATATTTGTATAACTAATAGACATCTATTTCAAATGTTAACAATTACTAGTTAACATTGCTTGATCTACCTAGAAGTATTTTGAGTTGCTGTAATAAGCAAACAATTTTTTAAAGCCTTAATTTACTTTCTACAAGTCATATGTGTGTGTGTGTGTGTGTATGTTGCTCATTGTGTCTGACTCTTTGTGACTCCATGGACTGTAGCCTGTCAGTCTTCTCAGTTCATGAAATTGTCCAGGCAAGACTACTGGAGTGGGTTGCTAAGCCCTTCTGCAGGGGATCTTCCCAGATCAGGGATTGAACCTGGATCTCCTGCATTGCTGGCAGATTCTTTACCATTTGAGCCACCAGGGAATGCCATGTATATATATAGTTCTTTACCTCTAGTGCCACCTTGGAAGTCCTTATAAATGAAGATTCCCTTGTAGTTCAAATGGTAAAGAATCTACCTGCAATGTGGGACACCTGGGCTAGATCCCTCGGTTGGGAAGATCCCCTGGAGGAGGGCGTGCACACACACTCACACACAACATATATATTTACTAAACATAGTGAAAACTTAATACCAATAAGTTAAGTGGGGAATATACATGCCTTTTATTTCTGGAAAATAATTCCTTCAACTCTATTATTAAAAGACCATTTAGATTTTTCTAGGAACATTACATAGACAATAGATGGTTTAAATTAATAAAGGTAACCTAGAAATTCCATGCACCCTTTCCACTATTTTCTAATTTGAGTTAATCAAATATATATATATATATGTATATATATGTATGCATGTATATAACTCAAATTTGTGGCCTGAAAGATTTACTACTGATTTAGCAAAGCATATATCTACGACTCTGAGCAATTTGAAATGATCTTAAATATTTATATTTAAAGAATCTGAATGATCAGTTCAATGTCCAGGTAAAAGTAACAATAGTTCTTCTATAGCTGAGAGTGAGTTCTAAACTGCTGAACAAGAGATCCTTTGGACTTTCAATAATGGAATAAATTTATCAGTTTAAATTTAGGTGAAGAAGCTCTTATTTTACTGTAACATTCTTTTCAAAAACGTCATATTTTGGATCCAAATGATAGTCATTTGTTTCATTCACATATGACACTTATTTGTATGGTTTGTGGATTATATACTGAAATCTAAAACCTCTAATCAATAATTTTTCAACACCCCAAGCATCACTAATAGTGTAGGCTGTCTAAAGGGAAAAAAAATGCTGTATAAAAAATAGGTTGTATCAGTTTATATTAGTACCCTTCATGGGAGGTGATTATTGCTAAGAGAACCTTAGTGGTGAGAGGCAGATAAATGCATACAAAAGTGCCTGTCTTTAAAAGAAGCAGGGTCAGAAATGCTGTACTATGTCTAATTAGATAACCACACATTTTTTAGAATGCCACTAATTAATCTTTTTCCTTTGTAGCATTCTCATTAGATCATATAAGATGCTTGGCCATCCTACCAGAAGAGTTCCTATATCTACAGGTCTTGCTTTTCATTTATGTTCAAATTTCAAAGATTACAGCAAAATGATTGAAGTTCTGCTTTGATGCTTACTTAAAGCAAGAAGGTTCCACATGGTTATGAGATTTTCAGTGCTAATTATTTGCTGAAAATGATTAATGACTAACTTTTAAAATTAGTTTTCTCTGAAACAGAATATAAATTTTACAGTTTATTTTCTGGAGAGTTCAAGAAGAATAGGTTTTCTAAGTGCATCATTTCCAAACCATGAAAGAATATGACTGTGTTAGTTTCTATTTCTAGGTAACAAGGAACCACAACTTAGGGCTATAAACAACACAGTTATGTAGGTAAAGAATCAAATTTGTGGCCTGACAGTTCTCTACTCAAAGTATCATAAGACTGAAATCAAGGTGTCTGATGGTATGAGTTCACATATGGAACCCCTGGGGAAAAATTGCTCCCAAGTTCATTCTGGTTGTTTCAGAATTTAGTTTTGTGCAGTTAGAGGATTGAGATCTCTTTTTCCTCAACGCCAGTCAGTTGGGGGGTATTTTGCATTCCTAGAAGCTGCCTATATCTTCTGCCACATGCCCCTCTCCATCTTCAGGACAGTAATGGCACCCTTCTCTTGCTTCAAATCTTTGACTTTGTCTTCTGTTCTCAGATGAAAAATGTCTTTACTTTTGAAGAGCTTATGTAATTTGCTCAGGTCTACCTGCATTACCTCCTCATCTTAAGGTCAGCTATGTTTCATAACATAACCAGATCACAGGAGTAAAATCCATCATCTTCATAGTCTCATGTATTACACAGCACCAAGTGCAACAAAGGGATGGAAATCTTACTTCTGAAAATGAGTCAGAGCTTCTCAACTTCCATAGCTTCTTGAAATGAGGCTTTATAATGATGCCATTTTAAAGATAAATCACTAGTGTGAGTCATTCATAAAATGTATCAGTTTTGAAACTTTAAAAATTCCAACATGGAGTAACATGGAAATTTAAAATACCATGTGTAAAATAGATATCTAATGGGAATTTGCTGTTTGGCTCAGAACACAAACTGGGGCTCTGTGGGATGGGGTGGGAGATAGGAGGGAAGAGGAAGGGGACATGGGTGTACCTATGGCTGATTCATGTTGATGTTTGACAGAAAATAACAAGATTCTGTAAAGCAATTATCCTTTAATTAAAAGACAAGTAAATTTTAAAAATTCCAAATGGAGATTGTGTGTGTGTGTGTGTGTGTGTGTATTCCACCTATATCTTTATGTGAATTTTTAATCATTGTGCAAAGAAGCACATAATTTGAGGACTTCCCTGGTGGTCTAGTGATTAAAATTCCACATTTCCACTGCACAGGTCTCAAGTTTGATCCCTGGTTGGGGGACTAAGACATAGCATGTTATGGGGTGTGGCCAAAAAACCTGAATATAAACAATACATTAAAAACTTAGAAAGCAGGACATAATGTTAAAAATGAAATAAAGAGCAAAACAAAAAGTGCACATTTGTTCTGTCTTCTTTTTTTTTTTAAATTTTATTTATTTATTTTTTTATTATTGTTTTTGCCATACATTGTCATGATATCACCATGGGTTTACATATGCTTCCCCTCCGGGTCCCCCCTCCCTCCTCCCTCCCCCCCGGGAAATCTTGCTGCACCAGTCCCGAGCATCAATCCTGGGCTGGCGATTGATTAGACACATGACAATTAACATGCTTCAATGCCCTTCTCCCATATCATCCCACCCTTACCCTCATCCACAAAGTCCACAAGTCTATTCTATACATCTGCGTTCCTTTTGTTGTCTCCCATGTTGGGTTCTCATTACTGTCTTTCTAAATTCCATATATATGTGTTAATATACTGTATTGTTGTTTTTGCTTCTGGCTTACTTCACTCTGGATAATGGGCTCCAGTTTCGTCCATCTGAGTAGAATTGCTTCAAATGAATTTTTTTTTAATGCTGAGTAATATTCCATTGTGTATATATACCACAGCTTTCTTATCCATTCGTCAGTTGATGGGCATCTAGGTTGCTTCCATGTCCTGGCTATTGTAAACAATGCAGCGATGAACATTGGGGTGCACGTGGCTCTTTCAATTCTGGTTTCCTCGGTGTATATGCCCAGCAGTGGGATTGCCGGGTCATATGGCAGGTCTATTTGCAGCTTTTTAAGGAACCTCCACACTGTTTTCCATAGTGGCTGTACTAGTTGTTCTGTCTTCTTAACACTTTTTAATGTATTTTTAACTGAATGCTTCAATGAAGTAAAAATAAACAAAAAGTTAATAATGTATTCTATTTTTTTCCACTCTGGTAGATTTTTTGGTAAGAATATATGTGGTCCTATAAATACATAAGGATATGTTTTTAAAAACATTTTTTTTCTTTTTGCTTTTTTATTTAAGAACTCTATTATCTGACTTTACAAGCCATTACATAATAGACCCCCGTGACGAAGCTTTGGGTCAAAGACTCTTCCAGTCTAACAGGAGGCTCCAGACAATGACTGGCAATTAAAGAAGTCCTGCATTGAGTAGAAATGTCTAGGCTTTTGTCTCACGTCCTTACTCTGCCACTGGTGGAGGGCCAACCAAAGAGGGTGTGACTAGTTCAAAAGATGAGGCAGACCATTTAGTTTGTAATAGCTGGAGACTGTCAGCTAATCTCACTCTATAACAAGACTTCCGAGAGGGAGGAGATCTCAGTATGTGCCATACTCATCGAACAAAAAAGTCTAACTCCCATGTACAGTGTTTATCCTAAGGCTGTCTTCAGAAGGCTTTTGGACAAGAATGGTGTAATGAGGTCTGTGAAAACAGAGGCATGATCATAAGATACATACATACGATTGCTATAGATTTGTTTTTGGATCACCAATAAATATTTTCTTGAGGATCAAGAGAAAATCAATACTTTAGTAAATAAAAGAGAAACTGGTATATCTGGCCATGTTACATTGTGAGTAAGGTGGAAAGAAGTCCTGGATCAATAGGAAAAAAATAAAGTTGACTTACATTGTATTAATACAAACATGTACTTAATGGAGATCAGTTAAGGCTACAAGGAATTCAGATGTACCATGATGGTACTGGTCAATAGAAAAGATGGAGATAGGTTTTCACATTCCAATGAAAGCTGAACAATATTAGGGACTAGGAAATGGACTCTGTTAAGTGTTTAAGACAACCTGAACTCTGAACCAGCTTACAGCTACACAGACACTTAGAAAAGTAGTTATAAGAAGGTTGTACAAAAATTGTGAAATGACAAGCCCAGTGTAATATAATCAGGTTCTCTCTGTCAGAAGGAATATTGCTGGCAGTGGGAAGAATTATTTGAATGGGAAGTCTCACAGCTGACATTGGGCACCTCTATCTCCTTAATACAGAGGACATGAGTGCCTATGTACATTTCCTTTAATTACTCTAAGATTCACAGAAGCCCAAAAGAATAATGAAGGGACCTCCACTAAATCATCATTGTTACCTGTGTTTGAACTGCGGGAGTTTGCTCAGAGAATATTTATAGATTAAATAGTTCTGGAATTTGTAAGCTGCTCTGACCTTTACACATTCTGGTTTATGTTGGACTTAATTTTATCTATAAAACAAAGTTCTCTACAATTGAATTACTAGGAAGACAATGACCTGAAAGATTACCTATCTATAACAAGAAGAAAAGGATTTGGAAAACTAATGGTTTAAAATGCTTGTGTATTAACAAGCTTTAGAAGAGACTGTTTCATCACAGATCTCTAGGTATGGTGTCAGGCACAACAGATTGGCAAATCTAAAGTGGCAGGTAACAAAGAAGTAAGAATTCCCCAGTGATCCTATGCAATTTCTGAGAGCACTAGGGAGTTGGCTAATGACCTCACTTACACCTCATAAACTGAAACCTCAGTTTCACCCCTGCTGACCCCTTTGCTCTTGTTTCTATTTCCTTTAATTGGAAAGTCAAGTAGTGACATGACTGTGGAGGGAATCCAAGATACTGATGCATAAACTACTCTGCTTTTCAAAAACAAAACAAAACAATGAAAAAACCCTAGAGCAACAAGTCTCTTGAACCTGTGCATGATATTTGTAGAGAAATAAGATTAGGATAATTATTTAAGGCAGAAAACATTTCAGTTTCCACAATTCACAACTATCTTTGCACAGAAGCAAGTGACACTGAAGGATGAGTTAGGGAAGTATGTTTTTAGACACCATAGAAGAGAGATGGAGTGAATTCACTTACCACCAATAAATTAGACAGGTAGGGCTCATCTACTGCCAAGCAAATAGAGTGATCAACATCTGTGGGAAGGAAAGATGACGTGTGGGGAGTGTGGGTGGATGATATTGAGAGTCAGAAAGACAGACAGGGCAAGGCCAATCCATCAGTCCACACAAGGGAATCCATTTCCCTGAGTGCTAAACTGGGAATATGAGCCCCTCCTCTCCCATCACCATCTTTTCCTTTTTCTTTAAAGAAAATTCTCACTTCTGAATCTTTAAGTAAAGGAAATGTGAATGAAGTACTTAAGGAAACCTAGTAAGTCAAATGGCTTTAGACATACACATAAAAACAAAAGTCAGGAAAGAAGAACTCAATGAATGATTTGGACAAAAGAGATTCTATTGTCTTTTTCAGCAAGAATGGACAAGATAGATTTTGCAGAGCAGATAGGGACAACACTAGCCCTAAAGAGAGGATAGAGAATTCTAACAAGCAGAGAACAAGGGAATAGTGAGTGTGGTGAACAGAATAATGACCTCCCCTAAATGTCTGGTTGTGCTGGTGGCTCAGACAGTAAAGAATCTGCCTGTCATATGGGAAACCCGGATTCTGTCCCTGGGTAGGGAAGATCTCCTGGAAAAGGGAATGGCAACCCACTCCTGTATTCTTGCCTGGAGAATTTCATGAACAGAGGAGCCTGGCAGGCTACAGTCCACTGGGTCACAAGGAGTCGGACATGACTGAGAGACTAACACTTTCACTTTACTTTTACTTTCAAAACATCCATATCCTAATCTCCTAGTTAACAAATCTCATGTTTATGTTGAGTGTTACGTTTGCTTACATATGTAAATACCCACTTCTACTCCAATCCAGCCATGTGCAAATAGTACATATAAACTCTCCAAACTTTGGTTTCCTATCAACAAGTTCCCAAGTCAGTGTTTGAACCTAGATGTGTGTGACTTCCAATCTTACCACTTTGCTGTCTTATTACCTTTCATTGAATGTGTCATTCCCTGAATTATCAATAAATATTTAAATGATCTGGTTTGTTCTGCACTATACATTTACAGCCATATATGGTTCATTTGTGATCAGAGACTAACTGTACCCTCTGAGGGAATTAGATTATTAAATTTGACAATCTACTTAGTTATACAAGACTCCGGTGATGTTCTTTTCTCAGAAAAGTGGTATCTCTCATTTCACCAAAATCCTAAAAGACTTCCATCTTTCAAAAGATTTTGTTTTAAATTATATAACACCTTCATCTTATGCATAGAAGAGAAAGGCATTAATTTATCTGGGTCATATACCACATTAGTGGTAAATCTGTAAAAGAGTCGGAGTTCCCTAAATTGTTCTTTGGTTGTCTCTTCATTGTGTGGTATCAGTATGCTGCAATGTATTAAATAAATTTAGATGTCTAGAAAGTACCAAGGTTGAGAGGTTGGGAGGAAAAAGAGCACAAATGACATTTTCTCTTGATATTTTCCTTGTACAAGGTCTTGGAGAACAAACCTGTCACCTTTCCTCAGCTCCAAAGCAGCCTTCAATTTACATTCAATGCGTGTTCAGTAGCAAATTCAGAAAGAGGAAGCGATTAATGGTATTTCTGTTAGTGACACAACTCTGCATCCATCTCTTTCTGAAAAAGTGTTTCCTCTTCTACAAAGTTGATGGTTGAGGTTAAGCTAGGTAATATCTGAAACTTTGTCATCTGAAATATCTTTGTACTGTGGACCACAGCTCCCAGAAAATATTGAAACATTTGAAGAACAGGTGAGTTTCTGATCAACCAGACTTAGACATAACCACTGGGTCTAGCTGTACCAAAGTATCCAGCCCATTGTAAAACAGACTTGGGAGAATAAAATGAGATGGGAAGAATGGCTCCCCAGGCAGAAAGCCGACTGTCTGAAATCTATACTATCAGTATCTCTCTCTTTGGAATGAAATGACTTCAACGCTTTGATTTCAGTGTTTTTTATTCATATGTTGCTATAGTGTTCTTTTTTTTTTTTTACTATCCAATTTGAAGAGTTAAATCCCTTATTTTAGAAAGATGGAATCAAATATCAAAAGTCACAAAAATATTTTTTTTTGCAATATGACGATTTCCACTGGCAATCAGATACTTTGTATTTTGCCATGTTTATGAGTATTTCAGTTCACATACAGACTAATCTACCACATTAATATTAATAATGCTGTGCAACTGAAGTGTAGTCATGTAGGTTGTCCTTGACTTATAGACATAACTTTCTGTGAAGGTACATCTACTATTGACTTTGGAATTCTGAGCTCTTTATAGTGATTAGATGTCATTCTAATGAAGACATAAACAGTGCAGCATAAAATTTTATGTATATTCATTTTAAAACCCTTTGATCCTAGAGTGGCATAATATAAAGGAAAAGATTTCTCATACAAGAACAACACAATTCTCAGAAATTACATGAAATTGAAAAGGACTTTCAGTAAAACAGATGGCTACAGAAGCAGCTGTGTGAATATCATTTCTGAAGTGTGTTAGACACATATGTGGATGGGAATGTGGAGTGTGTAGAGGGAATAATTGTGGCTGCAAGTGAAAATTATAAGTTGATGAAATTTTGGATTTTCTACCATGAGATTAAAACATGAGGGTCAGAGATTTATTTACTTTCAAGTACCTTCCTAACCACAAAATAAGGGAAGATTTTACTCCTTTAAAAACAATTTTTAAAATACACTATAATACCACTCCTTTAACTGTTTATCTGAAAGCATTGTGTTGTCCAGATAATTTTGGAGTCCTGGTTTGTGATGGCTAAATTTATGATTCAATTTGACCGAGTCAGGGTGCCCTGAAAATGACTTCTGGATGCATCATTGTTGATGTTCTGCCAGATCCTCCTTGAGCTGGACTACTGGTTTATTCTGCCTTCTGACTTGGACTGGAACTAGACCATCAGCTCCCCTGGATCAGGACTTCTCTGACTGCATAATCATGTGAACCATTACATCTTATAATGAACCTCTTTAAATAACATATAATATGTATAACACATATGTATATGTGTATGTATGTATATGAAAGTGTTAGTTGCTCCATCATGACCAACTCTGTGATCTCAGGGATTGTAGCCTGCAAGGCTCCTCAGTCCATGAAATTCTGCAGGCAAGTATACTGGAGGGATTGCCATTTCCTCCTCCAGGAGATATTCTCAAACCAGGGATTGAACTCATGTCTCTTGCATTTCCTTCATTGGTAGGCAGATTCTTTATGACTAGCACCACCTGGGAAGCCCAAATATATGTATATATAAATGTACACATACACATCCATTGTTTCTTTGTCTTTGGAAGCACCCTAATTCATGGTTCAACAAGTATTCTTCCTGCTTCTAAGGATTTTGCAGTAAATTTAGGAAATCAAATAAGCCAGATAAAGTTGATTGGAATGGCCAAAGGATGTAAGTATACTAATTGCATCATGTGGAAACCTTAAAACCTATCACATGGTTGTGTATAACTCCTTCTTCTTCTTCTTCTTTTTTTTTTCCTATGTAAGCCATTGGACAATCTTATAGAAAGAGCTCTTGTTTCAGTGAGATTTTTCAGGAATGGTCAAGACTAATAGCCTCCTACCAAGTCACCTTAGACCCAAGGTTGCTGCTGCTGCTGCTAAGTCGCTTCAGTCGTGTCCGACTCTGTGCAACCCCATAGACAGCAGCCCACCAGGCTCCCCCATCCCTGGGATTCTCCAGGCAAGAACATTGGAGTGGCTTGCCATTTCCTTCTCCAATGCATGAAAGTGAAAAGTGAAAATGAAGTCGCTTAGCCGTGTCTGACTCTTCGCGACCCCATGGACTGTAGCCCACCAGGTTCCTCCATCCATGGGATTTTCCAGGCAAGAGGACTCGAGTAGGGAGCCATTGCCTTCTCCAGACACAAGGTTAGTCAGACATAAACTTGTGCAGTGTTAGCCCAGTAAATTTGGGAGGATTTAATCCCAGGTGGGGCTAGTGGTAAAGAACCAGCCTGCCGATACAGGAGATATAAGAGATGTGGGTTTGATCCCTAGATCTAGAAGATGCTCTGAAGTAGGAAATGGCCACACACTTCAGTATGCTTGCCTGGAGAATCCCATGGACAGAGGAGGCTGGTGGGCTAGGGTCCACAGGGTCACAAAGATTTGGACATGACTGAAGCAACTTAGCATGCACAAGGACTGCATAGAATAGCCTTTGCAGACTGCTACATTCCTAGCATGCTTGAGCCATCTATTATGTGCTGACTTTTATTTATTTTTAATAATAACCATTCAGGTATTTCATTGTTCAGAGCTTTGCAGATATTTTGCATAATTTTTTAAGCAAATAAATCTCAGAACTATAAAACTTACTGAGGGTGATAGATCAAGGCACCAAACTCAGGTTTGTCTTAAGCTTTAATTTGCCCTAATAAATACGGTGTTATTTTTGCTCTTTCTTTTGGTTTCATTTTCCAACAGGACAGAATCCTGTGGTTGAGTATCTTTTTAAAATTTGTTGTGGTATAGTTATTTTTGTTGAGGTTTGAGATATGAAGAGTATTTAGTAACCTGACCCTCAAGACAGTATATTAGAAAGTCACTAAGGCTTTGACAAAGTCATTCATAAAATCATTATGAATATAGTAGAAAGATGTGAGTTAAGAAAGTGCAGAAAGCTAAATGCACAACGGTTTACAAAGCATGTGTCCAAAAGTTGCTAGTCTTCAACTTTCTACCTGGTGAAGTACAAGAGCTTTAGTGTCAAACACTCTGGGGCTGGGAACATGACTATCTCTCTGTGTATCCACCTCTTGGTTTGCACAATGAGAAACTGTAACTAACATGTCTATTGGTTGTGAGGATTAAATAAGATACTGTAGGGAAATTATTCAGCCTGGCAGGCAGTACACCTTCAATAAATTCTAAAATTATAGCCTAGAAAGAAGCAAAGAGGAAGAAAAAGGTGGAAGAGGGGAGGAACCAAAGCTCTATCACTTGAACTGCCTTTTTCAAAGCTCTTAAAGGACTAGATAGGACCCCTGAGGTGAGTCACATTATTTTGAGATAATTCCCAAATATGCACACATGCAATTTTTAAAAAACATTTCTCTAGGTATTCAACTTAGTAAGGATCAAAGGGAGGTGTGGCTCAGAAAAACAAAAGAGAAAGCATAACAAAACCAAGTGAAAACAAGAACTAAATATAGGATGCTGAAAACATTGAGGAGTAAAGAGGCAGGGGAACAAAGGCACTGATGTTGGGCTTCTGATAGCACAACTGAAATACTGTTGTGTTTGAAAGGAGCTTTGAATCATAAAGCAAGTGGGCACGTAGTATTTTGGAATTTGTCATGAAGAAGGAACTAGAGATGTTTAATTTCAAAATATATTGAGAAAAGCTTCAAATTGGGCATGAATGTGGTCTTTCAAAGCATAAAAGAGATCCTGGAGAAAAGATTCTATTTCTAGCTTCAATGAACAAAAACATTTAGGAAAGTTGTTTACCGCTCATTCAAAGGGAAGATTTCTTAAATGTTGTTGTTCAGTCACTAAGTCATGTCCAATTCTCTGTGACCCCATGGACTGCAGCAGACCAAGCTTCTCTGTCCTTCACTATCTTCTTGAGTCTGCTCAAACTCATGTGCACTGAGTCAGTGATGTCATTCAGCTACCTCATCCTCTGTTGTCCCCTTCTCCTCCTACCCTCAATCTTTCCCAGCATCAGTGAGTCAGCTCTTCACATCAAGTGGCCAAAGTAGAGTTATCTAAATAGAACCCCATGGAATACTCATCAAGAAATAGGTGGCCTCATGTCATGATAAATTACTTATCAAGGTCAGGGTTAACAGTTGCTCTTCTGCCGGAAAAGAAATCAGTGTCCACTGGGACACTGTGCAAGTCGATCTCTAAGGATCTTTCAAACTATGAAATCACAAAAACAGCTATCTCTGTTCAACATTACTCATAAACTCAGGTATTAGCAAAACATTATGATCTAGTGTTATATATCCATTATCTCATTTGATTTATTAAAAAAAGAGAGGCAATATTACCTTTTAAGACAAAGGAAAAGTGAGGTGTAGAGGATCACCAGTTATGAAATGGAGAAGTTGGTATAAGAACCCAAGCAACTGGATTCTAAAATTTGGGTTTTCCAGTTTCTTCTAAACTGTAAACAGTATATAAAATGTTCTGTGTTTCTGATGATGTCCTAAAAGTTCTCTAACATCAAAATGCAATGGTACATCATATTGTTGAGCCATCATGACATGACACACCATTGGGACATGTTACACATCTCTGATTCAGTGTGCCTTAGTTATTGTATTGTATTGCCACTCCTTCCATCTTTAGGAAACCCAAGTATTAGAACTTGACTTACTGATCTGACCTAGGGTTTAGGAGACTTTGCTTTCAGTGTCAGTAGTTATGTCTCAAAGATTGCTAACATCCCATATTACATTCCTTTCCTCTAATTAAATTACTCAAAAATATAATTTGTTTTTAGCAATGACTAAGGCGCTTCCCCTGTGGCTCAGTGGTAAAGAATCTGCCTGCAATGCAGGAGATTCAGGAGATGTGGGTTCAATCCCTGGGTTGGGACGATCCCCTTGAGGATGACATGTCAGTCCATTCCAGTAGTCTTGCCTGGAGAATCCCATGGACAGAGGAACATAGTGGGCTACAGTCCATAGGGTCCCAAAGTGAAAGTGAAAGTTGCTCAGTCGTGTCTGACTCTTTGTGACCAGTTGGACTATATAGTCCATGGAATTCTCCAGGCCAGAATACTGGAGTGGATAGCCTTTGCCTTCTGTACGGGATCTTCCTAACCCAGGTCTCCCATGTTGCAGGCAGATTCTTTACCAGCTAAGCCACAAGGGTCCCAAAGAGTCGAACATGACTGAAGCGACTGAACACACACGCATGCACAAGGACTGAACACTTTAGGACGTGATTTTCTTTCACCATTCTGAGAAAGAAAAATGTACTGAATCCTCTTGGCTTATGTGGTGAAAACAATGCAGATAATGTTCCTACGGAAAGGTGGAAAATGAGAATGTGAGAGTGATGGCTCCAATGATGATACTGATGATATTGGCACTTTGGTACTGTCTAAATGTACCTTTAAAAATTTGAAGGAACTCATTATTTTGTTTTAAACAGCAAATCTTTCTTAACTGCTGGCATAATGCTGTCATCTCCTTTCTGACGAGTCAGCAATTCCATGCCAGCGCATTAAGCAGCATTTTGCTGATGAAAGAGGCAGAGTAATAATTCTGTTGAACAAACCCACATAAGCAGTATAATGCTTGGGAACAGATCGTTTGTATTACTTACAACTAAGGATTATAAAACTTATAATCTGCCCTTTCTATTGAAACAGCAGAAAATATACTATGCATTTTAGAAATACAAATACAAATACTTAGAAATACCTGGAGTACACAGTTATGGAGGTATCACTTGCATTTATATATGAGTGAAGCTGTAACCAGGTTAGCCAGGGTTCAAGACGCCTGAGCATACCGTACACTTCCCTGATCCAAGGCCAGGCAAGTGAGACTCCCTCTGGCCACAATTGTTTTTGTTTTTGTTTTGTTTTGTTTTTAGTTTTGCTTAATGATCCTGATGCTGGGAAAGACTGAGGGTAGGAGGAGAAGGGGACAACAGAGGATGAGATGGTTGGATGGCATCACCGACTCAATGAACATGGGTTTGGGTGGACTCTGGGAGTTGATAATGGACAGGGAGGCCTGGCCTGCTGCAGTTCATGGAGTCGCAAAGAGTCGGACAAGACAGAGCAACTGAACTGAACTGAATGATCCATGATGAGGAGCATCCTCTTACTAAATGAAAATAAACAAAAATGAATGATAAGTGAAACTTGGGATCAAACTGAAATAAACTGATTTTTCACAAAATTCTTATTTTAACATATATTTTGTTTATGTAGCAGACTGAACATCTTTGGATGGCATCTGCTGTGACTTCCATATTTAGAACTTCAGAGGTCCTGAAAGAGTTTTCAGTAACAATCTTATATAAATAATGAATGGAACAACATATCAAGGGAAAATTCTCCTGAGATTTAGATTTATTTGTGCAGCAATCTTGGAAAAATGGCATACTTCAAACCAGACAAACCCAGACTTTTTGAGAAAGGAACATTTTGGAATCAGGAGACATTTCTGTTTTTCTTTCAAGTAAATAAAACATTACATGGCAGTTTATTGAATAGCATGAAACAATGGCTAATAAAATATTTAATTTTCTGGGAAGAATAACACATCAGACAAGATGTGATTTGAGAGTCAATCTCCTTTCAGCAAACCTTCATTCCTTCTGAACTTTATTCACTTTGTAAATAGGATATTTATTCATTTAGGGTCTGAAATCTCAACCCCAGCACTATTAACATTTTGGATTGAATAATCATTTGATGTAGGAGGCTGCAACTGCATTCTAGGCTGACTAGCAGCACTCCTGGCCTGCAGTCACTAGATTCCAGCAGCCCCCCAGTCATGACAAGCAAGGATGACTGCAGAATTTACCAAATGTCCCTGGGGTGGCAGGAGGTTGGTGAGGGTGTGTGTGTGTGTTTGCATAATTCTCCCTAGTTGATAACGACTGATTTAAGGCTACATTCCTATGAGAGCTGAGATCTCCCTTTTTCTTCTTTCCCAATTATCTTTTCCCCAATCCTTGGGTGTCATTTCTCCAGCTTTATGGAGACTGTAAAAAAAAAATCTCTTAATAGGAATTACACAAAGGCTCCTCTTCCTCCTGCTTTCAGCCCCACAGTAGGACATAAAGCTTGGGGGAGGGAGGGAGGCAGTGGAGGGGAGGACGGAGACTAGAATTCCATATCACTCATCTAGTGGACAACACTTGCTTCTTGGAAGAAAAGCTATGACAAACCTAGACAGCATATTAAAAAGCAGACACATCGCTTTGCTGACAAAGATCCATATAGTCCAAGTTATGTTTTTTTTTTTTTTTTCCCAGTAGTCATGTATGGTGGAGAAGGCAATGACACCCTACTCCAGTACTCTTGCCTGGAAAATCCGATGGATGGAGGAGCCTGGTAGGCTGCAGTCCATGGGATCATGAAGAATCGGACATGACTGAGTGACTTCACTTTCACTTTTCATTTTCATGCATTGGAGGAGGAAATGGCTACTCGCTTCAGTATTCTTGCCTGGAGAATCCCAGAGATGGGGGAGCCTGGTGGGCTGCCGTCTATGGAGTTGCACAGAGTTGGACACGACTGAAG
This sequence comes from Antilocapra americana, assembly GCA_007570785.1. Taxonomy (NCBI): domain Eukaryota; kingdom Metazoa; phylum Chordata; class Mammalia; order Artiodactyla; family Antilocapridae; genus Antilocapra; species Antilocapra americana. The sequence goes on along the minus strand of ML661338.1, from coordinate 35,086,773 downwards.
CGACTTAGCAGCAGCAGCAGCAGCAGTCATGTATGGATGGGAAGACTGGACCATTAAAAAGACTGAGCACCGAAGAATTGATACTTGAATTGACACTTTTGAACTATGGTGCAGGAGAAGACTTGAGAGTCCTTTGGATAGCAAGGAGATCAAACCAGTCATTCTTAAAGGAAATCAACCCTGAATATTCTTTAAAAGAACTGATGCTGAAGCTGAAGGTCCAATACTTTGGCAACCTGATGTGAAGAGCTGACTCACTGGAAAAGACCCTGTTGCTGGGAAAGATTGAGGGTATGAGGAGATGTGGACAATAGAGGATGAGATGGTTGGATGGCATCATCGACTCAATGGACAAGTGTTTGAGCAAACTCTGGGAGATAGTGAAGGAGAGGGAATTCTGGCGTGCTTCAGTCCATAGGGTCACAAAAAGTTGGACACAACTGAAACTGAACAGCAACAACTGTTTTCTAATATTGTAACAGGGCATTTGTAATTGGACTATCTAGAACACAGACATTAATGTCTCCATTGTGACAACAAAATAATCAGTGAGTTCCTAGGCCCATGGGTTCCCTTCTCCAGAGGATCTTCCCAACCCAGGGATCAAACCCAGGTCTCCTGCATTGCAAGTGGATTCTTTACCAGCTGAGCCACCAGGGAAGCCAAAGAATACAGGAATAGATAGCCTATCCCTTCTCCAGCAGACCTTCCTGACCCGGGAATCAAACCAGAGTCTCCTGCATAGCAGGTGAGTTCTTTGGCGGCTGAGTTACCAGGGAAGCCCTTTCAAAAGTCTATTTACCAGTAAATCAATTGAGATCTCTGAATAGGAATCTCTTCAATTCTGAGACCCAGTAATTGGGATTCACATAGCACAGTTTTAAGTGAGGAGGCAAAACAGGAAGAGAGCTGACTTTCCTTCCCCTGATGCAGTTTGAATTAAAAAATAATTGTATATCAAAATGGCTTACCTTTGATATCCATGCCATTAATTCAACTCCCTGAAACTTATATTTGTAGAAGTTCTCTAGAATCAGTTCATGCTTATTCTCCACAGAAGAAAACATATATTCCCTGATTGTCACCAAATTCAGAGAAATGTCAGTTACCAAGTGAAAGAGTGACATATAGATTCCCTGTTCATAATTAGTATTAGTTTAAAAGTATTAATACACATTCATTAACTACATACTTTCACAGTCATTTATATTTTAAAGAGATGCTTTTTGTAGTTCAGGGGACTGTATCTTTGCTCTTTCTGAAAAACAGTAACACATTAAGGGGCTTCCCTGGTGGCTCAGATGGAAAAGAGTCTGCCTGCAATGCAGAAGACTCAGATTCAGTCTCTAGGTCATGAAGACCCCCAGGAGAAGGGAGTGGCAATCCACTACAGTATTCTTGCCTAGAGAATCCCATGGACAGGGGAGCCTGCTGGGCTACAGTCCATGGGATTGCAAAGAGTCATATATAACTGAGCCACTAGTACACACACACATGCATGCATAACACATTAAGTGACTAGAAGATGTAAATCAACATACCAGATAATGCAGTAACTACACAGATGACCACAACATGAATTCTTCCCAGTAGGAATTTTTTAAATTTATAGGAGGATTGCTAATATAACTATTGGAATAAAATAGGTTGGTTTGAGAACATTCTTTATTAAGTTATGCTCTGTGAATAATTATAATAGAAATGGATTGGTATGTACATCTTTTTCACCTCCTATAGACATTCTAGTGTGACTGGCCTAATTATGTGCTATTCATCCATATGTTTAGTTTTCATATGCTAATTAGGCAAAAACAGACTTGAGAAGATTAGTTTAACCAGAGGGAAATGAAGCATTTAAGCATTACATGCACTTGTTAACCCTTTCCAAACAGCCCTCATTGAGTCATTCTATGGCAACTTTGCCTTGAAAATTCTCATGTCTCAATTAGGAGAAAAGATTACATTGGGGTTACATCTTCATCCCTGTAATTCAACACTATATAATATCTTTACTCTTCTCTATAATTCTGACAGAATGTGAAATAGGATTAAATCTTTTATCTGAGATGCTCAGAAACTAGCTTAAGTCACCAAATTCTGGCACTTTTTATAATATTAAGAAAATTAATTTGCCTAGACATATTTTCTAATGAGAAATCAGGTGGTATAAAAGAGATTGCATATTGTCTCCCTATAGCTACTGTCTATTTTTTTAAACTTTTTTTTGCTGAATACATGGCTCCTAGGAATATAGATTATATTTACCAAACTCGCTCAAAGCTAGGGACAGTGAAAATTCCTGGGCAACTATTTTGCAGTGTGAGTAGTATGTGGTATATCTGGCAGGTATCCTTATTGATAAGGAATGGCTCAGGTCAGTACAGTTGCTCAATCATGTCTGACTGTTTGCAGCCCCAAAGGACTGTAGCAGGTCAGGCCTCCCTATCCATCACCAACTCCCGGGGTTTACTCATATTCTTGTCCATTGAGTCTGTGATGCCATTCAACCATCTCATCTTCTGTCATCCCTTTCTCCTCCCTTCAATCTTTCCCAGCAGCAGGATCTTTTCCAATGAGTCAATTCATTGCATTAGGTGGCCAAATTATTGGTATTTCAGTTTCAGCATCAGTTTTTCCAAGGAATATTCAGGACTTATTTCCTTTACAATGGACTGGTTGGATCTCCTTGCAGTCCAAGAGACTCTCAAGAGTCTCCTCCAACACCACAGCTCAAAAGCTTGAATTCTTCTGTGCTCAGCTTTCTTTATAGTTCAAATTTCACATCCATACATGACTAGTGGAAAAAACATAGCTTTGGTTCAATGAACCTTTGTTGGCAAAGTAATGTCTCCACTTTTTAAAAAGCTGTCTAGGTTGGTCAGAACTTTTCCTCCAGGAGTAAGTGTACTTTAATTTCATGGCTGCAGTCACCATCTGCAGTGATTTTGGAGCCCCCCACAAATAAAGTCAGTCATTGTTTCCACTGTTTCCCCATCTATTTTCCAAGAAGTGATGGGACCAAATGCCATGATCCTAGTTATCTGAATGTTGAGTTTTAAGCCAACTTTTTCACTCTCCTCTTTCACTTTCATCAAGAGGCTCTGTAGGTCTTTGCTTTCTGCCATAAGTGTGGTGTCATCTGTGGTTGTGGATATCTGAGGTTATTGATATTTCTCCCAGCAATCTTGATTTCAGATTGTGCTTCTTTTAGCCCAGCGTTTCTCATGATGTACTCTGCATATAAATTAAATAAGCAGGGTGACAATATACAGCTTTGACATACTTTTTTCCCAATTTGGAACCAGTCTGTTGTTCCATGTCCAGTTCTAACTGTTGCCTCCTGACTTTTATACAGATTTCTCAAGAGGCAGGTCAGGTGGTCTGGTGTTCCCATCTCTTGAAGAATTTTCCACAGTTTGTTGTGATCCACACAGTTAAAGTCTTTGGCATAGCTGATAAAACAGAAACAGATGTTTTTTTTTCTGGAACTCTTGCTTTTTCAATGAAGCAACAGATTTTGGCAATTTAATCTCCAGTTCCTCTGCCTTTTCTAAATCCAGCTTGAACCTATGGAAGTTCACAGTTCATGTACTATTGAAGCCTGGCTTGGAGAATTTTGAGCATTACTTTACTTGTGTGTGAGATGAGTGCAGTTGTGCAGTAATTAGAGCATTCTCTGGCATTGCCATTCTTTGGGATTGGAATGAAAACCTAACTTTTCCAGTCCTGTGGTCACTGATGAGTTTTCCAGATTTGCTGGCATATTGAGTGCAGAACTTTCACAGCATCTTCTTTTAGGATTTGAGCTAGCTCAACTGGAATTCCATCACCACCACTAGCTTTGTTCATAGCGATGCTTCCTAAGGTCCAGTGACTTCACATTCTCGGATGTCTGGCTCTATGTGAGTTATCACACCATCATGATTATCTGGGTAGTGAAGATGGTTTTTGTATAGCTCTTCTGTGTATTCTTGCCACCTCTTAATATCTTTTGCTTCTGTAAGGTCCATACCATTTCTGTCAGGTCCTTACCATTTCTGTCCTTTATTGTGCCCATCTTTCCATGAAGTATTCCCTTAGTTTCTCTAATTCTCTTGAAGAGATCTCTAGTCTTTCCCATTGTATTGTTTTCCTCTATTTCTGTGCACTGATCACTGAGGAAGGTTTTCTTATCTTTCTTTGCTATTCTTTGGAACTGTGCATTCAAATGGGTATATCTCTCTTTTTCTCCTTTGCCTTTAGCTTCTCTTCTTTTCATAGCTGTTTGTAAGGCCTCCTCAGACAATCATTTTGCATTTTTTCATTTATTTTTCTTGGGGATGATCTTAATTCCTGTCTCCTGTAAAATGTTATGAACCTCCATCTATAGTTCTTCAGGCACTCTCTATCAGATCTAATTCCTTGAACCTATATGCCACTTCAACTGTATAGTCTTAAGGGATTTGATTTAGGTCATACCTGAATGATCTAGTGGATTTTCCTACTTTCTTCAATTTAAGTCTGAATTTGGCAATGAGGAGTTTATGATCTGAACCATAGTCAGCTTCCAGTCTTGTTTTTGCTGACTGTATAGAACTTTTCCATATTTGGCTGCAAAGAATTCTGATTTCAGTACTGACCATCTCATGATGTTCATGTGTAGAGTCTTGTCTTGTGTTGTTGGAAGAGGGTGTTTGCTACGACTAGTGTGTTCTCTTGGCAAAACTCTATGAGCCTTTGCCCTTCTTCATTCAGTACTCCAAAACCAAATTTGCCGTTACTCCAGGTATTTCTTAACTTCCTACTTTTGGATTCCAGTCCTCCATAATGAAAAGGACATCTTTTCTGGGTGTTATTTTAGAAGGTATAGTAGATCTTCATAGAGCCATTCAACTTCTGCTTCTTCAGCATAACTGGTTGGGCTGCTGCTGCTGCTAAGTCACTTGAGTCATGTCCGACTCTGTGCGACCCCATAGATGGCAGCCCACCAGGCTCCCTCGTCCCTGGGATTCTCCAGGCAAGAACACCGGAGTGGGTTGCCAGTTCCTTCTCCAATGCATGAAAGTGAAAGTGAAAGTGAAGTCGCTCCGTCGTGTCTGACTCTTAGCAATCCTAAGGGACTGCAGCCTGCCAGGTCCTCCGTTCATGGGATTTTCCAGGCAAGAGTACTGGAGTGGGTTGCTATTGCCTTCTCCCACTGGTCTGAATTACTGTGATACTGAATGGTTTGCCTTGCAAATGAACAGAGATCATTTTGTCGTTTTTGAGATTGCATCCAAGTACTGCATTTCAGATTCTCGTTGACTATCAAGTCTGCTCCATTTCTTCTAAGGGATTCTTGCCCCCAGTAGTATATATAATGGTCATCTGAATTAAATTCACCCATTCCAGTTCATTTTAGTTTGCCGATTCCTAAAATGTCGACGTTCACTCTTGCCATCTCCTGTCTGCTCACTTCCAATTTGCCTTGATTCATGGACCTAACATTTCAGGTTCCTTTGCAATTTGCTCTTCATGGCATCGGGCTTTGCTTCTATCACCAGTCACATCCACAACTAGGTGTTGCTTTTACTTTGGCTCCATCTCTTCATTCTTTCTGGAGTTATTTCTCCACTGATCTCTAGTAGCATATTGGGCACCTACCAACCTGGGGAGTGCATCTTTCAGTGTCCTATCTTTTGCCTTTTTATACTGTTCATGGGGTTCTCAAGGCAAGAATACTGAAGCAGTTTGTCATTCCTTCTCCAGTGGACCACATTTTGTCAGAACTCTCCCCCATGACCCATCCGTCTTGGATGTGATATCTCTCCCTCAATCTTTCTTCAATGTCTGTACACATCCAACCACTATTGGTCTATAGCTTTGAAATTTCTAAGCCCATGAGTAAAAGTTGCAGGCAGGGAATAGGAACCTGGTTGAGGACCATTATATATACTACTGGGGGCAAGAATCCCTTAGAAGAAATGGAGCAGACTTGAAGGAAAGCAAGGAAAGGTCTTAATCTCTGCTTGAAGAGAAGCAGAAAGCAAAGGATAAAAAGAAAGATATTCCCATCTGAATACAGAGTTCCAAAGAATAGTAAGGAGAGATTCCTCAGGGATCAGTGCAAAGAAATAGAGGAAAACAATAAAATGGAACAGACTAGAGATCTCTTCAAGAAAATTAGAGATACCAAGGGAACATTTCATGCAAAAACAGGTTCAATAAAGGAAGAAATGTTATGGACCTAACAGAAGCAGAAGATATTAAGAAGAGGTGGCAAGAATACACAGAAGAACTGTACAGATCTTCATGACTCAGATAATCATGATGGTGTGATCACTCACCTAGAGCCAGATCTTGGAATGTGAAGTCAAGTGGGCCTTAGAAAGCATCACTATAAACAAAGCTAGTGGAGGTGATGGAATTCCAGTTGAACTACTTCAGATTCTGAAAGATGATGCTGTGAAAGCTCTGCACTCAATGTGTCGGCAAATTGGGAAAACTCAGCCATTGCCACAGGACTGGAAAAGGTCAGTTTTCATTCCAATCCCAAAGAAAGGCAATGCCAAAGAACGCTTGAACTACTGCACAATTGCACTCACCTCACACACTGGTAAAGTGATGCTCAAAATTCTCCAAGCCAGGCCTCAGCAATACGTGAACTGTGAACTTCCAGATGTTCAAGCTGGTTTTAGAAAAGGCAGAGGAACCAGAGAGCAAATTGCCAACATCCACTGGATCATGGGAAAAGCAAGAGAGTTTCAGAAAAACATCTATTTCTGCTTTATTGACTATGCCAAAACCTTTGACTGTGTGGATCACCACAAACTGTGGAAAATTCTTCAAGAGATGGGAGTACCAGACCACCTGACCTGCCTCTTGAGAAACCTGTTTGCAGGTCAGGAAGCAACAGTTAGAAATGGCCATGGAACAACAGAATGGTTCCAAATAGGAAAAGGAGTAAGTCAAGGCTGTATATTGTCACCTTACTTATTTAACTTATATGCAGAATACATTACAAGAAACGCTGGGCTGGAAGAAGCACAAGCTGGAATCAAGATTACCGGGAGAAATATCAACAACCTCAGATATGTAGATGACATTACCCTTATGGCAAAAAATGAAGAGGAACTAAAAGCCTCTTTATGAAAGTGAAAGAGGAGAGTGAAAGAGTTGGCTTCAAGCTCAACATTCAGAAAACTAAGATCATGGCATCTGATCCCATCACTTCATGGGAAATAGATGGGGAAACAGTGGAAACAGTGTCAGACTTTACTTTTGGAGGCTCCAGAGTTACTGCAGATGGTGATTGCAGGCATGAAATTAAAAGATGCTTGCTCTTGGAAGGAAGGTTATGTCCAATCTAGATAGCATATTGAAAAGCAGAGATATTACTTTGCCAACAAAGGTCTGTCTAATCAAGGCTATGTTTTTTTTCCCAGTAGTCATGTATGGATGTGAGAGTTGGACTGTGAAGAAAGCTGAGCACCAAAGAATTGATGCTTTTGAAGTGTGGTGTTGGAGAAGACTCTTGAGAGTCCCTTGGACTACAAGGAGGTCCAAGCAGTCCATCCTAAAGGTAATCAGTCCTGGGTGTTCATTGGAAAGACTGATGTTGAAACTCAAACTGCAATACTTTGGCCACCTCATACGAAGAGTTGACTCATTTGAAAAGACCCTAATGTTGGGAAGGATTGAGGGCAGGAGGAGAAGGGGATGTTAGAGGATGAGATGGCTGGATGGCATCACCGACTCCAGGAACATGGGTCTGGGTGGACTCTGGGAGTTGGTAATGGACAGGGAGGCCTGGCATGCTGTGATTCATGGGGTGGCAAAGAGTCAGACACAATTTATAAACTGAACTGAACTGAACTTGATTTCCAACAATATTGGAGATGGAAATGGCAACCCACTCCAGTATTTTTGCCTGGAGAATCTTAGGGACAGAGGAGCCTGGCGGGCTGCCGTCTATGGGGTTGCACAGAGTCAGACACAACTGCAGTGACTCAGCAGCAGCAGCAGCAGCAGCAGCACACAATATTATCTTGATCCCTTCTAGATCTACTTCCCTTCTCCTCCCTCCCTTCACTCCTCATCCTATCTTCACAAAGTGATGAGCCGATATTGATGGATTAATCTACTCTAGATAGTTTCTCTCCTCTATTTTTACCACATACTCCAGACATTATCTGTTTTACTAAAAGCAAGATATATGTTATTATTCATTCATTCTCTTGTTACACATTTTCTTTAAATTTTTTTCATTATTTCATAGTGTGCAGTTGTTCCTCAAGACCCTTTTGGGGTGGACTGTCCAGATTTTCTCCATCAGAATTACCCCATCCCCTACTATATATATATCTTTAACATCAGACTTCAGTATTGTGTGTGTTAGTCACTCAGTCGTGTCCAACTCTTTGCAATCCCATGGACTGAGGCTCACCAGGCTCTTCTGTTGATGGAATTCTCCAAACAAGAATACTGGAGTATGTTGTGATTCCTTTCTCCAGGGGATCATCCCAACCTAGGGATCACACCTGGGTCTCCGCCATGGCAGTCAGATTCTTTACCATCTGAGCCACCAGGGAAGCCCCCGATATTGCTCTATCATTGTTGTAATTAGCAGCTGGTTAACTCAGGTCATGGTAATAAGACTTTCTGGACATTTTAAAAAGGACTTTAACAAAACACTTCACTGAAGCTCAAAGAAGTCAGATGCATCTGCTAACAGTTTAAGTCACCATGCCTAATTATTGATGGAGCAATCATTTTTGGTTATTGGGATTTTCAGGGCCCTTCAAGTCATGCCACATCAGTATCTGCCCATTTGTTACATACAGGCCACACTAGACATGAGAAATATAACAGCAGATACTTCATAGGGCAGACCAAATCTGCTTTTGTGATTGTTTTGAAATTCCAATTCAAATGTGCAATAGTAATAATGATAAGATTGTATTTTATATCAAGGGATAGTTTTTTGCCTAAGACATAGCCACTGTATATTTAAAAGGAGTTAATGTCATGCAAAAATAGGAAACAACATGTATGGCTGCAGATTACTTAATATCTAGATTTCACTGTACTTATGCTCATCAAGATAATTGATTTATTTTCTGTTAGGCATTTCTTAATGTACCTGTCCTAATCATACCAATAGTTCCTGTTAGTAAATAACGTTTTGAAAAGGGACATTAAATTCCTTCTTATGTAAACCAACCTAAAGGTATTATGTTTAAATGTGATGCCATACTTAGTTCAAGTATCTTCCTCAAAACTAAAAATACTTTGCAGCATTTGCAAAATTATTGAACACTCCTTCTGTGTAATCTGCATGCTTGAAGCAATTCAGTTCTCCCTTTCTCTAGTTTATCTCTAGAAGGAATCACAAAAATGACTCCTTTTAAATTATTTTAACAGATAATTAGTGAGATAGCATTTAATGCCAGAGAATCAACTTTACAGTGTTTAGGAGAGGAATAAAACTAATACAAAAATACAAATATGTAATATGTAAAAATTATATAATCATATGCTCTGAAGAATCATACAATTCTTTAGATATCATGAAGAAAATAAAGAAAGACTGAGTAAATATTGAGAGCTAGCTGAGGGTGATGCTTTTTAGATAATTTTGTAAGTATCACCTCACTTAAGTAGAATACATTTAAACAGAGCCATGTAAAAAGCAAAGAGGTCAGTATATAGGAAAGAACAATTAAGCCAGACCACCAAAAAGAACGGAGGAGGAAATGGCAACCCACTCCAGTACTCTCGCCTGGAAAATTCCATGGATGGAGGAGCCTGGTAGGCTACAGTCCATGAGGTCGCAAAGAGTTGGACACAACTGAGTGACTTCATTTTCTTTCTTTCTACAGTTCCTTTTGGAGGAGGAAATGGCAACCCACTCCAGTGTTCTTTCCTGGAGAATCCCATGGATGGAGGGGCCTGCGGGGCTACAGTCCATGGAGTTGCACAGAGTTAGACACGACTAAGCAACTAACACACACACACGCACACACCAAAAAGAAAATGTGAAACCCTGAGGCAGAGCCACCCTTAATATCTTTATGGAAAATCAGAGTGGCTGGAAGAAGAATGCTAACCAGGAGGTTAAAAGATATAGTGCAGGTTCTAGGCCATTGTAGGCCACTTAACATTGGCTTTGATTGTGTGGATACTGAAAAGGAATTTGATAGTGCTGGACAAAGGAAGGGCATGATTGGATTTAAATTTTTTAAAGGATCAGTATGGCAACTATGTGGATACTAGACTATTGGGAGAGGGTAGATAGGTTATGATGCTATTTTAAAAGCTCAAGTTAGGCATCATGATGACTAGAGTTTAAATGAAAGCTGTGGCAGTATCAAACAGTAGCAATACTAAAACGATTTTGAAGATAAAGCCCACAGAATTTGTTAATAGATTAATATGATGGTTGAAGGAAATACAGAAACTCATGATGACATAGATTTAGTAACTGGAAAAGCAGAGTTTTCTCTACCAGAATTGTCCCACCCTCTGCTATAAACAATATTAACATCATACTTTGCTATTGTTCTAAATCAACACTGGATTATAAACATATTGTGTTACTGAGATAAAACCACAGAAGATGTCTATTGGGCATGGATGGAGAAATGATTAAGTTTGGGTATATTAAGTTTGACCTCTCAGTGGAGATATCTAAGATGACTGGTGCATTTGAGCCCATAATTGAGGGGGTGGAACAGGTCAGACATAAAGATCAGCAAGTATTTGGAAACCAAACACTGATAAACTGACACATAGCAAAGGGGATGTGTGACGGAGACTGAGAGAAAAAAAAAAAGTCAAAGATGAGGAATCAACAAGTATGCGAAAGGTTGTTAAATGTCAAAGACAGTAATGATGAAGAATTGTTTGTTGTGTTTCACAGTGCAATTTTGCTAGAATTCTTGTAAAGAAATCTGATTAGTGTTTATTCAAAAAGAGCAGTTTTGCTAGAATTCTTGTAAAGAAATCTGATTGGTGTTTATTCAAAAAGGCTAAGAAAAGACAGATCACAGGGAGGAAAAATTCTTTCAAAGAACACTACAGGGAGGAACAGTAGAAGAAAAAATTGAACAGGATATATAAAGAGCAAAAGTTTTAAAAAGGTAAGTATGTTCACATATTTATACATTAAAGAGAATAATCTCCTAGAAAAGCAAATCAGAAAGGAAGAGACCAAAGTAAGAAGGGTTTAGAATCAGAAAACATTGTGTTCAACAAATGAAACAAACAAAAAACTGCAGAGGGATATATGCAAATGCACGTATGCTGGTACACATCATAATAAACATGATCTGATGAACATCCACAAGTACTTAAGGGAAAACAATTCACCAGAAATATGTGTTTTGCATAGGAAATACTAAATAGCTAATAAATACAAGGAGATTTGTTACTTGAACTCTAAAGCACTTTAGGACTCATTATTAACTACAAGAATAGAAAATGCTATAATTGAAAGATAGTTAGGGAATCCTTGAAAGATGAAAGAAATATTATGCTTTTAAATTGCACAGTTAACTGGAACACATGTCGGAAACAAAGGTTTGCAGTCTTATTAACCCAAATTCAGAGTAATTTAAAATAGAACTGTAGCACTCCAGTGAGCAAATGTTTGCTTTCAGACAGTCTATTGTTAAAGTTTGAAAAGTGCAATCTCTTCAAACTGATTCTGAGTCTGTTCTTAATACAGAAAAGCAATTAGGAAGCAGAGTATTAGCAAGTATCACTCAGTAAATAAATATTTACTGTCAACTTTACAGATGTGAAAAATCCCATTTCCACATATAGTTCTAATTGAATTTAAATAGCTGCTTAAGTATTCTATTAAATCTTTGATACTCTTTGAACAAACCACAATGGTACATTATATTTTTAAGCTTTAAAAATCAGTAAATGCAGTTTAGGACATTCATTACCTAAAACTAAAAATATTTAGAGAGACTTTATTCCAGGGTCTCCTTCAGCATTAAGACATTTCAGTGTATAATTTACAAAATATTTTTCAATACTGTGGACAGTCAAAACTTGCACACTAGTAATTTTACTTTTACTGGTATTCAAAAGAATTCCATATATTTTTAATGTTTTATAGTCATTGTTGAGAAATTTTCATCTGAAAATATTTTTATTACTTCACATTTTTCTCTTTTTTTTGCTACTCACTTTTTATTTTTATTATTTATTTTTTTCACTCTTGACTGTCTTTATTTTATTTTATTTTTTGCTTTACTTTATTGTGTTGGTTTTGCCATACATTGACATGAATCCGCCATGGGTATACATATGTTGCCCTTCCAGAACCCCCCTCCCTCCTCCCTCCCGATTCCCTCTCTCTGGGTCATCCCGGTGCACCAGCCCCAAGCATCAAACCTGGGCTGGCAATTGATTTCACATATGATAATTAACATATTTCAATGTCATTCTCCCATATCATCCCGCCCTTTCCCTCTTCCACAGAGTCCATGAGACTGTTCTATACATCTGCATTTCTTTTGCTGTCTCACAGGCAGGGTTCTCGTTACCATCTTTCTAAATTCCATATATATGCATTAGTATACTGTATTTTTGTTTTTCCTTCTGGCTTACTTCACTCTGGATAATAGGCTCCAGTTCCGTCCACCTGAGTAGAACTGATTCAAATGAATTCTTTTTAATGGCTGAGTAATAATTCACATTTTTCTAAAAAATAATGCCTGAAATAACTGGATGTGATAGAAACAAATAATAAAATATAAATTCATCTTCTTTTTAGCATCTGGAATTGTGCTTTATTTTTAGTACCTTAGTTGATGAAGAAAGAACCAGTCAAATGAATGCTTTCTTTCTTGATGCCCTCAAAGTGCTTACACATAATTTAGCATATAATAAATCCAGTCTCAAGAACACAGCCCTATTAAATACCTAGGTTTTAGGGGAAAAATGTGGTTTGATGACAGAAAATACACACTATCTTCTTTAAGTAATAATAGTATTTAATATAAATGTTGAGTTCCCATTATATATCTACTATTTTTATTAGATCATTATAAGTCTATCAAATTTACATTCCAATATAAGCTAAAAGCAGAGGTATTATTATTCATTTTTCAGATTTTGAATCTGAGAGTTTAAGTAGCTTGTCAAGAACTTCCAGGAAGTAATTAAATGGCTAAGCTACCATCTAAATTTTAACTGCCTCTTTTTAGAGATTCACCTGGTTACTAATTGGTGATTAGTAGATAAGGGACATCTAGTGTCACAAATTTCCAGTTCTTACTGTTTGTCTAATATATACAACTAGTTGTCTACTATATAAAATTTAAATAAATCTTCTGATTTACCATCTTACATGGAATACTTAGCAATCCTCCAAAAAGTTTGTCTGGGTTTTCCCATAAGATTCAATGGAAAAAACCAAATAAACTTTTTGGTCAACCCAATAAATAGCAGGATGCTTATATATTTAATTTTCTAAATATAGTCAGTAAGTTGTATGTACTTAGTTTTCTCTTTCACCAGGTCCTTTTAAATACAAGATGGACATCAACAGAACAAAATCTCAAAGTTGATTTTAAAATAAAACATTACCTGCAATATCTACATTGTTAAAGCAAGGGATTTATATTACTTTTAAGAAAATACATGTCAAATAGTTTATTTACTAATAAAGTGTGAAGTACTCAAAGCATTTTTGAATTTGGTATTATTTCACTGTAGCTATCTTATAAGCTGATAATCATTAAGTACATTATTTACTAAATGGAAAATACAGTACTGTGACAGGAAATAAAGTGAAGTCACAAGATAGAGTGGAGAGAAGGATTCCTAAGAGCATATTGGAATTCAGAATATCCTAGAGCTAACGACCATTAGTAGCCCCAGACAATAAGGAAATAAGATCCTCTTAGAATCACCAGAAGCCTTACAAAAAAATAAATGATTCACACAAGAAAAATGCTAAAGCAAGTTTTAGAATAAGTGATGGATGCTAAAAAGTATCACCTATTCCCTGTTGATCTAAGAAGGATCTCCTTTGAGAAGACATGTCATAATCATACTAATGGATCTCAGTGGATGTTAACCATACACCTGTAAACCATGGCTAAAACTTAATTCAAGAAAGAAGGGACATGTTATCACCTTTGACGTTGTGATAGGAAAGCTCTGGTTTGCCAGCTTACTAAAAGCAAGCAGGAAAGAGAACAAAGCTGGACAGAAAGTCAGGAGGCCTGACATGCTCAGACTATAGGACATCAAGAGAAAAGTACCTCTGAGAATAATAAAAATAAATTTCATTTCATTAAAATTATAGTTGAAAGTATAACAGGAAACACCAAAAAAAATAAAATAAAATAAACAAAATAAAGACAAGGATAACCCTGTATGCGAGACAGCAAAAGAGACTCAGATGTATAGAACAGTCTTTTGGACTCTATGGGAGAGGGCAAGGGTGGGATGATACAGGAGAACGGCATTGAAACATGTAAATTATCATATGTGAAATCAATCGCCAGACCAGGTTTGATGCTTGATATAGGGTGCTCAGGGCTGGTTCACCGGGATGACCCAGAGGGATGGAATCGGGAGTGAGGTGGGAGGGGGGTTCTGGAAGGGGAACACATGTGTGCCCATGGCGGATTCATGTCAATGTATGGCGGAATCAACACGATAATGTAAAGAAAATAAATAAATGAAAAAGAAAGAAAGAAAGAAAAAAAAACTGAAATGGAGGAAAAGTGAGTGTGGCATGGGAGTCAAATCCTCCCCTAACAAAAGAGGAAGTGGATAAATAATAAGTTGATCCCTCAAAAATAGAAGCATATAACTGAATATTTATGGACATGAAGATTAGTAATCCTCAACCCACACAATAGAGAACATTTTGTTCTCTCATAGAAGTTTTGTTTCTGGGTAAATTGAGGCTTAGATATTTTTCCATATAAGGGCTAATACTGCATTTTGCCTTTGACATGTATTATTTTAATTTCTTAAAATGTTGAATGGTTATTTTGTTGCCTAGCACTCTTTGGTCTTCATGCTGAAGCCAAACAGCTGTGACAGTCACAGCCACTATCACTTGAAGAACACAGACGCCACACACACACACACACACACACACACACACACACACACACACACAGGCAGATTATTAGTGGCAGTTTCTCCCAACTGTACCCATGCCCTGGGTTTCTGAACAGACGGCTGTAATCATCCTTTTTTAGCTGAGGATAAGAGATTAGTGGCTTACAACTGTTTTAGTTCACATTTTATTTTTGAAAAGTAAATGGGTATCTTTAGTGCTTTAAATGAATCGTTAAACACACATTTATGTACTTTTATGAACTAAATATCTTCTAATCCAAAATATTGCTTAATTCTGACAGCAAATTACATATTTTGCACAGATGTAAAATAATTTGAGCCCCTTCAGATTATTATACTTTTCTCCTAAGGTCAATAAAAAGGTTAACACGTAGCCATAGTCAGTTCAAGTCGACTGAGGGTGAAATGTCAGTTAAGCAGAATAATGACAGTCCCCTAGCAACCAAAATAACACAAAATAATTACAGATTCTAGCCAGGGAAGTCTTATTTTTAACCTATGGATATCAGGACAAAACTGGCATTTAGCTCTTTGGAAACCATGCCTTTATTTTTCTTTTTTTGGTAGAAGAATCACTAGAAGCGCTTTTGCTCTCTAGAGATCACTGACTTGCAATTTACAGTGATCTAGATAATTCCCGGGTAGCTCAGCTGGTAAAGAATTTGCTGCAATGAGAGGTACCTGGGTCTGAGCCCTAGTTTGGAATGATCCCCTGGAAGAGGGCATGGCAACCCACTCCAGTATTCTTGCTTGGAAAATCTCCATTGACAGAAGAGCCTGGCAGGCTCCAGTCCACAGGGTTGCAATGAGTCAGACACAAGCAACTAAGTACACAGATAATTTTAAAAGATCTTGGCCAGAAAAAGGTAAAAGAGTTTTGTAACAAAAAATGTACTGTGACTTTACCATCCTTGATCATCCAGAAAAGATACGATATGATCAAAATACATTACATGTCTTCAACTAATTGTGGTAAGTGTTTTTGCATTTCATCAAAGGATGATAAAAAACCCTTTCTAAAACAATAGTAAATAAAATTGCTTTTCCTATTCAGGATTTTAAGGCATAACTAAGTCTTTTAATAACAAGGGTTGTATGGTATGCTGAAACTTCCAGATCTATAATATCTATGCATTCTTACTAATTCTTCTACAATCATGTTAAACAACATACTGGTATGTGGATGTTCTTCAGTGTATTGTGATAACATCAGAGACTGTTCATGTGATATTTCTTTTAAATATATTTCTTCCACTGTAATATTTTCAAAGATTTTTCTAGATGATTATATACTTCTTGAGTTAGGATTGTACATTTCACTCAAGTGGAGGGGGGAAGCATAAGTCAACAGGCTGGAGAGAGAGTTCAGATGTTGGTTGAGGTCTCATGGCTTCAAATCAGCTCTAATTTTAGACTTTCATTAAGGGAGCCGTTAACAATAGAAAGATGTCTGTCCCCTGTACACATAAATACTAGTTCCCCAGGTCAAGATGGATTAAATTGGTAGGTACCTGTCCAAAAGGTCACACACAAGTTTCTGAAAGGTTGAGAGAGAGAGAGAGAGCTAAATAGGTTTGCATTTGGAACAGTGACTAAAGTTTATAGACTCAAACTATGGCTTGAAAAGTGAAGGTATATTTTACTGACTTGACTCTATAATAACTAGAGAAGCAGTATCTCAAGACGGCAGTGCAAAATGAGACACAAAGTGTCCATCTGAGGGTTAAATAATGTTACTTCTACAATTCAATCTCAACTTGAGCCCTACACTGTAGGTTTCAATGCTGGGGGGATGGGGATTCAGATTCCCAAGAAGAGGAATATAAGCAATGTTATCAGTAGAATGCAGTTGGAGCGCAGCCAAGAGCCAGCCTCTAGTTCCACATGTGGTAAAGCTCATTTATGTTAGATAAAAGATGCATAAATAATAACAATAGCACTCTGGGTACCTGTACTCATCTACTAGGGGATATAATTGCTTCTTTAAGTCTAGAGCCTTCATATAATCCATTCTTCAGGTGACTAGGAAGGGGTTATTAATACTCAAATCCTAGAAAAAACTATCAAGATCTCATAAAGTTAATATCTCTTGCCTGATGATTCAGATGATAAATCAATGATGTCTCCTATTAAATGTGTTACTTAGATATAATATTTACAAAGGAGAGAAAAGCGAAAAAAAGTCTTTCATTATTTACAAGAAGTTCTAGATTTGAGTACCTCTAAAGAACAGCATAGAGAACAGAACAATTTTTAAGGTAAACATTAACTAAGATAAAGTGTTTTGTTGCGGGGGAGGAAGCTATGTATATATAATTAATGAAAATATTTAACAATAACACATGGAATTTCATCTACAAGAAGAATGGATTATATAGAGCTTCTAAACCTCAACATCATAGGCTCCCATTAAGTCTCTAAGAAAAAATTTGGGGAAAAGCATAAGGTGATTTGTTCAATCAGAAAAGTATTCAAGCACACTTGATTATTCTCAAACTGCTATTTTAGTTTCTGAAACTTTTTTAAATTGGGAAAAATTATGTCTTTCTCATCAATCGTTCCTTATGCTTCTTTTCAGTTTCCTTCCTCTCTCACACTTTTTTTTTTTCATAATTTCTTGGTGAGTTTATTCAACCTGGTAGTTGAAATAGTGTCTGCACGGTAATCAGCCCATAACCATCCTCTCTTCCCTCAAACATGGTCTCTTGTCCCAGTCTCCTTAACTCAGTTGAGGCAAATGGCATCTTTACAATTGATCAGATTGCATATCTTGGAGGCATCTATGGTACCGTTTATTTTTTTCCTTCTCACAAATGTCAAAAGGAGTCTCATTAGCTGTACTTCAAAATATACACAGAATCTGATCACTTATTATCTCCAAAGGTACAGATGTAGTCTAAACCATCCTCAACTCTTACCAGCTCTTACTATTCTAACAGGTCTTCTGTTTCTACTCCTCACTTTCATCTCCTCCCTTTCATTTCATTCTCAGCGCTTACAGCAAAAGTGATGCTATTAGAAAAAGTTAAACCTTTTCAATACATCCTCAGAAATCCTGGATCATTTCAGTCTTGGTTTTGATGAAAAGCCAAAGATTTTTCATGGCCTACAAAGTTACAAATTGCTCTGTCTGTCCCTTCTGTATGAAAGGGACATGTCATGTCATTCAACTCTTTATCTCTTTATTCAAACATTACCTACTGTGTCATCTGCAATTAAATTAAAAAGAGAAAACTCTCCCAATGTCTTTTATAACATTTATCATATTCCAATACACTGTTTGCATTCTATGTTCTGGCATCCAAATACCCTTGCCGAACTCGTTCTCCTAACTCTTGAAGCTTGCGCTGTCAATAGCGCTCTGTCTTTCTGTGAAAGACAACCAACACAGGAAACAGCCTGCTTTATTTTTGTTTATTTCTCCCTGTAACTTAACAAAATTGTGATTTTATTTGATATAGTCAACTACTCTATGATGGATGAGGGAATAATCACCTTAGGCACATGTAAGACCCATTTTTGACTCATCAATGAGAAATATAAAAGCCCTCTTGGGATCAGTTCAAAGTTATTGGCAGGTAAACTCAAGCACAAAACATTCTTCACTTGTAAAATAACCTCATGTTCAAGATTGGCAGCCACACAGACTAAGTTCTAAATTCTCAAATGCTGAATTCCAAAAACATCTATTCTTTTAGTTGGATTTTTTATTGTGGAGTCAGCTTATGAGTGTCAGCCAAATAGAGAGTATGTCTAGATTTTTTTTTTTTTTTTGTCAATAGATCAGTGAGATGAATTCTGCAGAGATGCTTGGAAACCTTCCATAGCAGGAAAGTATATATTATATTTTAGTCTAAGTATTTGTAATATGCACCCATGCTCAGAGAGTCAAGCTAAATGTACACTTATAAAATAAGTAGATAAAATAACCCAACACATGACTTTCAGAAAGCACATTTTTTTTAAGCTAATGCTATTTCAGAGATGTAGTTCTTATGACTGAAGGAAGTGGAGGGAGTGAACTTAGACAACAATGTAGAGCATCCCTTATTGTGATAATACTTCAGATTCTAATTTTTTTAAAAGAATCCGTTAGTATTGAAATGACATTTAGACTTTCATTTTTATCACCTGACCTGATCTAGAAGGTTCTTTATAATAATGACAGGAATGTTTAAGTGCCTGCTTCTGAGATCCTTATGAGCAATAACCACTGTTGTCTGGAAAGAAAGAACAGCTCTTTGCCAACATTAAATTGGGCTTAGACATTGGAAGTTTCATTTTATTACTAAATTTAGAGTCCACGAGCTTCCTATATGCTCTAAATTCACAAATGTGCAATTTCACATACAGGAATGGGTGAGGTGTTTCTTAAAAAAATAAATATTCTTTGGTCTTGATATAAGTTTCATTTTGTTATTGATGGTTTTGTTTTGGTCCCCATTCATTTTGTCGGAAGCAAATGTAGTAACAGATTCTAAGCACATACAAGTATTCTCTACTCCTCTTTTGAAGGAAGCAAAGAAAAGAATATTCTCCACCCAGAACTTCCGAGACAGATCAGGAACATAAAGGGAATAACTGAGTTCCATATTCTCAAACAAAAAGGCAGTGGATACCACTGGCTTCCGTGTTTCCTTGATGATGACCAAAGATGTCATCAATAAACAAATGACAACCCTTGACTAAACTGTCAACTTCTTGAGAACAAAGACTGTACTTGTCTTGTTATTTCTGCATCCTTAATTTTTAGCATAGTGCTCAGACAATAAAAGAAAAAGAAACATTAGTTGAACATGTGGATTAAATTATAATTTACAGCGATATCCTTTATCAATTCCTATCATGAACATTTGGTCCACATAGAACCTCAAGAATTCAAAAGATTTACCATGACCTTTGGAAAGATCCTAAATTTTTTTCTTCTGTATACTTTTTGCATTGTTTATTAGTAATAATTCATGTAAACATTCTATAACTTGGACATGTTTCTTTATCAAAACTATTAATTCATGTAAGAATCAGTATATACTCTCTTTATAAGCTTATTAATTTACTCACTCACTTTGAATTCATCTAACAAATATCTTTACCAAATTAACAATACTTATGTTTATAAGCTCTAGCTAGATATTCTTCTAGACACTGAGGTTACAATACTCTGAATAAAGACAGTTCTCATATAATTTAGCATCTATAACTTCACTGTTTTAAAATGGTATTTAACACATTGAATTACTTTTCTACAATACGGCTGTCCTTTACATAGAGATAGCTTTTTGGTCTATGTAAAGAAACAGAAGTAAATCAAATCTAATATTCTATGTTTGAGAATACTGAACTCAAATCAAACTTTCTGATTTGTTGTTGCAATTTGGGGTAGAGACTGTTCTTTTCTTAGCTATTTTTAAATGATAAAGATTTGATGTTTTTATTTACAATGCTCTGTGCTGAAACCATATTTACTTACACAAAATATGTGTAATCTTTCAAGATTTTTATGCAATATTTAAATATATATTAACTTTCATTGTTAAACACCCTGTAAATATTGTCTGAACACAAATGGAAAGAAATCCATTCTAAGTTGGTATATTGTTAAAATTATGTGAACACTGAATTAAAAGAAAAAGTCATTAATCAGATTATGCTTATTCCAGTTATAGTAGTATCATAAATATTAACATAATGCTTATGGGGAACACATTTCAGAAATACCAAGGATATGTAATTAAAATAAATACAATTCAATGTTTTATATTTTAGGGTTTTTTTTTCTTCAAATAATAGAGTTTTTGAAGGCCATATAGAAGAAACAGATTGTTATACCCCTGGCCTAAATTTAATTAAGAAATAAGTATCTTTTAATAAAACTTTACCAAAATCAAAAAGCTGTAAACCATAATGTTATTTTTTTAAGTTGATGTTTGTAATACACCTGCCTTTACTACCACTCAAATATCAGAGACTAACATCATTCTGTCCCAAATGAATATAAGTATACATCAAATGGTATTCTTGATTACATTAGACCTATATGTTCTAACAAAACAGCAGCTGAGTAACAAATACACACACACACACACACAAAATCATATTTGTACTCACACTATTTTTAGGTATGACTTAAACAGAACAAGCAAACAGGTATGCAATGTTTCCTAAGTTTACTGCTTAAGGAAGGTTAACCCTCAGGATGATGAGTGGCATAAATTAATTTATGAGTACCAAGAAAGTGAAAGTTGCTCAGTCCTGTCTGACTCTTTGAGACTCCATGGACTCTACAGTCCATGGAATTTTCCAGGCCAGAACACTGGAGACTTTCCCTTCTCCAGGGGATCTTCCCAAACCAGGGACTGAACCCAGGTCTCCCACATTGAGTACCATAGTGGACGACAATCTCATACACTCATAATGAAAGCTTCCCTGGTGGCTGAGATAGTAAAGAATCTGCTCTTAGTGTAGGAGATGCGGGTTCAACTCCTAGCTCAAGATGTTTCACTGGATTCCCTAGAGAAGGGAATGGCAACTCATTCCAGTGTTCTTGCCTAGAGAATTCCATGGACAGAGGAGCCTGGCAGGCTATGGTCCATGGGTCACAAAGAGTCGGACCCAACTGAGCAACTAACACTTTCACTTTCATAATAAAGAAGAAAGTTTATTTTCTTCATGGGAAGAATTATTATTAAAACTTTCTTGGTGTAACTTTTGACATCAGCACAGAAGGTAGAGATTTCTTTCCATACTGCAATAATATTTGATCATGTGTACATTTCCTATGCTAATCACAGGAACATAGTATGAATCTAAGCATACTATAAAAAGCAAATAAAAATATGGTCATAGAGAGTAGACTGCAATGAAAAACAGATACTAGAGAAATGAAGTATTGCAACTTTTGAGTGTATCGACATTATTATGTCATTAATAACTAGAGAATGTGATAGGGAAATCTAGTTTACAGAATCAAAATTATTATATCTCAAAAAACTGGCTATAGTTGTAAATATTATTAAACTGGCCCAGATGGAACTTAGACAGATGCCATGATTCATAAAAACCTGCAAATCACAATTAAAAGAACATGAATAAATATTGCACTTAGTATCTTTAACTAATGTCTGCTTAGTTATACAAATCTACCAGTTTATGCCATAACATTATTCATAATAATTGTAAAGTTTTTAAAAACTATAAAATATGCATAAAAGAAATATGAACTCAGTAGAGAAAGTAATGCATTATTTAGCAAAATGCATTAGTTTTAAAGCAAAAAAGGAGATGTTACTTTAAAAATTAAATTATACTTTTTAAAATAAGGTAAAAGATATTTTGGCTGTCTACTTAAACTTATATCATTTAATAAGAAGTTATATTCTACTCAGTGTTCATTTCTGTATAAATGAAAATAATTCAAATATTATTTGCATACAGTTTAAAAATATTAAAAATAGTTCTAAAGAAAATATTACAAAGCCTTAGAGGTGTAATGTATTTGGATCAGTTTGAATTTGATATTAACTTTCTCATTAAAGGAAATTGAATATTTTGTGGATGAGAACATGCTGTGAAGATTTACTTGTATATCTCTCTCAATACCATGCCTTAGTACTGAAGTAGTCCTATAATGAGTAGCTAAAGTAAAATAACTTTAGAAAAATTAACATAATATCAAAAGTCTGATGCAAATATACAAATAGAACCCAAAGCCAGAGCAGAAAAATATGTAAAGGAAACACTTATAGAACTGATGGGAGAAATAGCAAATATAACAATAGTAGGAGACTTCAGTGCTTCACTTTAAATAATGGAAATATCATCCAAATAGAAATTCAATAAGAAAATATGGAACTGACACATTTAAACAATGAGACTCTACGAATATTTACAGAACATTCCAAGAAATAGCAGCAGAATACACATTCTTCATAAGAACTCATGGAACGTTCATCAGGGAAGATCATATGTTAGGTTAAAAAACAAGTCTTAGAAAATTTAAGAAGAAAATCACATTAAACAACTTTTCCAATCACAATGGCATGAAATTAGAAATGAGTCACAGGGAAAAAATGGAAAAATTACAAGCTCGTGGAGATTAAACAGCATGTTACTGAGCAACCAATTTTTTTTTAAAGAAAAATAGACAAACTTTTAACTAGGGTAAACAAGAAAAGAAAAGAAGTTTCAAGTAAGCAAAAATACAAATGAAAGACGAGAACTTGATGCCATACAAATACGAAGAATCAAAAGAGACTACAATGAACAATCATACACTAGCAAACTGGACAACCTTGAAGAAACTGATACATTTTTACAAGCATGTAACCTACCAAGACTGAATCATAAAAAATAAAAACTGATAATATAAACACATACATTACTAGTAAGAGTACTGAATTAGTTATCAAAAAAAAAAAAAACTATTTTACAAGCAAATGAACAAAACGCCTGGGTTCAGATGGCTTCATTGGTGAATTCTAATGAGCATTTAAAGAAAAATTAATACAAAAACTCCTGAAATTCTTCCAAAAAATAGAAGAGTTAAGAACTCTTCCAAAATCATTTTATAAAGCCAGCATTACCCTAAAACCAAAACTAATCAAGGGCACTAAAATAAATAAATAAATAAAACTATAGGCCAATATCTCAGGGACGTCACCAGATGGTCAACACTGAAATCACACTGATTATATTATTTAAAGCCAAAGATGGAGATGCTCTATACAGTCAGCAAAAATAAGACCAGGAGCTGACTGTGGCTTGGATCATGAATTCCTTATTGCCAAATTCAGACTTAAATTGAAGAAAGTAGGGGAAACCACTAGACCATTCAGGTATGACCTAAATCAAATCCCTTATGATTATACAGAAGAAGTGAGAAATAGATTTAAGGAACTAGATCTGATAGAGAGTGCCTGATGAACTACAGAGGGAGGTTTGTGACATTGCACAGGAGACAGGGATTAAGACCATCCCCAAGAAAAAGAAATGCAAAAAAGCAAAATGGCTGTCTGAAGAGGGCTTACAAATAACTGTGAAAAGAAGAGCAGCGAAAAGCAAAGGAGAAAAGGAAAGATTCCCAATTGAATGTAGAGTTCCAAAGAATAGCAAGGAGAGATAAGAAAGCCTTCCTTAGCAATCAATGCAAAGAAATAGAGGAAAACAACAGTATGGGAATGACTAGAGATCTCTTCAAGAAAATTAGAGATACCAAGGGGACATTTCATGCAAAGATGGGCTCAATAAAGGACAGAAATTGTATGGACCTAACAGACGCAGAAGACATAAAGAAGAGGTGGAAAGAATACACAGAAGAACTGTACAAAAAAGATCTTCAAGACCCAGATAATCACAATAGTGTGATCACTCACCTAGAGCCAGACATCCTGTAAGTGAAGTCAAGTGGGCCTTAGAAAACATCACTACAAACAAAGCTAGTGGAAGTGATGGAATTCCAGTTGAGCTATTTCAAATCCTAAAAGATGATGCTGTGAAAAGTGCTGCATTCAATATGCCAGCAAATCTAGAAAACTCAGTAATGGCCACAGGACTGGAAAAGGTCAGTTTTCATTCCTATCCCAAAGAAAGGTAATGCCAAAGAACGCTTGAACTACTGCACAATTGCACTCGTCTCACATGCTAATAGAGTAATGCTTAAAATTCTCCAAGTCAGGCTTCAGCAGTACGTGAACCGTGAACATCCAGATGTTCAAGCTGGTTTTAGAAAAGGCAGAGGACCCAGAGATCAAATTGCCAACATCTGCTGGATCATCAAAAAAGCAAGAGAGTTTCAGAAAAATATCTACTTCTGTTTATTGACTATGCCAAAGCCTTTGACTACGTGGATCACAACAAACTGTGGAAAATTTTGAAAGAGATGGGAATACCAGACCATCTGACCTGTCTCTTGAGAAATTTGTATGCAGGTCAGGAAGCAACAGTTAGAACGGGACATGGAACAACAGACTCTTTCTAAATAGGAAAAGGAGTTTGTCAAGGCTGTATATTGTCACCCTGCTTATTTAATTTATATGCAGAGTACAGCATGAGAAACGCTGGGCTGGAAGAAGCACAAACTGGAATCAATATTGCCAGGAGAAATATCAATAACCTCAGATATGCAGATGACACAGCCTTTATGGAAGAAAGTGAATAGGAACTAAAATCCTCTTGAAAGTGAAAGTGGAGAGTGAAAAAGTTGGCTTAAAGCTCAGCATTCAGAAAACTTAGATCATGGCATCTGGTACCATCACTTCATGGGAAACAGATGGGGAAACAGTGGAAACAGTGTCAGATTTTATTTTGGGGGGCTCCAAAATTACTGCAGATGGTGATTGCAGGCATGAAATTAAAAGATGCTTGCTCTTGGAAGGAAGGTTATGTCCAATCTAGATAGCATATTGAAAAGCAGAGATATTACTTTGCCAACAAAGGTCTATCTAATCAAGGCTATGGATGTGAAAGTTGGACAGTGAAGAAAGCTGAGCGCCAAAGAATTGAAGCTTTTGAACTGTGATGTTGAAGACTCTTGAGAGTCTCTTTGACTGCAAGGAGATTCAACCAGTCCATCCTAAAGGAGATCAGTCCTGTGTGTTCATTTGAAGAACTGATGCTGAAGCTGAAACTCTAATACTTTGGCCACCTCATGTGAAGAGTTGGCTCATTTGAAAAGACTGTAATGCTGGGAAGTATGGAGGGCAGGAGGAGAAGGAGACAACAGAGGATGAGATGGCTGGATGGCATCACCAACTCAATTGACATGAGTCTGGGTGAACTCCAGGAGTTGGTGATGGAGAGGGAAGGCTGGCGTGTTGCAATTCATGGGATCGTAAAGAATTGGACACGACTGAGTGACTAAACTGAACTGAATCTCTGATGAACATAGGCACAAAAATCCTCAACAAAATATTAGCAATCCAAATTCAACAGGGCATTAAAAGGATCATGCATCATGATCAAGTGGGATTTAGTTCAAGGATGCAAGGCTCTTTCAACATCTACAAAATTAATTTGATATACCATGCTAACAGAATGAAAGACAAAAATCATATAATCACCATATGCAGAAGAAGCATTTGACAAAATTCAATATAATTTTGTTATAAAAAATCTCTCAACCAATTCAATAAAGATAGACTGTGCCTCATCATAATAAAGGCCATGTATAATTATCTCACAGCACAGATTTGAGTGTTCTTACCACAAGTAAGAAATGCTATGGATGTGATATGATTCAGGTGTTAGATAAATCTCTGGGGCAATCATTTGCCATATATTCATTGATCAAATCAACACCTTGCACACTTTAAACTTACATAATGTTATGTCAATATATTTCAATAAAGCCAAAAAACAGTAAATATTTATAACATCAAGATAATTTGCTACAAATAAAATATCAATTTAAAAAACAATGCAACTACCTTTAACTAAGAATCACAGAATGTGTATTGATATTGACAATAGTATCAGAGCAATAATTCTATCATTAACTGATAGTGGTATTGACTGCATGTTTATCTTCATTTTAGATTTATGAGTAATGATATTTAAAGACAGCTTTTCTTAAGTGAACTTGTGCAAATAATTAGATGTACACTCAAGAAAATACTTGGAAATAAATGTGCCAAATATTACCAGTCTAGTAAGAATGATGAGATTATTTCTCTTGTACTGATAAGAAAGAAAATTAAGTCGCTCAGTTGTGTCTGACTCTTTATGATCCCATGGACTGTAGCCCACCAGGCTCCTCTGTTCATGGGATCCACTGTTGTTGTCCTTAATTCGCTAAGCTGTGTTCAACTGTGACTGCATAGACTGCAGTATTCCAGGCTTCGCAGTCCCTCACTACCACCCAGTTTGCTCAAGATCGTGTCCATGGAATCAGTGATACTATACAATCATCTTATCCTCTGCCACCCTCTTCTCTTTATATTGTCAATCTTTCCCAGCATCAGGGTCTTTTTCAATGAGCTGGCTATTCCCATCAGGTGCAATTTTACCATAAGTTTACCATCTTTGAGCTTCCCTGATAGCTCAGACGGCAAAGAATCTGCCTTTGAGGCAGGAGACCTGGTTCAATCCCTGGGTAAGGAAGATAACTTGGAGAAGGAAATGACAACTTCCTTCCAGTATTCTTGCCTGGGAAATCCCATGGACAGAGGAGCGTGGTGGGCTACAGTCCAAGGAGTTGTAAACAGTCAGACATAACTGAGCCATTTTTCAGTTTTCAGTTTCCCAGTTTTACCATAATTTTACAGTGATGAAAATGCTGTTATTGCCCCTATAAATTTGAGAATACTGAGGCCCAGAGGGACTAAGTAAACCCCCTAAAGTCATACAGGTTTCCCTGGTGGCTCAGATGGTAAAGAGCCTGCCCACATTATGGGAGATTTGGGTTCGATCCCTGGGTTGGGAAGACCCTCTGGAGAAATAAATGGCAATACACTCAAATATTTTTCCCTGGAAAATCCCATGAACAGAGGAGCCTGGCAGGCTACAGTTCATGGGGTCACAAAGAGTCAGACATGACTAACTTCATTTTGCCTCATATAGAATGGAAGATGGGGAGCCAGCACCTGAACCCAGAAATGAGGTTTAGGGTTGATTTTCTTAATTACTATCCTACACCAATACAGCAGCTGCCTTACAGACATCAATGAGATGTCACAGTATTATTAACCTTTAATGTCAGTATGACGTGTTAGTTATGAAGGTAGTTTACTATATGTAATTATCAACATATGAGAAGATGTCTCTGCCATCCTGTTTTTAAGCTAAGGGGCGAGCTCTGATTTTTTCCTAGATTTAACCAAGTTAGTCTTAACTAGGATGGAAACAACTGTCAAAAGGGATTATTTTCCTATTTGCTTAAAAAAAACTTATTACAAAAAGAAATATCTTACACGTGGAGACATTCAAAATCATTGAAATATGTTGAAATCAGACAGAATACTCAGGTCAAACCCTTTAAATTATAAAATAATAGCTAAGCACATTTTGTGGAAGATAATGCACAATTGATCAAAGGTATTGTTCATTTAAAGCCTATAAATTTATATATGTGTAATATAATTCACACCTTTAATCTAAATTTTCAAAAATTATATTTTGGCCCATTTGTCAACAGTTATTAGAACTATCAGTTTTCAGGAGAATTTTTCCTTTATGGATTTTTCCTAAGATATCTTGAATCAATTTATAAATATTATAGGTCAATTTTTCATGAATATTTATTGAATTACATCAAAAGAAAATATTACTCTTAGTACCATGATATTAAAAAAAAGAATCTCTGCCCAGCAAACACCAAAAAGAAAAAGAAACCAGAAACCACAATATTTACAATGTTTATGTTTTTAAATGTTAGAATAACTCCTCAAATACTTGTCTTATTAATGATAATGAACTTTTTATGGTTTGCATATCAGAAATTAGCTGTGCTATTGGCAGACTGTGAACAAGCCTTCATGGAGTAGGAACAAAATCTTTGCAGTATCTCCATTGACTTATTATGTTAAGTTATAGAAAACCCGAAGAACCACACTCCAAATGTGAAACACAAAGAAGACATGTTTTTGACTGAGCAGCAGTGTGTATGATAGTCACTCAGTCGTGTACGGCTCTTTGCAACCCCATGAATTGTAGCCTGCCAGGCCACAGTGGGCATTGGCAAATACCACATTTTGCTGGTGAGCAATCAAACCTCAAATTTTAAGAACTTGTCTAATATTTTATTTAGCTGAAAAATCATCTTGGTCATTGCTTTAGATAACTTTCCAATAATGCGAATGCATTTATTATTTGTGACTCCAGACACTGTTTCGGCTTCACCCTCTAGTTGTTGTTGCTGTGCAGTCACTCAGTCTTGTCCTGCTCTGTTGTTATTCGGTGGCTCAGTTGTGTCCCACTCTTCGTGACACCATGGACTGCAGTAAACCAGGCTTCCCTTCCCTTCACTATCTCCCAGAGTTTGTGCATAGTCATGTCCATTGAACTGGTGGTAACATCCAATCATCTTATCTTCCATCATCCCCTTCTCTTGCCTTCATTTCTCCCAGCATCAGGATCTTTTCCAATCAGTCAGTTCTTTGCCTCAGGTGGCCAAAGCACTGAAGCTCAACATCAGTCCTTCCAACTAACACTCAGGGTTGACTTACTTTAGGATTGACTGGTTTGATCTCCTTGCAGTTCAAGGGACTCTCAAGAGTCTTCTCCATCACCACACCTCCAGTATCAGTTTTTCAGCGCTCAGCCTTCCTTATGGTCCAGTTCTCACATCCATACATGACTATTGGAAAAACCATAGCTTTGACTATTCAGACTTTTGTTGCAAAGTAATATCTCTGCTTTTTAATATGCTGTCCAGGTTTGTCATAGCTTTTCTTCCAAGGATCAAGCCATCTTTTAATTCCATGGTTGCAGTCACTGTCTGCAGTGATTCGGAGCCAAAGAAAATAAATTCTATGCCCCAATGTTGAAGAAGCTGAATTTGAATGGTTTTATGAAGAACTACAAGACCCTCTAGAAAACACTGAGAAGAGATGTCCTTTTCATGCTAGGGGACTGGAACGCAAAAGTAGGAAGTCAAGAGATACCTGGAGCAACAGACAAGTTTGGCCTTGAAGTACAAAATGAAGCAGGGCAAAAGGTAACAGAGTTATGTCAAGAGAATGCACTGGAAATAGCAAACACCCTCTTTCAACAACTCAAGAAACCATTCAATAAATGGACATCAACAGATGGACAATACTGAAATCAGATTGATTATATACCTTGCAGCCAAAGATGGAGAAGCTCCATACAGTCCCAGCAAAAACGAGACTGGGAGCTGATTGTGGCTCAGATCATGAACTCCTTATGATTCAAAATTCAGGATTAAATTGAAGAAAGTAGGGGAAACCACTAGGCCATTCAGGTATGACCTAAATCAAATCCCTTGTGATTATATAGTGAAAGTGACAAATAGATTCAAGGGATTAGATTTGATAAACACAGTGCCTGAAGAACTATGGATGGAAGTTTGTAATATTATACAGGAGATGATGATCAAAACCATCCCCCAGAAAAAGAAACATGAAAAGGCAAAATGATTGTCTGAGGACAACTGTACAAATAGCTGAGAAAAGAAGAGAAGTGAAAGGCAAAGGAAAAAAAGAAAGATAAACCCATCTGAAGCAGAGTTCCAAAGGATAGCAAGGAGAGATAAGAAAACCTCAAGTGAACAATGCAAAGAAAAAGAGGAAATCAGTATAATGGGAAAGACTAGAGATTTCTTTAAGAAAATTAGAGATAACAAGGAAATATTTCATGCAAAGACAGGCCACCCTCTAGATAGGACACTAAATTTCCCTCTCTCTAGTAGACCTAGACATTCTGCCTCCTAAATATATTTAGTTATAAATGTATCACAGACTTTTGCCTTGTAAATTCTACAACATGTATGAAGCTGACCCTCTTAGCACAGAGGAAACATTGTGTGTACATTTGTATGTCTGGGTAGGAATGTTACTTAGCATAAAGTTTTGTGTAAAGTTCACAAATAACATGGTAAGGAAAGATTGGCAATGAAGTAAAAGCATATAGTTTTAAACCTGCATGTGATTTATTTGAGATATGTCCTACATCTTCTTATACAGTATTATATTTTATACCCTATAAAATAAACTAGAATAACATACTTATTGTTTATCCATACCTTTAATGGGTTATTGTAAAAAGAAGCATTATCGGCCATCATTTAAAACTTGCTCTACCATTTCAGAAACCACACTGTGCAAAAGGTAGCAGTGACAAATCACCTTTGGACTTCATAAAATAAAAACACCATGGCTGGAAGTCAGCTATCTGATTTAGAATGTAACACAAAGTCTGAGGACATTTTTTCCCATTTCATATACAGACGAACTGAAGAGCAAGAGACAAATTGACTTTATCAAGAAAAACTGGCAAATAAAATGGCTCGTCACTGCTATTTATCTTGATTCTTTGGTTTCTTGTTCTTAATCGGGGGCTGTTTCAGGAGCCAAGCTTTTATTTCTTTTGGGAACAGCATGTGTCAACAACCTCAACTTCATTCATTACAATTAAGAAGTAAATTTTATCTTTTCAATTTCTGTGTGATTTTATCTGAGTGTTTACAGACATAAACGTGGTAGAGTCTTTTTTTTTTTTTCAATTATGAGTTCTGTTGTTTGACTTTTCAGATACCTGTAGGCACAGCACTTAAGAGAAGACCTTGGTTCTTCTGCTGGCCGGAATGCTTACAGGCATGCGGCCTTACGATAGTCGGTTCAGTTCTGATTCTCAGCTTTCAGCACAACTCTGTAAAATAAAGACATTCTAATGGACTCAGCTTAATTCATTCACTGAACTACTGTGAGAACCGGTTGGAGTAACTTCTCTGAAAACATCTTAGAAATTATAAAATCTACAAAGTATTATAAGACATAATACAATCCCTAATATAATATAAATATAATACAGATATTTTATATTTGTATGACTCGTTTTATAAACTAGTCTAATTGCTATCCATTATCTTTATGACTGAGAGTAACTTTTTTCTGCTTAACTGTTATATATGTTTTGGTCCTTATAATTAGATTTTCCTGAGAGCCTGGAAATATGGACTCCTGAGATTAGCTGTGAAAGCCAGTTTGTTCCTCTGTATTGAATCCAAGTACCCACATGATCCTGCCCAAATGTAGTGCCTTGCTTTGGCCCTAAACAATATTAAAATAATAATATATTGTCCAGGCTTCCTCATAGGTTCATGACTTCTAAGTTTTTGTCAGATACTGGGAAAACTTATCCTCTTTAATTTTTTAGTTGATTTTACACTTGTTTTTCTACTAAATATAAATTGAGTTTAAAATACTGAATCTTTGCTTGAGTACCTTTACTCATTAAAAAAAAATTGATAATATATATAATAAAATTATACTTGAGGATGTATCTTTTGTGAGGTCTCTATGTTAAGGGTTGATGTCAAGTAGATACAATTAATTTGGTATAAAAATTTCAACACAAAATATTATCATTATAGATAATATATGCTATATATAAATAATATATAATAAATATATAATATAAATTATATAAATATGTGTATAAATATATATAAATTATAAATATATAAACTCTACAATTTAATTTCCTTAAATTAAATTGAAGTGTGTTGAACAGTTTATACATTTATAATTTTATTATATAAGAAAATGAATGATAATTGAAATTACAATGTTATAATATCTCCTTGAGACTTTAATAGAAAGATATTTAATACTATAAAGGCAATTCTTACAGTGTTTAAAATGAATTATTCATTTTTTCAAAATATATTCAAATAGCTACATGATTCACTGGAGGCAACTTTAAAATAGAGCTGTTTTTACTGACTGCATTTTCAAAGTAGGTTTATGTATTTTATAAAATATGTAAAAATGATGATGATTAATGCTAGAAAACCAATATCACAAATCTGGCCAGGACAGATCTTGTAACAAAAACTCTATCAACTGAGGATAAATTCTGAAAGTTTGAAGTACAGTATAAATTATAATTTGCTTTGTTCCCAAGTCTGTATAGATTTCTCTGATTGCCTTGAATCTGAAGCACAAGAAGAAATTTTTGAAAATGCATAGCCTTGGACTCTATGCTTTCTAAGATTCTAACAGAGTTTTGCAATAAGCTCTATTAGACCTACCCTGTCTCCCTCTCTCCGCACATAATCAATGACTAGAGGGATACAGTCAACGTATCTCAATTAAATGTAAGTTTAAAAGATCTTAATTTTGTCTTTTTTTTTAAAGCAATATTACCAGTGACTAAAACATGATATTACGCTTTTCATACTTTACTTAAAAACAACACCAGCAAAATGTAAGTAAACAGATGTGACAAATGGGGGAAGAGCTATACTTGAGATGCTCAGTGAAAGTTTTCTGATTTTACTGGAGGCAGAAAATATGACAGTCCAACAGCCAAATATGAAAAAAAAAACCCTCTAACACCCTCAAAATAAATTTGCCTTTTAAAAAACAGGTTATACTATTACTGGCCATCAAAAAATTGGTTTAGTTTACATGTAATTGTGTAAAATTAAGAGTGTTTCTAGTTACAGTGTAATTCAATAGTATTTTCAACATTACTGTTAATTTCTTAAAGAGAAAAGAAGTAATGTGAGATCTCACTAAATATCTGAATTCGTAATAGAAGTTTTTCATGCATTTTGGACTTCCTCCAACTGTTATTTACTTTTCTTCTTTGTTTACTTGTGTGCTGTATTTTGGAGCTAACATTATTAACAACACATAACAAATACTGTATGATCTTACTTAAAAGTGTAATTTAAAGACAAAAATAAAGCTTATAGATGGAGAAACCAGTTTGGTGCCTGCCAGAGGTGGAGAGTGGGGGATGGGCAAAATACGTGAAGAGGGTCAAAAGGTACATGCTTCCAGTTATAAAATAAATTATGAAGAAGGAAAGTACAGCATGGTGACTACTGAATAATAATATATTGCATACTTGAAAGTTTCCAAGGGAGTTCATCTTTAAAGTCCTCATCACAAGAAAAACAAACTTTGTAACTATAAACAATGATGAATTTTAACTAGAGTTTTTGGGGTGGTTTTACCAAATGTACAAATATTGAATAATTATGCTATATGTGTATGTGCGTTACTCAGTCGTGTCTGACTCTTTGTGATCCTATGGACTATAGTCAGCCAGGTTCCTCTGTCCATGGGATTCTCCAAGCAAGAATACTGGAGTGGGTTGCCATTTCCTTCTCCAGGGGATCTTCCCAGCCCAGGGATTGAACCAGGGTCTCTTGCAGTGCAGGTAGATTCTTTAGCATTTGAGCCAACAGGGAAGCTCTCATTATGCTGTATACCTGAAAATAATGTTACATGGAAATACACCTCAATAACAAAATCCATAACAAAAAGGAAAATCTCAGTGTCAAAAGCAATTCTGTCACACTGTACACACTGAATAATGCATTACAAACATACTTTTCTAAAGGCTTTATTGTAAGAACATGCTAATTCTAAGAGAAATATGCATCCTAATTTTAATTGTAACATTATTTGCAAAAGCCAAGATTTGGAAACAAGTGTTCATTGATGGATGCGTTGATAAAAGAAGTGTAGTGTATACACAAAATGGAATACTATTCAGCTATATAAAGAATAAAGTCTTGCCCTTTCCAACATCATGAATGGACCTTAAGGGCATTACATTAAGTGAAATAAATCAGACAGAGAAAGACAAATACCATATGATTTTATTTATATGAGGAAAGTTAAAGTCAAAGCAAGAAGACTGATACAGAGAACAGACTGATGGTTTTCAGAGTGGAGGGGGAGTGTTTTGTGGAATAGAATGGGTAAAAGGGGTCAAAGGTAGAAATTTCAAATTATAGACAATTAAGTCATTTGATATAAAGTACAAAATGGCAGTATGGTATCCATGCTAGAGAATAATGCTGTACTTAATATTTAAAAAATTCCTAAGAGAAAAATCTTAAAAGTTCTTATCACAAGGGAATATAGAAAAAATTTTAACTATGCATGGTGACAGATTTTAATTAGAATTATTATTGTGACCAATTTGTAATATATATAAACATTGAATCATTGTGTTGATTACCTGAAACTAACATAAAGTCAATAGTCAATGGTTGCTTAGTTGTATCCAATTCTTTGTGACCCCATGAACTATACAGACCGTGGAATTCTCCAGGCCAGAATAATGGAGTGGGTAGCCTTTCCTTCTCCAGGGGATCTTCCCAACCCAGGGATCAATCCCAGGTCTCCAGCACTGCAGACAGATTCTTTACCAGCTGAGTCACAGGGGAAGCCCAAGGATACTGGAGTGGGTAGCCTATCCCTTCTCCAATGGATCTTCCTGACTCAGGAATCAAACCAGTGTCTCCTGCATTGCAGGCAGATTCTTTAACTGAGCTACCAGGGAAGCCCAAAACTA
Organism: Antilocapra americana; assembly: GCA_007570785.1. Lineage (NCBI taxonomy): Eukaryota > Metazoa > Chordata > Mammalia > Artiodactyla > Antilocapridae > Antilocapra > Antilocapra americana. The sequence goes on along the minus strand of ML661338.1, from coordinate 35,051,703 downwards.
ACATAGCATTATATTAAATATACCTTCAACAAATAAAAACAGAAAACCAATAGTATATGGTGTTACAGATATAATGTATGTGGTAAGAGTATAAAAACATGTCCAGCAATCTCAGGATATTGGTGACTTCTAAGGAGGAAGATTAGGAAAATGATGCAACAATGGGCAGAGGAGCAGTTTGGTTTTATATTTTTCTCTTTTCCAAGAAAAGATGCCTAAAGATATCTGGAAGATTGCTAATTTTCTTTTTTTAAGAAGTGATAACTAGTTGTCAGTTACATTCTTTTTCGTATATGCTTACAATACTACAATTAGAAAACTAAAGGTTGTCAAAGAACACTAAAATATTTTCTATATCTATTATCAAAGACAAGATAGGGTTGGAAAAATCACTTTGACTTGCTAATCAAGTTGTTGATTACAAAATTATCTCCCAAATCAGCAGATTTTGTATTGAGCACATTATTATAATAATTAAAATACGTAGGTCACAAATGGATTATTTTTGTGATTCTAATAACTCATTAGAAATAGTAGTTTATTGATGTAATGGATAGTTTGGTGTTAAAACATAACAAATAAAACAGTTCAGTAAAATAATTTCATTACTCTGATTAACTTCAATACAAAATGTCTTACCAATATTTCTTTACTCTGAAAATGCTCCAGAACTATAAAATTCACATGAGTCTTTTTGTTGTTTAGGTCCTAAGTCTAATTTTTGGGACCCCATGGCAGCAATCCACCAGGCTCCTATGTCCATGGAATTTTCCAGGCTAGAATATTGAAGTGGGTTGTCATTTCTTCTCCAGAGGATCTTCCCAACCCAGAGATCCAACCCTTGTCTTCTACGTTGGCAGGTGGATTGCTTAACACTGAGCCAACAGGGAAGCCCTCAAATGAGGCTAATGAGTTAGCAGGTAGGCAAAAGAGAATTTTGCTTTCTTATTCAACTCATTGCTGCTTGATTTTGTTTTAAAATTTTACTGCTTCAAGTGGTTATAAATTAATCATTCTTAAATTAGTCATCATTTAGGCAATGAAATTTATTTTCATTACTCAAACATGTGAAGCTTTCTACCATGCCCAGGACCTTTGCACATGCTATGGTTTCTATTTAAGATGCTTTTTCTGAGACTTTTAAATTAGACTGTTCTTTCTAATATATACATGAGGTTTAAGCATCATTTCCCCCTAGAAAGACCTCTTGCTCAGTCTATGCAAAGTTGTCTTTTTCCACTGACACACTGCTATTATCTTCCCAGCATCTATTTTCTGAGATTATATCTATGTTTATTGCTTCTTGGAAGAAAAGCAATGCCAAACAGAGACATTAAAAAGCAGAGACGTTACTTTGCCTACAAAGGTCTGTATAGTCAAAGCTATGATTTTTCCAGTAGTTATGTATGGTTGTGAGAGCAGGCAATAAAAAAGGCTGAGTGCCAAAGAATTGATGCTTTTCAACTGTGATGCTGGAGAAGACTCTTAACAGTCCCTTGGACTGCAAGGAGATCAAACCAGTCAATGTGAAAGAAAATCCACAATGAATATTCATTGGAAGGACTGATGCTAAAGCTGAAGCTCTAAGACTTAGGCCACTTGATGGAAAGAGTTGACTCATTGGAAAAGACCCTGATGATGGGAAAGATTGAAGGCAGGAGGAGAAAGGGATGACTGAGGATGAGATGGTTTGATGGTATCTCTGACTCAGTGAACATGAGTTTAAGCAAGCTTAAGGAGATGGTGAAGGACAGGGAAGCATGGTGTGCAGTCCATGGGGTCACAACGAGTCAGACATGACTGTGTGACTGAACAACAACAACAATGTATTTTTGTTGTCCCTTTTACCTTCCTCATTATAAAATAAAAATAAATTTAGAGAAGAAAGTTTCTCTTGTTTACCAATGCATTTCAATAATCTAGAATATGCATGACATAGAAGCTGGTAAATTTTTTGTTGTTGTTCAATGATATAAATGCTAACCTTAAGCAAGGCACAAACAAAAAAGTAAAAGAAGGTGTTCTTGGTTAAGTTAGATAAAGATCATTTTGTTTCTTCTTGAAAATGCTTGGGTACTCCATACCTTTCATGAAAATAACAAGTAGCAGAGCTAGAGAAGCTTTGGAGAAGTGAATGAGTGCCATTTCATCTGGGTGAAGCATATATTTGCAACTATTGGTCTGCAATCCCTGGGGTTAATTAAGGTGAGGGATAAAAATGTTGGAGGTCCTCAAGTACAGAGGTAAGGAATAAAAGGCATCACTGGAGGAGAAATGACTAAAAAGAGAAAATGGTTAAGGACGTAGTTTAGAGGTATATGAGAAAGTTAAGGTCATCAAATAAACTGAGGAACTGAGAGGTAAGTTAGAGTGAAAGACTATGTTAAGGATGTGGTATTGGTCAGTTCATAGGAAAACCAACAAGGAGCTATTGGATTGGGGAAATAGATGGTCGTTGGTGACCATAAAAATTGATTCTGAGTTTTGGCCAGAGTGCTATCAGTGAATATAAAACTGAAACAATGAGTGCTAAGGACACGGGCAAAGAGTCCATAGGAATCTGCTGCTCTGCAGGACTTAGTTGCCTGACTCTTTGCAACTGCAGCCCGCCAGGATCCTCTGCCCATGGGGATTCTCCAGGCAAAAATACTGGAGTTGGTGGCCATGCCCTCCTCCAGGGTATCTTCCCAACCAAAGGATCAAAACCAGGTCTCCTACACTGCAGGTGGGTTTTTCATTAGCTGAGCTACCAGGGCAGCCCTCCATAGGATGCTCTCTCTAAATAATTTGATGTAAAGGAGTGTGTGCATGCTCAGTAATGTTTAACTCCTGTGACTCCATAGTCTGTAGCCCACTAGGCTCTTCTGTCCATGGAATTTTGCAGGCAAGAATACTAGGGTGGGTTGCCATTTCCTAGTTCAGGGGATCTTGCTGACCGAGGGATCAAACCTGCATCACTTGCCTCTCCTGCATTGGCAGGTGGATTCTTCGCCAATTGCATCACCTAGGAAGCATGTCAGCTGAGCCACAAGGGAAGCCCAAGAATACTGGAGTGGATAGCAGATCCCTTCTCCAGCGGATCTTCCCGACCCAGGAATCGAACTGGGGTCTCCTGCATTGCAGGTGGATTCTTTACCAACTAAGCTATGAGGGAAGCCCTATGTAAAGGAAAGAGAGAGAATAAATGACTACACCAAAGTTTTGGTGATGGGTGACTGAGTCCTCATCCCATCAATGATGGAATAAATTAAGTGTGAATAGGTTGCATAACATAAAACATTGAACAATTGGAAGATAATTTAATACATTTTCATTTACTTCCATTTAAACTCTTCAAAATTCTATAATTAAGTATCTTAGAAGAGATGGAACCAGAGTATATAAAAACATATCAATTATGATCAATAGAAAATAATTCTAATAGTGAATTCTAATTTCTGAAGAAAGTTCACTCATCAGCTCACACAAAGCTATTAAAAAATCTTTTTAAAATTTTTTCTAAAATTTTAGATGAACAAGTTTAATGGACTCATTCATTCTGGTTTGTCTAGAGAAATAATTTCTGGAGGCTATGTAAACATATCCAAAATGAAATTGAGATTTGAAGTTAAAATGCAAATTGTTCATCTCAGTCGTTTGACTATATCAGATGAAATATGCCCTTTAAAAAAGAACGAGGCATTACAGACAAATCAGAATTTCAAATCTGAAAAACATCTTTAAACTTCATGTACTTTTCTTTTCCCCTCTGTTTCTATTAAAATAATATAATAAGTCCTGCTAAGATTAAGCTAAAGATATAACTTCCAAGAAACTTGATGCTATATCCTTCCTTACAGTAGTTGAGAACACTTACAATTTCCCAAGTTAGCAAGAGAAATATGTTTGAAAGGACATAACTAAACAAAAGAAATGAGATAAAATCTGTTGCTCAGTTCTGATAATTTTTATATAATTCCTCCAAATGGTTGCTTCTGCCCCTTTCCCCCTACATTTTTTTAAATCAGCCCATATTTTAGGGCATGTTAATACAACACTAGAAATGTAACCAAGCTACCTGAAGTATTTATTTAGAACCCAGAATTATTAAATCTGAAGCAACGCCTGTGTGATTCAATTGCTATTTTTTCTTTGTTAATTCATGAAATGAAACAAAGTAAGTTACATTATCTTTTTGCAATACTAATATTACATTAGATCTGAGAATCTGATAGCTGTTAAATATATAAAGCACAAGATAATGAAATCTGCTTCCTTGTTCCTGTTATCTTCTATTTGGAAAATCTGAGTGTTAAAAACTGAATTTGGAAATTGCCCATCCATGTGCCATACATGTCTGAAATTTTTTTTTAATCTCATCTACAGTAACATTCTATCTTTGCAACATACCTCTAAGTATCTGAGATCTGAGTTTCACCCTCTAAGAATGTAGATATATTTCTCCCTGTGTGTGTATGTGTGCTAACTCGCTTCAGTCATGTTGGACTCTTTCTGACCCCGTGGGCTGTAGCTCGCCAGGCTCCTCTGTCCATGGGATTCTCCAAGCAAGAATACTAGAGTGGGTTGCCATTTCCTCCTCCAGAAGATCTTCCTCACCCAGGAATCAAACTAGCATCTCTTACATCTCCTGCATTGGCAGGCAAGTTCTTTACCACTAGCACCACCTTGGAAGCCCCAGCATATCTCCCCCTGTGTGTGTGCTTAGTCGCTCAGTCGTGTCCGATTCTTTTCAATCCCATAGACTGTAGCCCACCTTGCTCCTCTGTCCATGGGGATTCTCCAGGCAGGAATACTGGAGTGGATTGCCATAACCTTCTCCAGGGGATCTTCCCAATCCAGGGATCAATCCCAGGTCTCCCACTTGCAGTCAGATTCTTTATCATCTGAGCCACCAGGGAAGCCCATATTTCTCCCTACTGTAAGCCAAAGGAAGTCATTTTCTAAATTGGAGGTCTGCACCTTAGATAAGAGCATCCTCAGAAAATAAGTCCTAGCTAATAATTCTTCTTATTCAACTGGTATTTTTAAGCAAAACTAATATAAGATAATTAATTTGGGAAATAACAGGTTCCACAATTCTCACAACTTTTGCTTTTATCACAGTTTCCTTTAGTACTATGTCCTATCTTAGATCTTAGTGTACATCTGGGGAACAATGAAGCAACTATAAGGTCCTGGAGGAGAAATATAAGATAACTGACAATTGAGTTGAGACATGGATCTTAGGGAATCACTTGGAAGAAAAAGAAGCCTTCACCACATTAAATGAATTTCTCTTCCTATGTTTCTTTTGCCCAATTAAAAGAGGATTACTCTACTCCACAGTGTATTGGGGATTAAAATTGCTTGACACACTCAGTTACTTTGAAGATACTGTGCAAAAAAACTGCATGAAACTTTTAAAAGTTGGGAAGATTTAACATTCGCATGTTGGAAATACTCCTTGAGACTTTAGTGGTGGTGACCACTGAGATGGACCTCATAAAGAACACAGAGGTTTCAGACACATCCAGAAAAGGAGCGAAAAATAGTATAATCATAGACAAATGATGCTTTAATACAAATCAGTGTTCTTGAATCAAAAGGAAATACCCTCACAAATTCTACAGCGAAGGTAGAATGCCCATGTTAAGAGTTCACAATTGTTTTGAAAAGATCTGTGACTCCAGGGAACTCAGTATTTTTAAAAATTCAAACAGGATCATTTTTTTGTAATATATGGCAAATTTGAGAAGGTTGTCTATGATTATTAAAAATTAATTGAGTGTTTTTGATTGGAATACATATTTCCATGAAATATTGCCAGAAAGGATTTAACATATTTTCATGTATCAGTAGACTATTAAGGCTGAAAGAACATTAGAGATCATCTGCTGCTTGTTTTACAGATGATGGATCAGGAAATGATGTTTACATTTTTATTAATATCAGGATGACAGAAATTGAGTCATTAGCTCTTAAGCATATATTTTTTTCAATGCTATTCTCTTTATTAAAGCTATTAGGAAAAGTGTACATCAAAAAACTTTGGAACCATTTACCAACTTTAGAATGCTCAGAAGTGCTGTACAATTAATAAGATTATTATTTGAATTAAGCATTTTTAGATGAAGGCAGATCCAAAGGCCAATGTTTACATGTTCATGACCTGTATAGTTCTTCTCCAGTGTGTTCTGACACTAATGAATACATATAATTTCATCTTAGTACATTTACATTTCCAGAGCACAATTTTCATATGTTCATCTTTTGAAAAGTCAGTTACATCTTTTCTAAAATCTACCCTAGCATCAAATTTACATTCACACTCAACTGAATTGAGGGAAATATTCTTAAGTGAAAGTAACATTTTTATATTTTGCTAACTACAAAATACACTTTGGGACCTCACCTAAATACTTGTCATTTGTTTCTCTGAAATATTTTGTCTTTCTCTTTTCATTGTGTCTTTCTCTTTTTTTCCACCAGGAAGTAGGGATGAAGTACACTGCCTTACTATGCATACCAAGAAGTTCTCAGATTTTATTTTACATGCATTTCCCCTGAGGACAATTCAAAACATTCCCCTTGAAAAGTCACTGTGTTTTGTTTTGTTGCCCTTTTTATTATAATTTTTTAAAATTGAATTGTTTAATTGTACACTTTATTACGGTTATTTGTTTTTTCCCCTTTTTAATTGACTTATTACTTTAGTTTCAGGTGTAAACATAGTGAGTCAAATTTTTATACATTACAAAAAGATCACAATAAGTCTAGTTATCACCTGTCACCATAGAAAGTCATTACTATATTGTTGGCTATATTCCCTATGCTGTATATTACATCCCCATAACTTATTTATTTTATAACTGGTAGTTTGTACTTCTTAATCTCCCTCACCTACCTCACTCACTCCTCTACCCACCTTCCCCCTAGTCTCTGTATCTATGAGTCAGTTACTCTTTTGAATGTTTGTTTGTTTGTTTTTAGATTTCACATATAAGTAAAATGATATGGTATTGGTCTTTCCCTGTCTCACTAAGTTTACTTAGCACAATACCTTCTGTATCTATCCATGTTGTAAAAGCCAAGATTTCCTTTTTAATGGGTGAGTAATATGTTTTGAACCAAACTTTTTTTTTCAGTAAAGAGAATTTGCTGATGGTGGTGCTGACTCAGTGGACTCCTGCCTAGTAATGGAATGTTTCTGTAATTTTCCTTGATCAAATATAAGATTGAGAAATGTTCAGAATAAGGGAGGAAAGTCATATACACTAATATAGTCTAGATTATATTAGATACAGTAAGACTTGTACCAGAATATCCATGCTTCTAGTACATAGTATTTGTTTCAAACAGAAAAATAGTGGACAGAAAATGAAGAGCAACAACAAAAAAGGAGAAAATAAAAAGAATGAGGAAAAAAATAAAGCAATGATGAGAAAATAAGTGTTAATGAACTTCCTTATCTCGTTACTTTCAGGGGTGTCTATGTGTCTACTGTCGTTGTTGTCAGCTGTCAAGTTGTGTCCAGCTCTGCGACTTCAGGGACTGTAGCACACCAGGCCTCCCTATCCCTCACCATCTCCCAAATTTTGCCCATGTGTCTACTGAAATGGTATCTACTCTGAGATTTAGTGGGTGCCTGGGTAATCCTATCATTTGTATTGAGAAAATAGCACCTTATGTAAAATCACTTTCTTACTCAGTTGTGATGCAATTCTGAAGGATCTATTTTCCAGAATGACTGTTGGTTTTGGACTGAATTGGCCTACAGGCAATTCAGAAATCAGAAACAGGGTATCACAAACTCTGCCTCAAATATCAGAACCAGTTTTTGTGTAAATTATATTAAAATATTCTAATTATGATAATTAACTGGAAGCTTATCAGGCCCTCTTTCAGGTAATGACTGAAGTAATAGTAATAGCAATAATAATAATATAGCAATAATTAACTTTATATAGAAAAACAGTTGGACTTCTCTGGGAGATCAGATGGTGAAGAATCTGCCTGCAATGAAGGAGACCCAGGTACGGCCCCTGGATCCTGGATCAGGGAAATCCCCTAGAGAAGGGAATGGCTACCCATTCTAGTATTTTTGCCTGAAAAATTCCATGGACAGAGGAGCCTGGCAGGCTACAGCCCATGGGGTCACAAAGAGTCAGACACAACTGAGTGACTAACACTTTCTTTCTTTCATACAGTGGGGACATGGATCCCACACATGGAAGCAGTATCTGTTACTGCAATGTCTACATTCTTACATGTGCATAATTATCACATGTTCTATATCTTGAATTTATATTTGAGTGTATTGACTTTTTTTTAATAGCTCGGATCACACTTATACACAATATGGTTTTTAAGTTGATTGTTGACCCACTATTGACCACTTTTTGAAAATAATGTCTTGTGCATAGATTTGCAAATAATTGCTTTGGGCTTCTGGGACAAAATAGCTAAATAAAATGTCTGAATACTTCTTGAAGTAAGTAAGGCAAATAATGAAGTAACATTTGAAATTAACAGATACAAAATAACACATTTGCATTTAAAATAAGCTTTAAATGACAGGAGAGATCTGCAGAATAAGAATCAATAAAGACTCACAGTCTCATTTCTCTTTAGATAACCCATGATGATAGTATCTGTGCTTTCCAAATTCAGTAGAAATATGAAAGTAAAAAGTCAAAGTGTTCTTTCACTTTTATTCTCCAGGCAAGAACACTGGAGTAGGTTGCCATTCCCTTCTCAAGGGGATCTTGTCAATCTAGGGATGGAACGTGGGTCTCTAGCATTGCAGGCAGATTCTTTACCATCTTAGCCATGACCCTATAATTAGAAGAGGTTATGCACTCTGCCACATGAGAATTTTTAAGTGGGTTTTTATGCAATGTGTTTATGTCTATAAGGTTGTCAGTTGCTTACTTATGTACAGCTTCTATACAGAGATATTGTGAAGGCTGTGATTATTTCAACATTAAAATAGAAGAATCATACTGGTTATACTTGTAAGTTTTTTAGACAATGTATTATTTTGATACATATTAACTATATGAATCACTTTTAGGGAAAGTAAAATACCTATATTTTTTGTCTGTCATTATTTTCATTATTAGCAAAGTAACAATGACTTTTATTTTAACTTATTTATACACAAGATCCTGAACCTATGTAGATTTATATCTCCTGGAATGGGGAAAGGAATTGGGAGCAGGGGGATAAGCTGAAGAAGTAAATCACTCATGACAGTTGGCTAGAGTGCATAACCCCTGACTGTTGAATTCTATAGGTCTCTCTTGATCATGACTAAGCTTTTGTGGCCCAAGCCAAAAACAAGCTTGGCTATGACCAGTTTCCCATTAACTTCATGGGCCTCACTGACTAGAAGTGGCGTTAAGCCTTGAAAAGTGGCACAACCTTATAATGACAGAGTCCAGACATGAGAGAGGGTCCCAGGTATTTTAAGTGAGGATAGAAAACTGAAAACTTAAAGATAAAAAGGAGTTAGAAAGTTTTCAGTTTCTTTCCTCTTCACATATGAGAAGGCTAAGTGATTGGTACTAAATTCAAGGTGGGACAGTCAAAATATAAATACTGTCTCTATTTCTGCAACCAAAATCTGCGATCTTTCTAATGACATTATTTTTCTGTGTTGATGACAATTAAGGTGAGATCACAAAGGAATTTTTGAAAATTAATTTTTGGTTATGTCACAGAGCATATGGGAACTTAGTTCCCCAATCAGCGATTGAACCTGTGCCTCTTGCAGTGGAAGCACAAGAGTCCTAACCACTGTACAACCAGGGAAGCCCCTCTTTTTATTTTAAAGATTTAATCTACTATAATGTACCATTTTTAGATACAAATAGTATTTCAAAAAATCTGACACTTCTTTTCCCTTTCTTTGTGGAAGGCAAGATTGACTTTCTAAATATATATATATCTTTCAGGTTTACATTTTTGTCTTCTACATACCTTCTGAAGGGCTTCCCTGGTGGTTCAGTGGTAGAAGAATCCACCTCCCAAGCAGGAGACACAGGTTCAATCCCTGTGTTGGGAAGATCTCCTGGAGCAGGAAAAGGAAACCCACTATAGTATTCCTGCCTGGAAATTCCATGGAACAAAGGGCCTGTTGGGCTACAGCGCACTGGGTCACAAAGAGTCACACATGACTGAGCAACTAAGCAACAACAACATCCTTTATTTCAATAATATTAGAGGATCTTATAAAAGATTGTGCATGTCTGAAATTTGGAATATATAAACTCAGACTTCAAAATATCTTTAGAAAACAGAAGTAGGAAACTGCTTTACAAAGCACTTCTCGAGTTTAAGGTTTGTTTCACACTCACATAAACTCTGGCATGTTGTGCTTGTCAGAAAAACTTCATAACCTAGCAGTAACCTTTTGCTATCCTTTATGCAGTGCTGTCCAGACAAACTGTCATGCTTTCCACTGAGCAAGATTGATGACACAGCAAACTATGAATGCAGAGCTTCGGAGAACGTACCCTTCAATGACCTTCAGGCCACTCCAAATCACTTCCCTGGACTAGGATGGCAGTAGTCCCTCAAGGATTTTGAATTTCAGGCTGTGAATTGCCAAAGATACAATTCCAAACATGATGAAGTGGGTCTACAAACTAAACTTTTTCCTTCAAATGTAGTCTATGTGAATATTTGGTGGTGGGAAGGGAGAGAAGTTAAAAAAAAAAATGAAAGAAAAAAATAAGAATATGGAGGACTTCTCAATATACAAAAAGTAAAATTTTGTTTACAAAAGCTTTTATTAAACAGAAATGTATTGTAAATTGTGGCATAATGTTAAAGTTTATCACCACACTCACCATAATTTTTGGAGAAGGAAATGGCAACCCACTCCAGTGTTCTTGCCTAGAGAATCCTGTGGACAGAGGGGCCTGGTGGGCTGCTGTCCCTAGGGTTGCATAGAGTCGGACATGACTGAAGGAACTTAGCATGCATGCATGCATTGGAAAAAGAAATGGAACCCACTCCAGTATTCTTGCCTGGAGAATCCCAGGGATGGAGGAGCCTGGTGGGCTGCCATCCATGGGCAGAGTTGGACACAGCTGAAGTGACTTAGCAGCAGAAGTAGCAGCACCATAATTTTAGAAAATTAATAGACCTCAAATATTTTGCACAATTTTGTCCAAAAAAATTCCCCCAAACCAAAGCACCACCACTATGCTCTTCTCTTACTATTGTATAACACTATTTCTAAACTCTATTATTTTTAAATTGGATGTCCACTTCTTAATATTCTAAAATGGTATGTCCAGTAGGTTGAAATTTTATTTTCTGTTATTAAAAATTGGTCTATGCTTAGAGTATACATAATATTTTATGTGTTTGTGTATATATATACATATATATATTTCTTTAAATTAAGGGCACAAAATTTAGTCTTCCACTTATTTGCATTTTATCAAACTTTTGAAGGACTGGAAAGATTCACTTCATCACTTATCACTTCTACTCAATCAGCATCTCTAGCTCTGTAATGAAAGTGAGGGATCAGATGATGAAGAAGAAAGTGAAGATCAGAGCTGCCAGACTGGCCTGCATGGCACCCCACTCCAGTACTCTTACCTGGAAAATCCCATGGATGGAGGAGCCTGGTGGGCTGCAGTCCATGAGGTCTCTAGGAGTCGGACACAACTGAGCGACTTCACTTTCACTTTTCACTTTCATGCATTGGAGAAGGAAATGGCAACCCACTCCAGTGTTCTTGCCTGGAGAATCCCAGGGACGGGGGGAGCGTGGCGGGCTGCCATCTATAGAGTCACACAGAGTCGGACAAGACTGAAGTGACTTAGCAGCAGCAGCAGCAGCATAACGATGTGATGATGCCTGTGTATAGTCAAGATTCCCACATGTGAAGGGTTCATCATGGGAAACGACTTTATACATTGAAGTAAAAAATAATTAACTAGAAAGTATTTAAGTCTGACCTTTTGCAATGTTTTAGAGCATATTTATGTGTGTGTGTGTATGTGATGGAAAAGGGAATAAGCCGACTTATTAATTGCTCAGTTGTGCCCGACTCTTTGCAACCCCGTGTACTGTAGCCCATCAGGCTCCTCTGTCCATGGGGTTCTCCAGGCAAGAATACTGGAGTCAGTTGCCATTTCCTTATCCAAAGGATCTTCATGACCAAAGGATCAAACCCAGGTCTCCCACATTGTAGGCAGACTCTTTACTCTCTGAGACATGAGGAAAGTCATGTGTATGCCTGTACCTCCAACAAATGGTAAAAAGCACATGTGCATACACAAACAGGCAAAACAATCATACACAGCCTTGAAACTCTACCCTTCAACAGGGCCTTTATTCCTTTTCTCCATAGAGATAATTACTAATATTTGGCCTTAAGGCCACTTCTTATGTTTCCTTTATTACTGTGAACTTCCTTGCCACAGCAAAGTTGAAAGTGAATTTAATTTTTTTTTTCATTGAGTAATCAAAGCACCCTGTGATTAATTGTGAAGTAATAGAATTTGGTAATAGTGAGAGAATTTCATTTAGATAACTCATAAGAACATGAGGCTAGGATAGCTCTAGAGGTTACACAAATCAAGTTGACTGAGTTACATAAGTAGGATATTAACATATATTCAAATGTTGTGAAGGACCTGCTCAAAGGAACCAGAATGAAGTATCATATCATAATCTCACCTATTTCAGGTTATTAACTGTGTTAAAACTTTGAAGGTGATAAGGAATAAATCATCTTAAAATGATTATATATGCACTGTGGGCTAAAATGATTAGTATGACAGATATTCATTTTTTTTTTCAGGGTGAAAAACATCCTGTGATTGTAGATTTTATAAAAAAAGAAAGCATAATGAGGAGGAGAAGTAATGAAGGAGGAAAGCGAGGAGAGGGTAAAAGAGATATCAAAAAGAATAAAGTTATTTGCTATTAAAAAGAATAATATGCAATAAATAATATCATTCATAATTAATACCTACAGAGGTGAAATCTTCCCTGAATCTGATTAGGTAAATCCAATTTCCTTTTCTCTTTGCTATGATTCAGCCATGATCACTTCCTTAATATTAAACTGATAACAATGTTTTTAAAGTATTTTCATATGTCATTCCCTTATGCTAGATTTTAAATTTCTTAAGAGGAATTTCCATTTTAAGTTACTCATACCAAACGCTGTTTGCTATAAAACAGGTGGCCCATAAATATTTACTCATCAAGTTGTTAATTTTATCAGAACTCTCCACCATGACCCATCCCTCTTGGGTGACCCTACGTGGCATGCTCATATTTTCATTAAGTTAGATAAGGCTGAGGTGTGTCATGGTGGAGAGTTCTGACAAAATGAGGTCCACTGGAGAGGGAATGCTAAAACACTTTAGTATTCTTGCCTTGAGAACCCCATGAACACTATGAAAAGGCAAAAAGATAGGGTACTTAAGGATGAACTCCCCAGGTTGGTAGGGCCCCAATATGCTACTGGAGATCAGTGGACAAATAACTCCAGAAAGAATGAAGAGATGGAGTCAAAGCAAAAACAACACCCAGTTGTGGGTGTGGCTGGTGATGGAAGCAAGGTCCGATGTTGTAAAGAACAATAGGAATCTGCTGCATAGGAACCTGGAATGTTAGGTTCATGAATCAAGGCAAATTGGAAGTGGTCAAACAGGAGATGGCAAGAGTGAACGTCAATGTTTTAGCAACAGATAACTAAAATGGACTGGAATAGGTGAATTTAACTAAGATGACCACTATATCTACTACTGTGGGCAAGAATCCCTTACAAGAAATGGAGTAGCCAAAATAGTCAACAAAAGAGTCCAAAATGCAGTACTTGGATATAATCTCAGAAATGACAAAATGATCTCTGTTCTCTTCCAAGGCAAACAATTCAGTATCACAGTAATCCAAATCTATGACCTGACCAGTAATGCTGAAGAAGCTGAAGTTGAACGGTTCTATGAAGACCTACAAGATCTTCTAGAACTAACACCCAAAAAAGATGTCCTTCTCATTATAGGGGTCTGGAATACAAAAGTGGGAAGTCAAGAAACACCTAGTGTAACAGGCAAATTTGGCCTTGGAGTACAGAATGAAGCAGTGCAAAGGCTCAGAGTTTTTCCAAGAGAACTCATTGGTCATAACAAACTCCCACTTCCAACAACACAAGAGAAGACTCTACACATGGAAATCACCAGATGGTCAATACTGAAATCAGATTGATTATATTCTTTGCAGCCAAAGATGGAGAAGCTCTATACAGTCAGCAAAACAAAAACTGGGAGCTGACTGTGGCTCAGAACATGAACTCTTTATTGCCAAATATGGACTTAAATTGAAGAAAGAGGGGGAAAACTACTAGGCTATTCGGGTATGACCTAAATCAAAACCCTTATGATTATACAGTGGAAGTGAAAAATAGATTCAAGGATTAGATCTGATAGACAGAGTGCATGAAGAATTATGGGCATAGGTTCATGGTATTGTACAAGAGACAGGGATCAAGACCATCCCCATGAAAAACAAATGCAAAAAAGCAAAATGGCTGTCTGAGGAGGCCTTACAAATAGCTATGAAAAGAAGAGAACAGAAAAGCAAAGGAGAAAAAGAAAGATATACCCATTTGAATGCAGAGTTCCAAAGAAAAGGAAGGAGAGACAAGAAAGCCTTCCTCAGTGATCAATGCAAAGAAATAGAGGAAAACAATAGAATGGGAAAGACTAGAGATCTCTTCAAGAAAATTAGAGATACCAAGGGAACATTTCATGCAAAGATGGGCTCAGTAAAGGACAGAAATGGTTTGGAGCTAGCAGAAGCAGGATATATTCAGAAGAGGTGGCAAGAATACATAGAAAACTATACAAAAACATGACCCAGATAATCATGATTGTATGATCACTCACCTAGAACCAGACATCCTAGAATGTGAAGTCAGGTATATTTTAGGAAGTATCACTATGAACAAAGCTAGTGGAGGTGATGGAATTCCAGTTGAGCTATTTCAAATCCTAAAAGATGATGCTATGAAAGTGCTGCACTCAATATGCCAGTAACCTTGGAAAATTCAGCAGTGCCTACAGGACTGGAAAAGGTCAGATTTCATTGAAATCCCAAAGAAAGGCAATGCCAAAGAATGCTCACACTACCTTATAATTGCACTCATCTCAGCTGAGAAAGACTGAGGGCGGGAGAAGGGGATGACAGCGGATGAGGTGGTTGGATGGCATCACCGACTCAATGGACATGAGTTTGGGTAAACTCTGGGGGTTGGTCATGGACAGGGAAGCCTGGCGTGCTGTGGTTCATGGGGTCGCAAAGCTGCAATTCATGGGGTTGCAAAGAGTCAGACACGGCTGAGAGACTGAAATGAACTGAACTGAACACATGCTAATAAAGTAATTCTCAAAATTCTCCAAGCCAGGCTTCAACAGTACATGAATTATGAACTTACACATGTTCAAGGAGGATTTAGAAAAGGCAGAGGAACCAGAGATCAAATTCCTAACATCTGTTGAATTATCAAAAAACCAAGAGAAGTAGTGGTGAGAGTGGGCACCCTTGTCTTGTTCCTGATTTCAGGGGGAATGCTTCCAGCTTTTCACCATTGAGGATAATGTTTGCTGTGGGTTTGTCATATATAGCTTTTATTATGTTGAGGTATGTTCCTTCTATTCCTACTTTTTGGAGGGTTTTTATCATAAATGGATGTTGAATTTTGTCAAAGGCTTTCTCTGCATCTATTGAGATAATCATGTGATTTTTATTTTTCAATTTGTTAATGTGGTGTATTACATTGATTGATTTACGAATATTGAAGAATCCTTGCATCCCTGGGATAAAGCCTACTTGATCATGATGTATGATCTTTTTGATGTGTTGTTGGATTCTATTTGCTAGAATTTTGTTGAGGATTTTTGCATCTAAGTTCATCAGTGATATTGGCCTGTAGTTTTCTTTTTTTGTGGCATCTTTGTCGGGCTTTGGAATTAGGGTGATGGTGGCCTCATAGAATGAGTTTGGAAGTTTACCTTCCTCTGCAATTTTCTGGAAGAGTTTGAGTAGAATAGGTGTTAGCTCTTCTCTAAATTTTTGGTAGAATTCAGCTGTGAAGCCATCTGGTCCTGGGCTTTTGTTTTTTGGAAGATTTCTGATAGAACTAGAAATAATTATACTATGTGAAGTAAGCCAGACAAAGAAAACTTTCATATGATATTGCTTATATGTGGAATTAAAAAAAATGATAAAAAAAAAACCAAGAGAGTTCCATAAAAACATATATTTCTGCTTTGTTGACTATGCCAAAGCCTTTGACTGTGTGCATCATCATATACTGTGGAAAATTCTTAAAGAGATGGGAATACCAGATGACCTGATCTGCCTCTCGAGAAACCTGTATGCAAGTCAGGTAGGAACAGTTAGAACTGGACATGGAACAACAAACTGGTTCCAAATAGGGAAAGGAATATGTCTAGGCTGTATATTTTCAATTTGCTTATTCAACTTACATGCAGAGTATGTCATGAGAAACGATGGGCTGGATGAAGCACAAGCTGGAATCAAGATGGAGAAATATCAATAACCCCAGACATGGAAATGACACCACCCTTATGGCAGAAGGTAAAGAAGAACTAAAAAGCCTCTTTATGAAAGTGAAAAAGGAAAGTGAAAAAGTTGGCTTAAATCTCAACATTCAGAAAACTAAGATCATGACATCTGGTCCCATCACTTCATGGCAAATAGATGGGGAAAGAGTAGAAACAGTGTCAGACTTTATTTTGGGGGGCTCCAAAATCACTGAAGATGGTGACTGCAACAATGAAAAGACACTTACTTCTTGGAAGAAAACTATGATCAACCTAGACAACATATTCAAAAGCTGAGACATTACTCTGTTAACAAAGGTCTGTCTAGTCAAGGCTATGGTTTTTTTCAGTAGTCATGTATGGATGAGAGAGTTGGACTATAAAGAAAGCTGAGCAGAGAAGAACTGATGCTTTTGAACTGTGGTGTTGGAGAAGACTCTTGAGAGTCCCTTTGACTGCAAGGAGATCCAACTGGTCCATCCTAAAGGAGATCAGTCCTCAATATTCATTGGAAGGACTGATACTGAAGCTGCAACTCCAATACTTTGGCCACCTGATGTGAAGAACTGACTCACTGGAAAAGATTCTGATGCTGGGAAAGATTGAAGGTGGGAAATGAAGGGGCCAGCAGAGGATGAGATGGTTGAATGGCATTACCAACGTGATAGACATGAGTCTGAGTAGGCTCTGGGTGTTGGTGGTGGATAGGGAGGCCTGGTGTGCTGCAGTCCATGGGGTTACACAGAGTTGGACATGATTGAGCAACTGTACTGAGCTGATGTCAGAAAAAACCATCCCAACAGTTTTTTTTTTCTTTTTCATTTTTTAATTCTTGTGTAAAACACAACATGGTACCATGGACCATGTTGTATTTAGCATTAAAATATTTGAATTGACTTTGTAGTCTTTCCTGAAACCCCCCTTCCCCCTTTTTTAAACTGTATATTAATCAGATAGCTTAGTGGCAAAATTCTTCAGTGTAATTGTAGTTGTTGTTCAGTTGTTCAATCCTGTTTGACTCTCTGTGATCCCATGGACTATAGCACCCCAGGGCTTCCCTGTCCTTCACTATTTCCCAGAGTATGCTCAAACTCATACCCAGTGAGTGGATGATGCCATCCAACCACTCATCTTGGAAAATTATGTTACACATTTTCTCCCTGGTTTGTTTCATATAATAGTTGAAATGTACCTATATGAATATTTCTTGAATTATTTTTCAGGATCAATATATCAAATGCCCCCCCCAAAAAAGGCACTAAATTTGCAGTTGTTACATTTTATTTTGAACATTTCATAGCAATTTTTGGAATGAGTGCTAGTTACATGAAGAATATAAAATGACAACCCAGAGTTCATGTTAACTTGGTTCTCATTTTTTAAGTTAAAAATTTTGGCACAAGCTATACAAAGTATCACTTTGCTTGACATATTATTTTATGACAATTTTTATTGTTATTATAAAACCTCCCTAGAGCAGAACAGTAGCCAAATAGCCTTATTTGGATCATAGGGCTTGTGTCAATAAAACTTTGCTATCTGTGAAATATTTTATTTTTTTAAATAAAATATTTCAGTTTTACCATATTACATGTTAATAGTTTCATCATGACATTGGAGTAGTTAACTGATGATTGTTAAGAGATATCATTTTTTCCAATATTCCTTTACTCTTTTCATAAAGTGAACTCGATAGTGGCAAAAGTTTTCTATCAGGTGACTAACAGTGTTCTAAAAAATAGAGAATTATTCGGCTTGTCAACAGGTTAAACTTTGTCCTTAGGTACTTTAAAGTGAGTGTCATGATTTGGAAAGGTGTCTAAATAAAAAATAGGAATAAAATATCATTAAATAAGGACTGTAATATGTATGGACCTAGAGCCTATAATACTAAGGCAAAGACAAATATCATATAATATCACATACATAGAATCTAAAAAATTAATGATCTTATTTAGAAAGCAGAAACATACCCACACATGTAGAAACAGACTGATGATTATCAAAGAAGAAAGGGGATGGGGAGGGATAAATTAGCAAGATGGATTAACACTTACACATCTTTATATATAAAATAAATATTAATAAGAACCTACTGCATGGCATGGGGAACTATACTCAATATTTTGTAATAACTTATAAGGGAAAATAATCTGACAAAAGATAACAGAAAAATACATAATGTACACTTGACTCACTCTGCAGTACACCTGAAACTAACATAACATTGTAAATCAATTATACTTCAATCTTTAAAAACATTCTTATATGAACTATGAAAACAAAGATAATAATTAAAATAAAAAATGAAACACTAATGTGGAATTAATTTAGACCTTTGGAGAAAATTATACTTATTCAACAACTTGGATAGTCATTACAAAGAATCTTGGTGACTTCTTGAAAATAGTAAAAGTGTACACCATAAAAAATGTTAGTGTATTCAGATGTGCATATTTGAGATTGCTTAAGAGAAGATTGCTGTAGATCAAAAATGAATGCACTGCCCTTTCAAACTCACGAACCTGAGTCATAGAGTCAATTCTAAAATAGAAAACAGAGATATTCACAATTTTCAACAATTCAGAATCACAATATAAATACAAAAAGTGAAAGGAAGCTTAATTTTTAAAAGTTAGATTGTAGTATGTAAAAGTACTTAAAGTAAAAATGTAAATATGACTTGAAAATGATTACAGGTTAGAATACTCTATTTGAGTTCTGTCCTAATTCTGGATTCCCTTGTTGAGCTTATAGTTGCTAATTTACTTGAACAAACTATTACAATCACATGCCCTCTTTAGTAGACTCATCATATAAATATTTTGTAGTTAAATAATTAATCCCTCTTTATTATTTGGTAAAATAAACAGAAAGTGATACTTCAAATTAAAACAAACAAACAAAACTTGTCAATAGAAATAACACCCAAATATCCTAATACCTTGGTGACAGTAAACAAAGGACCCCAGGTTACGCATAGCCAAATATGAAAGAAAGAAAAGTGAAAGTGAAGTCCCCTAGTGTGTCCGACTCTGTGACTCCATGGACTGTAGTCAAAAGCCTCCAGGCTTTTCCATCCATGAGGTTTTCCACACATGCATACTGCAGTGGGTTTCCATTTCCTTCTCTAGGGGATCTTCCCCACCCAGGGATCGAACCCAAGTTCCTGCATTGCTTTACCCTCTGAGCCATCAAGGAAGCCAGATGTGAACTAACAATGATTAGAGGAAAATATATAGTCAAATCAAGAGGCTTTGTTTTTCTGCCTCACCATTCACTATGTAATTTTGGAACCATATGAAAAGGAGGATATTGATTTTTTCTTCTAACCCTTTTGATTGAAATACTGTCAAAGGCTTTCGTTTTTAAGATTATTGCTTTGTGTTTGTTTGTTTTAATGCAAGGTGCTGCATCACTGTAAAATACCATAGAATGGTTTCAACAGAGGGCACAACCACATATCTGGCAACATTTAGGTAGGCTAAAAACATATGACCCACTTGCCCTTGGATTATAGATTATGCTAATATGACTTCTCTCAATACAAAATATGTTTTCCACTACAGTGGAAAAAGATAATGCTCCACTTGAAACTGACATAAAATTCTGTTTCCCACATTGTCTTACAGATTTTGGAATTTGGATTTTGCTGAACCAGGAAAATAGATCAGAAGGCATTGTCCTTGAAGGATAAATGTAGAAGAAAGTCATATATAGCATTTTAGCTAAAATTGTAAAATGAAAAATATGGCCTAAAAAGAAAATATTTTGAATCTTGAAATGGTCTGCTATTAATACGTCTAAATATATTTTTAAATATTTGAGGACTTAATAAAATAATACATTTTAACACTGCTATTGGAGGTAAACTGTTCTCTGATTACTATTAACAATTTAAATTATCATGGAAATATTTATGTCTATCTTTCAAGGTCCATCTCACCTATGACCTCCTTTTCCCCATCAATCACTGGGCTTTTCTTTTTTTAAATCTTTATTTTGCTTACCATATTTTGGTAAATAAATTATAATTTAATTTTATGGATATCTCCATTGTCTTTTTTGTTTTGCATATCTGTGAGTACAAATAATTGAAGTAGATGAATGTTTATGTCACTGAAATGGAAAGATTGATGAATTTAGCATGTTCACAGAAGTTAAAGTACAAAACAAACCTGATTTACATATAATTGACTGTAATAGAATCCTTAAATAAAATACACTACTTATATGTAAAAACATCATCATGTTACATTTAATTTCTTGATGACTCATTTAAATCTGTACTTTTTATTGTGGTAAAATGCATAATATAAAAATGGTTTAAATGGTAAATTATAAGGTAGAATTCAATGACATAAAGTATGACACTGTTTAACCATCACCACTATCCATCTCTAGAACTTTATCTTCTTTCGAAACTAAAACTCTGCACCATTTAAAGAGTAATTCCTCATATACTCTTCTTTGTGATCTCTAGTTACTTGAACATGCAAAGTAATATAAGAATATATAAGAATATAAGAGTTATCACAAACCAACAACCCAGCCTGGAATCAGCTCAGTGCCTGATTGGATTAGAATGGTGTGTCTCCAGTTTACAAGTCTATTAGACTTCAGGGAAATAATCTTCAATAGAAAAAAAAGTACTAGTATTCATGACCTCTAGACTTTTTCAAAATGGCCAAGACTAAGAGAATAAAGAGAAAATAGGAATAGACCTGCATATAATTCTTGATTTCTAAGTTATCAGTGATGCACTTTATTCAACTGTGAATAATAGGTTCAAAATTGTTGAAAGGATCTATATATGAAAAGAGAACTATAGTATACATGAAAAAAAAGCTAAATAAAAATATTTGAACTAAAAAGAAACTGAAAGTAATCTAAATGTCCATTGACAGATGAATGGATAAAGATGCCATTCAGATACACAATGGAATATTATTCAGCTATTAAAAGGAATGAAATTGGGTTATATGTAGAGACATGGATGGACCTACATAGTGTCATACAGAATGAAGTAACCCAGAAAGAGAAAAAGAAATATTGTATATTACCATATATATGTGGAATCTGGAGAAAGATGAAAACAGATGAAACTATTTGCAAAGCAGAAATAAACACCCAAATGTAGAGAACACGTGTATGAACACCAAGGGGGGAAAATGGGGATGGGATGAATTGGGAGAGTGGGATTGACATGTATGCACTTCTATGCATGGAAGAGAGATAACTAGAGAAAAGCCTGCTGTGTGCAGAGAACTCAACTCATTATTGTGTGGTGACCTTGATGGGAGGGACTAACTTTACTGTACAGGAGGAACTAGCAAAAAGTGGTAAACAATTTATGCCCCAAAAAATAAAATTTAAAAAATAATTAAGAACTGAATTGATTATTTAATGACAGACTGGAAATGATAGAAGAATAGAGAACTGGAAAATAGTTCAATAGGAAATGCGCAGGTTGAAAAAGCGTAAAAATAGTAAACATACTGAAAAGGGTGATTTGAGAAGGAGACCTAATATAAGTTATTGGTATTCAAGAAGCAGAGAGAGAGAATGGTAAAAAAAAGAAAAAGGAAATATGAGAAAAAGTCCTAAAATAAAGTTCCCCAAATTGTTAAAAGATATTAAGGAAGGTAAGTACTCAGAAAACCACACCCAGGCCCATCATATATATTTCTTCAAAGGGATAAAAGGCTATGAAAAAGTACTGGAACAACAGATCAAAAACATCTTTAAATTGCTGAAAGAAAATAACTGCCAACTTATGCTTTCATTCCCAGCTACAGTGTTTTTAATTATGAAATAAGATAGAGATAACTGGGTTAACTAACAGTGCTAGGAAAAAAAAGTTACATTTCACTAAAAAGAATCTATAACTAAAGTGCTAAAAGAAGAGGCAATATACTTCTAAAGAAGGCAAAAGTGAGAGAAAATGTTACACAAAACAGCAAAGCAAATGCAACAGAGGGTATAATAAAACACATAAATCCAAATAGCAATGATTTATTTTACAGATAAATGGCACATATCCATTCATTAAAGACAAAATTTATCAAAATAGATGAAAATAAAAGTCAACTACACATTGCTTACAAAGTTTGCTTTAACTTTAAGAAAATGAAAGCTACTGTATAGTATAAATGGCAATTCTTTGTCATTCTTATATACGACAAACAGATTCCCAACTAAATGTGCATTTTCAATAGTATATTTGGTCTTACAAGCATTTGGAAAACTCAACGACATATCTACATTCCTGAAGGATTTCTCAGTCTCAATTTATAGAGTTTTATCTGCTTCTGGATTACACATGAACTATTTCTCCTAGATTTTCTTGCCACATTTTAAGTTTTGAACGTAAATCTTCAAACTTCTTCTAGATCAATAGTCAATTTCACTGTTCAATTCCACACATACACAAAACAAAAATGACTCAAAAAAATGACTTTCAACTTACATATAATTATGTATATTATAATCAATTTGGTATGTTTTATTTTGTTCCATGTTTTACTTGTATGTTTTATTTCAATAAAGAACTGCTTAAGATGGATTTGTATTATGCTCCACTGACTAATAAAAGAATAATCCTGAGTTACTCTGTAAATTGCCATTTATGCCACACAGGTTTTACAGTTTTTCACATATCTATTCTTACATATACTTAAAATTATTTTATCTGAAGACACAAACTACTGTTGTAATTTTATTCAAAATATATTCAGTTTATATATTAATTTTAGAGGAACAGGAATTTATGATGGTAAGCTTCATATTTTCTGATACTGTACAATTACTTTTCACTTCTTCTAACTAGTTTTATCTTTCCATTACATCACATAACTTCTTTATGTAGGTTCTTTATGTAGATGCCAACTTTTTAACTGTAATTCTATTTTATTTTATTCTGCATTAAAGGAAATATTTCCCATTTTCATCTCTAAAGAAAGTTAGAAGAGGTAAAAATGGGATTTTTAACAAAGTTTACTCATTTAATTTTTCTATACTTACAAAAAGTTTTTATTGGATATGCATGATAAATCATAGCTTTACCAAAATAAATCAATTTATCTCTTGTTTTTGATTTTTTTACTTTTTTAATTTTATTATTCCAATTAGTAGAACTTCAAAAAATGTGCTACTCAGTGATGAGAACAACAGGTAACCTTTTATGTAGTTTCTTATTTTAACTGCAATGATTTTAATATTTAAGGCTACTTGGTTAAGAATATAATGTATATTTCTTGCATGAGACAGAGGTTCCTGTTATACTCAGCCACAAACACCACATACGAATTAGAAAAATGACCATTTTAATTCTTAAAATACTATTTTCCTATCTTTCAAATCTAAAATTCTATCATATATGCACTCTTTTTCCAAATTAAAGAATATCCTATAGAATGCCTAGAATGAGACAATAACTTCAAAGAAAAGGGGGAAACAATTTATATTTTGTGGATAATATTAAATCTCATCAGCTATTTAGAGTGAAACATAAAATGCAAATCAACATTTAGACACTTGGAAAGATGTTAATATTTTGCTAAACTTTTCAGTCTTTATCCAGATGTCTGGCAGCACATAAGGAAAACAAAACACTCTGTGAATAAATATAATCTCAATTACACCAAAATGCCATTTTCCCACTGATTTCCAATTTTCTTTTTAAGAAAGGATATAATCACAGGTTGGGTGATTGTGGAGATTAACAATCCTAGTTTCTAAGAACACACCACTATAGTTTCTTCATTAGGCATTCTGATGCCTATGCTATTGTAACAAAAACTGAATTAAGCAGCAGTGAAAATTTTCCTGTTTTGTTCTTGTTGCTACAGTCATTTTGACATGAACCAAACTAAAGACATGAACCAAACTGAGGGCTTATTCACTCTTGAAAAAAGTTATTTATTCTTTTAAAAGTTATTTTGTTTTCCAGGGAAAAATTACTATCACCCCTTTTTAATATTTTTTATTCTCATATAAATTTTATACTTATTCAGTTGGGTATATCAATAGTTTTACTTTAACAACATTTTTCTAGTATCAGGACAAATTATGACCCATGGGATAACATCCAGTTTTATTCAATAATTTCTAATTAAAGCAATAATTATTCCATATCAAACACTGAAAAAGTCTTCATAAAAGTATTAAAAGTGGTTACTTTGTATGTATTAGACAAATTTTTTTTAGTTTTCTGACTAAAAATATTTCTCTCTAATTTTGGATAATTTAGAGGAAATATTGGACTCTTCAGATGTTCTTCTCAATAAAAGAAATTTTTTTCCAAGAAAAGAGAATCTTAAGTAGGTTTAAGTTGGGACATAATTTTGAAATTTTGTCTGTTCTTATAATCATAAAAATTAGTATAACTTTTTACTTTATAGTTTGTTTCCCTGGATAGTATTTCAGCATTTTTACTTAAGTAAGAAACATATATTCAGTTCCTATTACAATAAACTCTGCCATTAAATTCTAAATTCAGTTAGGACCACCTGGCTATATCTATTTTAATTTCTATTTCTTGCAGCAGTACTCCTTAAGCTTAAAAATGATTTTCCCTCTGATTATTTTGTTATCATTTATACTGACTTTGGTAAAAAGAAAAACAAAAAAATTTCTCATGTGTTATGTGATGAATTTTGCTTAGGTGATTATGTCAGAAATCAGCTCATAGCATCTAAAATTAGTTCTAATTGCTGTATATTTGGCCTCAATTTTCTGATCCTCTTTCCCCAGCTCTATTTGTTCTCCAGCTTCCAAAGGTACTTAATTTCTTAATGTGCTTCATGACACACCCTCACTAATATTTGCGTGGAAATGTCATTTACTTATTAGTATGAATTTTGTATTATACTTTCATACATTTAGAAATAATTACCTACCTAATTATAATTCTAATTGAGGGGAGTAAATATATATTATAATATGATTATGGCTTTTATATAAATTAAGGGTTTTTTGCCTGTCACAGAAGAGGTGCCACTAAAGAATAAAATTGCAGACTGCTGCGAACACTAGAATTGTTGATGATTCAGGAAGGATTCAGCAGACACTCATTTTGTGGAATGTGAAAGCCACTCTAATTTAGTAAACTTTGTGCTAGTTTACAAACCTTCCAGAGCACCAACAGATTACAAATTTATAAGAGGAATTACTTTACCAATACTTCTGGGGTCTGAAGCAGGGTAACCTGAAGAAGATGTAAGAGATTCAGCTATTCTCATCTGCTACTTCTTTCTTCCTGCCAACATTACACTAGAGTTCATACAGCATCAAACCAGGAATATCATCAACTGAAACCATGGAAATACAGGTGATGTTGACTGTTTCTAAGTGGGGAATTTTAACCAACATAAACAAGACTGAGAAGTTTCCACAATTTGCTCGGACCCTGATATACAGACTCAGCTGCAGGGCCAGCTCTTCTTTACGACACAAATCAGAGTCCTTGGTGGGAAGACTATGAACTAGTATGATGGGAGAAGAGCTGATCATCAAAACAGGTGAACTTCCATTTTGTGTTGCTAACATTTTATATCAACATCTTAAATGTAAAAAAATAGAAGCTGTTAAAATCAAAAACAAATAGAGACCAGACATGAACATTCCCTAAGCAGGCCAAAACCAGTTTAGTCATACAAGCCAAGCTAAATTCAGTTTATTTCACAAACCTAATTTGAACTGAGTAATTTCTTGTTCATGCCTCTGGAAATCAAGAGAAATCTAAACTATTGCCAAAACTGATATGAATTAACCAATTCCCTATCATTTGAGAAAATTCAAGTATTATAAACAACCACTGAAAAACATGACCTTCCCATGGTTATAGACTGCTCTAAAACAATATGAAGTGAAGTGTTGGTTGCTCAGTCATGTCCAACTCTTTGTGGCACCATGGACGGTAGCCCGCCAGACTCCTTTCTCCATGGGATTCTCCAGGCAAGAATACTGGAGTGGGTTTTCCATTTCCTTCACCAGGAGATTTTGCAGACTCAGGGATCGAACCAAGGTCTCCAGCAATGCAGGTAGATTCTCTACCATTTGAGCCACCTGGGAATCCCTACTTCAACTTTATTGGTTTGAGCACTCCTGTTTACAAACTATTTTTGGTGTGTGTACAATAAATAGTACTAATTTCTACTTGGGTAAATCATCGGTTTTACTTCTGTAATTTTTGAAAGTTTGATGCCATAAATACTGAAATTGTGCAGAGATCTTCTCCAGGTATTATCTGTAGTGTGTGTGAGAGAGCCAAAGTTCATAATTGAGCTGGGTATGAGAAATGTGCCTGTGGCAATAACAGAAGATATTTAATTTGGGTTCTGTTCCTCCTTAAACCTTGGACGTGCCATGATTCCCACATTCATACCTTCTTCCCCAGCTTCTAAAGAAGCTTCTAAGCAAACTCAACGGATGACTCTGGTGAAGATAATGGTGTCATCCCCTGACTGGAGCTGACAACAAGAAATTCAGTGTCTACCAGGAGTTGAATGAAGATGTGCTGAGCCAGTGCCAAGAGCCAGGAATTCCCCCATATTAGAAGCTGCGTCAGACTCACGCGAGAACAGGATTGAGATTCCCATAAGCACCTGGGTCTAACTGAGGTTGAGGCGTCCTCTCCAAACCCTCTTGATTTCACTTACTTTCAGCTACAGAAGCCAATTTGTGGATGTTCAGAAGCTAGTAAAACCAAGAGTACAATGAGCAGGAGTAGAAGAAGCCATTGGGAAGGCAGGAAAAATGGGGCCGGGTTTGTGAAAACGTCTTTAAATTAGTTGAAAGAAAGAATTGTATTGTAAATCACCTGTGACTAGAAAAAATAAAAGACAAAATTAATTAAGCCTCCCTACAAAGAGCATTTTTGCATAGCAAGTCGTTTAGTCTTCTGTTCTAGATAAAAGAAAAACATAATATCCTTCATGCGCTTAAAACTGTCTCAACCAGACTGTTACAAAGTAATATTTTCAGGCAAATTTCTACCCAAACTGACCTTTCTGGGAATTCAGTGCCTTATAAAATATCTTTGAACACACCTCATGCCTATTTTACTGTATCACGTGTCCATTCAGTACAGACCAGAATTCTCTGTAACAGCCCCTGTCAACTTGTTGGCTTTTAAGCAGTGTTCTGAAACATGTCTATCCTTTTAGTCATCTCTGTTTTTGAAATAGCTGATTACAGTGCTCTTCAAACTGACAATTTGCTTGAAATGCTTTCAAATATCCTCTTGAAAAAGAAATCAGACTCATGTATCATTGGCCAAAAGGCTTTATAAAAGCAACCCTTGTGACTGCATTTTGCAAGGAGAACACAAGAAAATTAAATAGGAGGCAGATGAGTGATAATACTTTCAACTGAGGTATTTTTTGGGAAAAATATACAGTTCCTATACTTGAATATAGAATTTTCATGGTTACTGCAGCAACCAAAGGAACTAAGAGAAAGAAAACTTAGAAAAATAAATGTTAAGCATAATTAAATATTACCTTAGGAAAGGAATCAAGTTGAATAAAGCTACTTTAGGTCAGGTGTCCAGGATGCCATCCGGTGAAGAACAGAGGACAACTACGAATAGCTCTGGAAAGAATTAAGCAGTTGGACGAAAAATGTAACACTCACTTTGAGGATGAAAGTAAAATATGATGCTGCAAAGAACAAAATTGCTTAGGAACCTAGAATGTTAGGTCCATGAATAGAGGTAAATTGGATGAGGGCAAACAGGAGATAGTACCAGTGAACACCGACATTTTAGAAATCAGTGAACTGAAAGGGATGGGAATGGGCAACTTTAATTCAGATGACCATTATATCTACTGCTGTGGGCAAGAATCCCTTAGAAGAAATGGAGTAGTCCTTACAGTTATCAAAAAAGTTCAAAATACAGTATTTAGGTACAAACTCTAAACTGAATGCAGAGTGCTAGAGAATAGCAAGGAGAAATAAGAATGGCTTCTGAAATGAACAATGCAAAGAAATGCAGGAAAAAAGAGAATGGAAAAGACTAGAGATCCCTTCAAGAAAATGTGGGATATCAAGGGAACATTTCATGCAAGGATGGGCCCAATAAAGGACAGAAAATGTAAGGAACTAACAGAGGCAGAAGAAATTAAGAAGAGATACACCAAACTGTACAAAAAAGGTCTTAGTGAATGGGATAACCACGATGATGTGGTTGCCCACCTAGAACCAGATATCCTGGAGTGTTAAGTGGGTCTTAGGAAGCAATACTACAAACAAGTCTTGTGGTGGTGGTGGAATTCCTGCTGAACAATTTAAAATCCTAAAAGATGTTGCTGTTAAAGTTCTGTACTCAATAAGTCAGCAAATTTGAAAAACTTATCAGTGGCCACAAGACTGGCAAAGCTAAGTTTTCATTGCAATCCCAAAGAAAAGCAATGCTACAGAATGTTCAGACTACCATACAGTGTGCTGTTTAGGTTTGTCATAGCTTTTCTCCCAAAGATCAAGCATCTTTCAATTTCATGGATATGATCACCATCCAGTGATCTTGGAGTCCAAGAAAATAATATCTGCCACTGTTTCCATTTTTTCCCCATCTATTTGCCATGAAGTGATGGGACCAGATTCCATGATCTTACTTTTTTGAATTTGAGTTTTAAGCCAGGCTTTTCACTCTCCTCTTTCACCTTCATCAAGAGGCTCCTGAGTTCCTCTTTGCTTTATGCCATTAGCTTGGTATCATCTGCATATCTCAGGTTATTGGCATTTTTCCTGGCAATCTTGGTTTCAGCTTGTGATTCATCCAGCTCAGCATTTTGCATGATGTACTTTGCATATAAGTTAAATAGTCAGAGTAACAATATACAGCTTTAATGTACCCTTTCCCAATTTTGAACCAGTCCATTGTTAGATGTTCAGTTCTAATTGTCACTTCTGGACCTGCATACAGGTTTCTCAGGAGGCAGGTAAGGTGGTCTGGTATTCCCATCTCTTTCAAAATTTTCCACCTTTTCACAGTTGTATTCCGCACAGTCAAAGGCATAAGTGTAGTCAATGATGCACAAGTAGATGTTTTTCTGGAATTCTCTTGCTTTTTCAGTGATCCAACAGATGTTGGCAATTTGCTGTCTGGTTCCTCTGCCTTTTCTAAATCCAATTTGTACATCTGAAAGCTCTTGGTCCCTGTACTGTTGAAGCCTAGCTTGAAGTATTTTGAGCATTACCTCGCTACTCTGTAAAATGAGTGTAATTGTATAGTAGTATGAACATTCTTTGGCATTGCTATTATTTGAGATTGAAATGAAACCTGACCTTTTCCAGTCCTGTGACCACTGCTGAGTTTTCTAACTTTGCTGCCATATTGAGTGCAACACTTTAATGACATCATCTTTTAGGATTTGAAATAGCTCAGCTGGAATCCCATCACCTCTACTAGCTTTGTTTCTAGTAATGCTTCCTAAAGCCCACTTGACTTCACACTTCAGAATGTCTGGCTCTAGATGAGTCACCACACCGTTGTAGCTATCCCAATCAAAAAGACTTTTTTTGTACTTTACTTCTGTGCATTTTTGCCACCTCTTCTTAATGTCTTCTGCCTGTGTTAGGTCCTTGCATTTTCTGTTATTGGGCCCATCTTTGCAAGAAATGTTCCCTTGGTATCTCCAATTTTCTTTTAGAGAGCTCTAGTCTTTCCTAGTCTATTGTTTCTTCTGTTTCTTTGCATTTCCCACTTTCCACAAGGAGTTCTTATTTCTCCTTGCTATTCTTTGGAATTCTGTATTCAGTTGGGTATGTACTTCCCTTTATCCTTTGCTTTTGGCTTCTCTTCATTTCTTAGCTATTTGTATGCCCTCCTCAGACAACCATTTTCCCTTCTTGCATTTCTTTTGCTTTGGGATGATTTTTGTCATCACCTCCTGTACAGTGTTATGAACTTCTGTCCATAGTTATTCAGGAACTCTGTCTATTCATGGCAAATAGAAGGGGAATAAGAGAAAATAGTGACAGATTTTATTTTCTTGGGCTCCAAAATCACTACAGACAGTGACTGCAGCCATGAATTGAAAACATCCTTGCTCCTTAGAAGAAAAAATATGTCAAACCTAGACAGTGTATTAAAAAGCAGAGATATCACTTTGGCAACAAAGGTCCACACTGTCAAATCTGTGGTTCCAGTAGTCATGTATGGATGTGAGAATTGGATCATAAAGAGAGCTGAGTGCCAAATAATTGGTGCTTTCAAATCGTGGTCCTAGAGAAGACTCTTGAGAGTCCCTTGGACAGCAAGGAGATCAAACCATCAATCCTAAAGAAAATCAGCCCTGAATATTCATTGGAAGGACTAATACTAAAGGTGAATTTGGCCAACTGATATAAAGAGCTGACTCATTGGAAAAGATCCCAAATGCCGGGAAAACATTGATGGCATAAGACAAGGGGGCAAAAGACGATGAGATGTTTATAGATAGCATCACTGACACAGTGGACATGGATTTGATCAAACTCCTCTAGGAGATGGTGGAGGACAGAGGAACCTGGCATGCTGCAGTCCATGAGGTCACCAATAGTTGAACACAAATTAGTGACTGAACAATAAAAACAACCTCTGCTTTTCTGCCTGAACCCTCAGTTTGCCATCTTTCTTCTCTCTGTTCTTTGTTTCTGGATAAGTATTATAACCTTGGGGGCAAAATAGGATCTCCTGGCTTACCCTGAAATAGAAATACTCTTTTCTCACTCTTAGAACCTAAGACTCAATTTGGTCTCAGCTGAGACCTCAGGCTTGGCTATTTTTAGATACAATTCATATATGTACATATAGTTAACTCTGTAAGTAACACACACACATATATATACATATATATAATGTTAATTAATATATGGATTTCCCAGGTGGCACAGTGGTGAAGAATCTGCCTACCAATGCCTGAAACATATTTGATCCATGAGATGGTAAAATCCTCTGCAGTAGGAGATGACAACTCACTTCAGTTGTGTCAGACACAAGGACCCTCACCTGGCTGGTGGTCCTCCCAGGAACTCACTGGAGACCTGGAACATGACCGTTCTCTCTCACCCCATCCTCCAACACTTCCATTTCACAAAGGCTACTAGATGATCACAATGTGTAGCCATTTAACTGACATTTTGGTGATTATAGGTCAGAGGCTTCATGGCTCAGATGGTAAAAAAATCAGCTTCAGTGCAGGAGACTGAGTTCAATCTCTGGATGGGGAAGATCCCCTAGAGAAGGTAATGGCAACCCACTCGGTATTCTTGCCTGGAGAATTCCATGGGCAGAGGAGCCTGGCAGCATATAGCCCAAGGGGTCGCATAGTCAGACACCACAGAGTGAATAACATTTTCACTTTCACTTTGGTGATTATACTGAGGCAGGAGGCAGAAGGGCCCCTCAAAGAAAGGGTAAAGGAATTGGAGATTCATTCTCTATGGACTCAAACTCCAAGATGAGAATAGCTTGACGATTAAGGAAGGAGGCTGGGTTCTACCCGGACCGTATATTTTTCATTCTCAAAGTCAGAAGACCTCCCCGACCACACATGTGCAGAAAAGTTTGTAGGCCAAAGGGGGATCAATATCAAGGGATGTTCTACTCAAATACTTTTCTGGTAAATCTATCTTGGCTAAGAGAAGCATGCCCACACATGGGAGGATCCTGAGATATCAAATATGGACTCTGAACCAGGCACATCAAAATGATTGGCCAAAGGAAACCCAGAAGAAATGCCCCATAAAAGTAATTCAAACTGCCAGAGGGTATAACTCAGGGATTCTCCCTCTGCGTCTGCCCATTTATCTAACCACCCTTATTGTATTATTTTTCTCTTGATAAATACTTGACTTGCTCCACTACATTCCATCTTTGTGGAAACTCTTTTCTGCAAAGCCAAAGGCCAGGTCCCTTATTACTGACACCTGGTCTAATGGGTAGGATATGGTGTTTTCACTGCTACAACCTGACCTCAATTTCTGGCTGGGACCCCAAGCCTTACTCCAAGCCTTCACAGGCCAAGGCCACTAGAGATCAGTACCATTTTAGTTACACTTTTGAAAGGGAAACTGTTGGTCACTCAGTCGTATCTGATCCTGCAAACCCATGGGCTGTAGCCCACCAGGCTCCTCTGTCCATGGGGTTTTCTAGGCAAGAATATTGGCGTGGGTTGCCATTTCCTTCTCCAGAGGGTCTTCCTGACGCAGGGATTGAACCCAGGTCTCCTGTACTGCAAGTGATTCTTTACTGACTGAGCTACCAGTGAAACCCACACTTTTGAAAATACAAAATGGTTTTTCAAGGATTACTTCAATGACCCTTAGGGATTTGGGTTTTGAATTTGAAATATAAGACCAATTCCTTTAGCTAATGCTTATGTCAACTTCACAAGCAATAAAGTAGAAGAATAATGAACAATAATTGAGAATCTGGAATACTGAAAATGCCTTTATACTTTTGAAACTAAACAGGACCCTGTGGGCCTCTCCCAAGTACACATATTTCCTTGTCCCTATTTCTTGTTTGTAGGACATGAGTTTTATTCAACCTCCTAGAACTGTCCTGAGTAAAAAAGGCAGATTCAAACAGCTGCTAATCAGGAAAATAAAGGAATGAAGAAACAAAGGGAAGGAATCTGGAAACAATAATACAGCAATTAAAGCAGGATCCTAGTTTCTCCTTAAGGGATATTGATAGCAATATCTTTGGGTTCTTCTGCAGAAACTAAGGCCCCCATCCAGGTGGAGGATAGTAACTTCAAGCTGAGCACAGGATTCCTGGAGCACAGTTCTGTTAACTCACCACCAACCAATCAGAAAAAGGTCACACATCTTGCATTTCTCACTCCAAATTTTGACTATAAAAATTTCTTCCTGAAAATCATGGGGAGTTTGGTGTTTTTCAGCATGAGCCACCAATTCTCCTTGCTTGACCCTGCAATACATATTTCTCTGATCCAAACCCCATTGTTTCCATTTGGCCTCACTTGTTTTGGGCACATGACCATGAGTTCAGTAACACTTTACCCTCATTAAATCTATTTATTCAGAGCCAAGCAACAAGATGTTTAAAAATAAATAAATAAATAAATTGTCTTCCTTGGAATAAAAGCGTAAATTGCATGTAAATTTGTCTTCTATTTTTTTCTACTACTTTGGTGTCTCATATTAAAGATAAATGATTCCTATTTTTATTAATTAGTAATTAACAACTGGGTTAGGTCTTTTTTAAAAATATTTTTTGATCATTACTTCCAACTGCTCAAATACTAGCAAAATGGTTTGAAGTAAGACAATATTTGTATAACTGTAGTTTACACAAGAGTGAGAGTTGTCTTCTTTAATTCTTTCTATTGTAGTAATCCATATATACCATCGGTCTCAAGAAAATAAAGGAAACTGGCAAAGTGGAGCTAATTTCTTACACTTGTAGATGAGGTTTTTTTTTTTTTTTAAAATCTTTCTCCTAAGTATTTTTTCTGCTATGAATCAAAGATTCAGAGGAACTCCTATCTAATCCATAGAACAGAGGAGATTTATTTATTTATTTATTTATTTATTTTTTCTTTTTTTGGTTGGAACCAGATGGTTGTTCACCATTCTAGTTTCCTTTCCTCAAGAACACAGAGAAATTACATTGTAAGCCACTTTTGTAGTTAGGGTGGATCTATGTCACTATTATGATTAAAGCAACATGGAAGGAGTGATATAACAATTTTTCAAACCCTGTCCTTTAAAATAACTTTGTACACTTTGTGTCTATCCAAACATTGAAATCAAAGAAGTCCAATATGGAGTCAAATGAAATAAGCTTGGTTGCTTAAGTCACCCCTTGGAAGAGAGATATCCTAAAAGATAGGTTTATGTATACCACCCTCAAGGTGAGCAAGAAATACATTTTATATAATTACATCATGGAGATATGAGGATTTACATTTCAACAGCTAGTAAGAATTTCTCTAATTAATAAAGTGCTTGCTGTGTGCCAGTCACTTTTTGAGAACCTTTACATCTACACATGGAAAAGTCTATAAAATCTATAATTACCAGGTGTTCAGAAATAGCTGTCTAATATCCACCTGAATTCAACAGTGCCCCTTGAAAGAAAACGCAGTCTTTATAAATACAGTTGATCCTTGAATAACATGGGGGCACATCCCTTGGTATTCATGGTTCTTTATATCCACAAATCCATGGATCTGTAGTTGTTATTGTTGAGTCACAAAGTTTCGTCTGACTTTGCAACCTCATGGACTGTAGTTCACCAATCTCCTCTGTCCATGGGATTTCCCAGGCAAAAATATTGGAGTGGGTTGCCTTTTCCTTCTCCAGGGGATCTTCCTGACTCAGGGATTCAACCAGTGTCTACTGCATTACAGGTAGATTATTTAACACTGAGCCATCTGGGAAGCCCCTCAAGCTTGTATTACCAAACAGAATTTGGTCAAGTGATTCATCTTTAAAACCCCTAAACTCCCCAGTGGTTTTCAGGGAGAAGCTATGATAGGCAAAATAGGGGTGAAGGAGGTAGGGTGCATGACCTCTTCTGATTCCTTGGTCGTGAGGTAACAGATTTGTATAGGAACCTTGCAGTCAGTCTGAAGTTACCAGCCTCAACTGGGTGAGTACTTTTGCTCCTGTAGAAGAACTCAAAGATATTATTATGCATATCCCTTTAGGTTCTCCCTAGAATCCTGCTTTAATAGCTGCACTAATGTTTCTTGGAGGCATGCGAAGTGACATTAGTGGTAACAAATCCACCTGCCAATGCAGGAGACATGAAAGACTTGGGTTTGATCCCTGGTTTAGGAAGGTCCCCTGGAGTAGAAAAGGGTACCCCATTCCAGTATTCTTGCCTAATAAATCCAATGGAAAATGGAGCCTGTCAGGCTACAGTCCATGGGCCACAAAGAGTTAGACAGGGCTGAACACAGTGTTTCTTGATTGCTCCCCCTTTGTTTATGAATTCCCTTACTTTCCTGATTAACAGCTGTTTGAATTTGATTTTTGGTACTCAAGAAAATCTGGGCTTTCCAGGTGGCCCAGTGGTAACGAATCAGCCTGCAAAGGCAGGAGGTGTAAGAGACCTGGCTTCTTCCCTGGGTCTGATTCCTGGGTCAAGATGATCCCCTGGATGATGGCACAGCAACCCGCTTCAATATTCTTGCCTGGAGAATCTCACAGATCCTGGTGGACTATAGTCCATAGGGTTGCAAAGAGTTGGACATGACTGAGTACATATGCATACAAACATACCTGAGAACTTCTAAAATGCTGAAGGCTTTAACTTCTGCAAATGAGAAACCGGGGAAAGAGAAAGGATTTTGTAAGTAGGAGGACCCCTCTGTGGTCCTGCTCCATTTCAGCTCCATATCAACAGATTCAACAAACCTTGGTCATGTGATACTAGAGTATTTACTACAGGAAAAAAAAATGCACTTACAAGTGAACAACAGTTAAAACCAATGTTGTTCAATGGTCAACTATAATTAGTAGATTCCTAAGACAAGATTGAGAGGCAGCTGCATGGCACTGGAGTGGCAAGCCACCGAGAGGAGATACTCCATGTCCAAGGTCAGGAGTGGGGGCCGTGAGGAAATACCCCACGTCCAAGGTCAGAGAAACCCCAGTAAAACAGTAGGCACTGAGAGAGGGCATCAGAGGGGAGACAGACAGAAACCACAATCACAGAAAACTAATCAATTTAATCACATAGACCACAGCCTTATCTAAGTCAATGAAACTATGAGCCATGCTGTGCAAGGCTACCCAAGAAAGATGTGTCATGGTGGAAAGTTCTGACAAAATGTGGTCCACTTGAGAAGGGAATGGCAAACCACTTCAGCATTCTTGCCTTGAGAACACCATGAACAGTATGAAAAGGAAAAAAGATAGGACTCTGAAAGATGAACTCCCCAGGTCAGTGGGTGCCCAATATGCTACTAGAGTTCAGCGGGGAAATAAGAAAGAATGAAGAGATGGAGCCAAAGCAAAAACAACACCTAGTTGTGGATGTGGCTGGTGATGGAAACAAGGTCTGATGCTGTAAAGAGCAATATTGCATAGGAATCTGGAATGTTAGGTCCATGAAGCAAGGCAAATTGGAAGTGGTCAAACAGGAGATGGCAAGAGTAAACATTGAAATTTTAGGAATCAGAAAACTAAAATGGACTGGAATGGGTGAATTTAACTCAGATGACCATTATACCTACAACTGTGGGCAAGAATCACTTGGAAGAAGTGGAGTAGCCATCATAATCAACAAAAAAGTCCAAAATGCAGTGTTTTGATGCAATCTCAAAAATGACAGAATGATCTCTGTTCATTTCCAAAGCAAACCATTCAATATCAAAGTAATCCAGTCTATACGCCAACCAGTAATGCTGAAGAAGCTGAAGCTGAACAGTTCTATGAAGACCTACAAAACCTTTTAGAACTAACACTCAAAATATATATCCTTTTCATTATAGATGACTGGAATGCAAAAGAAGGAAGTCAAGAAACACCTGGAGTAAAAGGAAAATTTGGCCGTGGAGCACAGAATGAAGTGGGGCAAATGTTAATAGAGTTTTCCCAAGAGAATGCACTGGTCATAGCAAACACCCTCTTCCAACAACACAATAGAAGACTCTACACATGGACATCACTAGAT
>ML661338.1:34910814-35014472 GCA_007570785.1 Antilocapra americana | reverse complement strand
TGTGGACCTAACAGAAGCAGAAGATTTTAAGAAGGGATGGCAAGAATACAAAGAAGAACTGTACAAAAAAGATCTTCACGACACAGATAATCATAATGGTATGATCATTCACCTAGAGCCAGACATCCTGGAATGTGAAGTCAAGTGAGCCTTAGGAAGCATCACTATGAGCAAAGCTAGTGGAGGTGATGGAATTTCAGTTGAACTATTTCAAATCCTAAAAGATTATGCTGTGAAAGTGCTGCACTCTATATGATAGCAAATTTGGAAAACTCAGCAGTAGCCATAGGACTGAAAAAGGTCAGGTTTCATTCCAATCCAAAAGAAAGGCAATGCCAAAGAATGCTCACACTACCACACAATTGCACTCATTTCACATGCTAGTGAAGTAATCCTCAAAATTCTCCAAGCCAGGCTTCAACAATATGTGAACCGTCAACTTCCAGATGTTCAAGCTGGTTTTAGAAAAGGCAGAGGAACCAGAGATCAAATTGTCAACATTCTCTGGATCATCATAAAAGCAAGAAAGTTCCAGGAAAACATCTATTTCTGCTTTATTGACTATGCCAAAGGCTTTGACTGTGTGTATCATAATAAACTGTGGAAAATTCTTAAAGAGATGGGAGTACCAGACCACCTGACATGCCTCTTGAGAAATCTGTATGCAGGTCAGGAAACAACAGTTAGAACTGGACACTGAACTACAGATTGGTTCCAAATAGGAAAAGGAGTACGTCAAGACTGTATATTGTCACCCTGCTTATTTAACTTATATATGCAGAGTACATCATGTGAAATGCCAGGCTGGATGAAGCACAAGCTGTAATCAAAATTGCAGGAAGAAATACCAATAACCTCAGATATGCAGATGACACCACCCTTATGGCAGAATGTGAAGAACTAAAGAGCCTCAGGATGTAAGTGAAAGAGGAAAGTAAAAAAGTTGGCTTAAAGCTCAACATTCAGCAAACTAAGATCATGGCATCTGATCCCATCACTTCATGGCAAATAGACTTTTTTTGGGGGGGCTCCAAAAGCACTGAAAATGTTGACTGCAGCCATGAAATTAAATGATGCTTAAATAAAATTAAAATGAAATTTTAATTAAATTAATTTTCATTAAAATAAATGAAATTTAAAGACTCTTACTCCTTGGAAGGTAAGTTATGACCAACTTAGATAGCATATTAAAAAGCAGAGACATTACTTTGCCAACAAAGGTTCGTCTAGTCAAGGCTATGGTTTTACTAGCAGTTACGTATGAATGTGAGAGTTAGACTATAAAGAAACTTAAGTGCCAAAGAATTGATGCTTTTGAACTGTGGTGTTGAAGATTCTTGAGAGTCCCTTGGACTACAAGGTGATCCAACCAGTCCATCTTAAAGGATATCAGCCCTGAATATTCACTGGAAGGACTGATGCTGAAGCTGAAACTCCAATACTTTGGCCACCTGATGTGAAGAGCTGACTCTTTGGAAAAGACCCTGATGGTGGGAAGGATTGGGAGCAGAAGGAGCAGGGGATGACAGAGGATGAGATGGCTGGATGGCATCACCAGCTCAATGGACATGAAGTAGGGTAAACTTTGGGAGTTGGTGATGAACACGGAGGCCTGGCGTGCTGCGATACATGGGGTCGCCAAGAGCCGGACGTGACTGAGTGACTGAACTGAACTGAACTGAAGACAAGGTTAATCTCTCTTTACTATGACAGCAGTAGGGATTGTAGTTAATAGAGTATAATAATTATTTCTTACTTTAAAGGAAAAGATGATTACTTGGGCTGCATGTACAGTTATTATCCACTACTGAGTTCTTTCTCTGAAAAGCAAAGAATTCAAATGGTCATTTGGGTCACAGAAATCACCTTAATGAAGGCAACATAAATTTATACTTGAAACTTTAATAGATGGGCAAACTTTATTCCCTTTTATATTTGCTATAATTTTGACCAAACTGTATTTTTGCTTATATTGATGTTCATTGACATGGTGGTATATTGTCAAACACTGTAATATAAGTAGCTGAATCTATGAAGAATTAATACTGTTTTACTGACAAGTTATAACTATAGTAAATTAGTAAACACAAAAGTATAACTGACTATTATTTTTAGCAGCTGTTGGGAAGGAAGAAATTTTCTTCTACTCTACTAAATCTTCTGGCTGGGCTAAGAGCTAAATTGACCTGAGACAGATTACTAGGAGAAAATCAAAGGATTAAAAACATGTATATGTGGGAGAGACCCAGGAGACTAATGTGTGTGTATTAGTTGCTCAATTGCATCCCAACTCTTTGCAACCTCATGGACTCATGTGATCTCATGCAGCTTCTCTGTCAATGGAATTCTCCAGGCAAAAATACTGGATAGTCACCTGTTCCCTT
Organism: Antilocapra americana; assembly: GCA_007570785.1. Lineage (NCBI taxonomy): Eukaryota > Metazoa > Chordata > Mammalia > Artiodactyla > Antilocapridae > Antilocapra > Antilocapra americana. The sequence continues at coordinate 35,012,088 of ML661338.1, read as the reverse complement.
CTCCAAGGGATCTTCCCCATCTAAGCATCAAACCCAGGTCTCTCACATTGCAAGCAGATTCCTTTACTGCCTGAGCCATCAGGTAAGCCCAGTCACCAGAAAGACTAAGTAACTCATTAAAATGACTAACTCCCTCACCTTAAGTATAATTTTCAGCTAAATATGATAGAAAATGTAGGAGGACAGGTGTTTAGGACTTCAAAGAGGAGAGAAGCAATTGACATGATGGTAAACAAATAGTTGGTTAACAAATGTTTGCAGAGCCTGCAGAGACACAGAGCTGACTCATCTCTAGGTCCTGCTGAGTTTCCCTCACCACATTTACAGCCCACATTCTTTGCAGGGAACTCTGGTGCTTGCCCTATTAAAGGAATATATTCTTCCAGGAAATTCCTGAGAAGGCCAAAGCATCTTCTTGAGCTTCTGAGCCTTGATTGTTTTCAGCTTGAAATAATCAGCATGCCAAAGAGATAGATTAGGGTGGCAAATTTTTCTCTTCTACATAGTTAATATTAAAGACAATAGGAGGATTCTGCATAATGCAAATTATTTGTATTCTCTCTTTTCCAGTATACACATACATAGGTATATATCGCTTTTTGTTGGCTGAAATTTTGATGAGGTAAAATTATACTTGTGGGAGAATTTCAAACTGAATTGTGCGCAGGTATTGCAAATATTATTTTTAGCCCAATTTGAAAATGTGCCCCTTGACTGAGAGTCCAATGTGATTAGAATCTTTCTAGAGATTTCTTTTATTAAAATTCTCCTGCCAAGAAAACTGTGTTGGCTTAAAATAAGACATAATATAGCCATTGGAGACTTGTTTCTTTCTTGTTCTTGGAGAACTTGTTCTTTAGTTCTTGCAGTAAAAGTGAACACACATGTTTCTAATATGCTAATGATATTTCAACAAATTTTTCATTTTACTAAACGGTAATAGTTTTAAAGATTTTATTTCATTTTGGAAAATACTGAGTTGAGTTTACCATATTGAAGCATTTAGGAGATAAAATGCTGTAATCTGTTTTCAGTGACAAGATGCCACTGTATCCTCATTTATTGAAAGAAGTATTATTATGCATCTTATCTAATCTGGGACCCTTTTATTTTCAGCCAACATATTAGCTTTTTTTTTTTTTTTTTTTGGCCCACCCACACAGCATGTGGGATCTTAGTTCCCTGACACAGCATTGAATTTATGCCTCCTGCACTGGAAGAACACAGCCTTAACCATTGGCTCTCCAGGCAATTCCCCTTCTATCTGTTTTTTTTTTAAAAAAAAATGTGCTTTCAGTTTGCAACTTTATTGAAAGCATTTTGCATTCAAAACATGCAACATTTCTCTCCCCACCTCTGAAGCAGAAACAACAAACCACTTCACACTTCTGTCTCTGGCAGAATGATTGCATTCTTATGCCAAGTGTCTGACTTCAGAATTTAGCTATGATACACAAGGCATGACAATAAAATAATGAAAATGGCTTTAAGAAATGTAGCTCTAGTAGCTCTTTATCAAAGTATTTCAATAAAAGGTATTTTAAAACTATCATTAGCAATAGCAACTCCGTGGGTTAGCTAGAATATAATAAGGTCAATGCACAAGTTTTCATGAAGCTTTCTTGAAAAAACAGGATGAGAAGTAAGAATTTAAGTTAAAAAATGTCAGTAATCATAACATTAATTTCTAAGGGAATATTTAAGAAGTTAGAGCAGACTTCCCTGATGGTTCATCAGTGAAGAATTCACCTGCAATGCAGGAGACCTGGGTTCCATCCCTGGGTCAGGGAGATCCTCTGGAGAAAGAAATGCAACCAATGCCAGTATTCTTGCTTGGGAAATTCCATGAACAGAGGAGTCTGGCAGGCTACAGGTCAGGGGGTCCCAAAGAGTAAGACATGATGGATTTGACTTAGCAACTAAACAACAACAACAACAGAAGTTAGAGTAGCCAGTCCAGAGAGAAACTGAGACTAGAAAGAAAATACAGGGTAACAGGGAGATAGTAATTTATCATGGGCTTAATAAGAAGAACTTTGACATAAAAGAGAAACTTTTAAAAAAGAGTTTTCTGAAACTCTTATGTGTTTCGTGATAGAATCTCAGTTTTTTTTCCCTAAAAAGATCTTTGGTTAACATGTGTGTTGTTATTGATGGCTGCTTAGAATAGCATTGTCTCATTTTGATTTGTTTTAGCTTGATATTGTTGTTTTTAGTCATTTAGAGACATTTGTGTATTGTTCACATCTCTATGTGGAGGGCTCTCAGCTCCAGATGGTCCAGCTATATTCAACATATTTAATCAATTTACTATTTGAATCATGAAGAATAGAAGTTTCAATAGCCATTCTGTTGAATAATCTGTTCTTTAAAAATATCATGAGTATTTTTTGGAAATAAAATCATTCTGATTTATACTTCCGGCCCAATAATGTAAGAATCCTGCAGTGGTATTAATCAATCTTTACTCCCACCCAAGTTTTCTATCAAAATATAATTTAAAGGACAAAGAGGAATCACTAGGTCATTGCAAAGTCCTTCTGCAATTAGCGGTTTAGATAAAGTCAGAAGAATCTTCTACTAAAGAAAGAGGTATTTCTAATGAAAATACATTCAGGGATCATTTAAATTCAACATTAAGTACAAAGATGCTGGGCTATGGCAGAGAGCAAAACAGACCAAACTCTATGCTAGTGGACTTTTCCTTCAGGAATTGTAAACAATAAACAAATGTGCAAATGAATATCTTATGAGTTGGATGACGTTATGGGTATAAAGTGGCAAGATACTCAATAAAGAGTGACAGTGGAATTAGTGATGGAATTCAGAGAACTAAAAGAAAGGATTAAGGAAGCCATTCAGGTTTGATCGTTGTATTGGGAAGATCCCCTGGAAGAGAAAACTGCAAACTACTGAAGTATGGAAATCCCATGGATAGAGGAGCTTGGCGGGCTACAGTCTGAAGTGAAGTGAAGTGAAAGTCACTCAGTCGTGTCCGACTCTTTGTGACCCCATGTATTATACAGCTCACGGAATTCTCTAGGCCAGAATACTAGAGGGGGTAACCTTTCCCTTCTTCAGGGGATCTTCCCAACCCAGGTATCCTGCACTGCGGGTGGATACTTTATGGCTGAGCCACAAGGGAAGCCCTGGACTACAGTCTATGGGGTCACAAAGAGTAAGACAAGACTAAGCATGCACACAGGAACTTCAACTCAATACACTCAGCACACCAGAAGGGAGAGCTCTCATACTTTGCTACCGTACCTGAGTCTGACAAGAAGGAAGACTCCCCTATCTTTCACGGCCAGGGCTCAGTCAATGAAAAGCCACAGATTCTGTTTACTAAGGTTCCCCAGCTTCCTCTCCCCACTCTATAAAAGTGCTTTCCTTCTCTTGCCATGTGGAGACTGGCGTGTGATTCACCATGGAGATAGACCCTGAACTGCAGTTCCCTGCTGATCTGGAATAAATCCCTCATTGCTGGAGAAATATCTAATGATCTCAAGGCAACATGGATAGGCAAAGAGTGGTCACTGCACACAGAAGTAACAGCAAGAGGTCGGCAAGTTATGAGAATGTGGAGGAACACAAGGGGTGGGATGTAAAGAACAAAAGGGGAAAATGAGGCAGACCATACAGACCAGAGCCTTGTGAGCCAGACTCAAGCACTCACACTCAGTGCTCTTCAGGTTAAAGAGAAGCGAGAAATGAATTGGTTTAAGCCTGGGAAGGATTACTCTGAGCAGAACAGCCTGGAGGAGGGCAAGTTAGAAGTAAGGGATGAGGTAGGAAGGAGCTCTAAGAAGGAACAAGTTGAGAGGTGCCAGTGTTTTAGACTAGTTAATAAGATGGTATATATTTTGATTTCAGAACCTTATGCATTTACTGATAGATTGGCCAAGAGTATGTGAGAAAGAGGTGACCCAACCACAACACCAAGCTTTTCAGTGCCAGTAGGAGGCATGAAAGCATTGCCTCCGATACCAGTGAATTTAAGGTTCATGCTTCATCACAAAAAAAGTCAGAGATTAAGAGATACCAAGAAGAGCATTTAGGTAAGAACAGGATTTATTTAGAGAGAAACACACTCCACAGAGTGCAGACCATCTCATAAGGCAAGAGAGAGAACCCTGAAATATGGCGTGGTTAGTTTTTTTGGGCTGCGTAATTTCATGGGCTAATGAGTGAGAGGATTATTCCAACTATTGTGAGAGAAGAGGTGGAGATTTTCAGGAATTGGGCTATTGCCCATTTTTGACATTTTATGGTTGGTCTCAACTGCCAAGACACTGGTGGGTGTATCATTTAGCTTGCTAATATAATACAGTGAGTGTATAAGGAGGCTTAAAGTTCACTGGAAATTGAATATTCCACCATCTTGAACCTAGTTGGTTCTATCCATATTTTCTCATGCCTTATGGCTATATCATGCTTTTAAAGGTTGTACCCAGCCCCTTTCCCTCCTGTTTCACCGCCTGCTCTTGGGAGGCAAGTTTCATGAGGTTAGAGTGGTGTGTTTGTGTGTATATATGTTTGTGTGTGTGCTGTCAACTACAGATTGGCACTTGCCAAGAGTATTGTCAATGACTGAGCAACAAGGGCATTTGCCACCTGCCTTTGCAGAGACTGAACCCTGTGCTGCTGCAGCTGTTGAGTTCAGGGTACAGTGAGGCATTCTTTGTTTCAGGGAATCTGGTGGGACAGCTCTTTAGATAGTGGGGTGTTTTTAGGAATGGATTTTATGATCTCAATCCTTGCATCTCCTCATATCTAGAAAAGCACTAAATCTCTTAATGGTGACATCAGGTGACTAGCAAAAAATATTTTGTGAAATAAATGCTTAATGTTATCAAACTCCTCCTTCACCAAAACTTGATATATTGACCTTCCTTCCACTACCTTTTTGGAGCAGTCTATCAGAGCTATCTGAGGTGCTGCCTCTTGGGCTGAAGTCCTCATTTTGCCCCCAAATAAAACATAACTCATGACCTTCAAGTTGTGCACACTTTTAGTCAACAGTGTGTAAGGCTATCAGTTCACACTTGAGATTCCTATTAGACTTCATATTAATGTTACTGGCTGGGATATTACACATGAGTCTAGCTTTGAAGAAAGAATCTGACATTTTATAAGCACAGAGAAGTATAAAATTCTTAACATAAGTCTCTTTGATCTTATTAAAAATGTGATAGAGTCAGACAAATTTAGAATCCTGAACCATGAGACCCTATAATGGTTACAGTTGAGAAAATGAGAAAAGAATTAGCATAAGTGATTAGAGAAGAAATGACTAGTGAAAGAGATAAGTTGTCCTGGAAGCAGTGGAAGGTCCAGAAAGATGAAGCAAACAACAATTACTTTTTTAAGAAAGATAAAAATAATTAGATGCCATGGATTTGGCCTAAGAAGATCATAATTTTGTTAGAAGTAAAAGAAAAGAAAATTATGTTAACAGATAAAATATAATTTTTCATGTGAGAGTAGATTCCAAGTTCATCAAAAGCAAAGTCACATCCCTGATGGCAGGCTGTGTGAGTCCATGGAGGATTGGAGAAGAAACCAGCAGTTCTCACTGAAAGCTGGGATCCAAGCAGCTTCCAAAGGCCTCTTCTCTCTGCCCTTCTCCATACACAGAAAACAAGGATCTCACACCCATCCTTAGAACCTGCAGAAATCTACACATATGAAAAACCCATGGATGTTTATGAAGGGCCAGATTTGTAGCAGAGGAGAAGGGCCAGGGCTATGTTGTATATTGGGAGGAGTGTGGAGTCCCTAGAATAAGAAAGTTACAGAATATGAGAAGCAAAAGGACATGAGGCGTGTTAAGTCAGAATCAGGGAATCCATGTGTTACACAATGTACATGTGCATGCTTGCTCAGTTGTGTCTGACTCTTTGCGACCCCATGGACTACAGCCCACCAGGCTCCTATCCATGGGATTCTCCAGGCATGAATATCAAAGTAAGTTGCCATTTCATTCTCCAGGGGATCTTCCAGTCTGACCAAGTGATCGACCCATGTCTCCTGCATTGGCAGGTGGATTCTCTAATACTAAGCCACCTGGGAATCATGATAAATATGTAAATCATGAGACTTTGTTCTCTTGTCATGCCTACTGATGCTTATGTTGGCCCAGGGAAGACAAAAGCCACACTGATGAATTAAGTGGTTGCATCTTATTCAAATCATGACCAAACAGCATTTATTTTCTTATAGATTATGTAAGGGAAGATTGGAAGTGGGTTCCCCAAGCCTGGTAGTCTATGAGGAAAAACTTCCCATTATTCCCATCCTCTCCTAGTCCTAACTCCAGTAAATAATATTGTCTTCTCTACAAGAGTAAATGATATTCTACCTCAAAAATTATGGCAGATTTATTTTCATTAATTTGGGGCTACAGTGAGGCTATTCAATATTTTCATTCTGCCCTTGCAATCCCTCCAGAACTTTCAGGATATACACTTCACTTTGGTTACCAAACAGGAGTCATCAACACCCACCTCTTCTGCATCACAGTTAAACTTTTAATTTTAAAGATGTATAGAATAGTCTTTTGGACTCTATGGGAGAGGGCAAGGGTGGGATGATATGGGAGAATGGCATTGAAATATGTTAATTATCATATGTGAATTCAATTGCCAGCCCAGGTTTGATGCTTGATACAGGGTGCTCAGGGCTGGTGCACCGGGATGACCCAGAGAGATGGAATCAGGAGGGAAGTGGGAGGGGGGTTCTGGAAGGGGAATACATATATACCCATGGCGGATTCATGTCAATGTACGGCAAAACCAATGCAATAATGTAAAGAAAAAAAAAAAAAGAAGTGGCTGGAAGGGATTAAAGGAAAACTTCAGACTAAAAAAATAAATAGATAAAAAATAAAGAGAATTATCAGAGTATAACTCAAAAGATGAGAAAGCACTTTAAGTTTGCTAATAATAGCACAATTAACCAACTTTATCTATCTAAATTACTTTTTCCCCTAATATTCCATGAAATTAATGATTGTCTGATCCTCAGCAGAAAAGTGGCAAAGAAGAAATGATACATTCTTTGTGGCTTGACCAACATAAGATAAAGCGATGCTTGCAGTTCAGTGAGGGCTGCAGGTGGAAATGGGAACTTAATATAGTGGATGAGCTATTTAGCTTATAGAACTAAAAAAAACATTTTGTCAGGAAAATCAGCAATTTTTCCAGAAGGAAAATTATACCTGTGAATCTATTTATAAAAATAGAAAAAGAAAATAAAATGTTTTGACCACTATTAAATTGAACCTGAAAATAAAGCCATTGAAACATACCTAGATTTACTAAAATTATATTTCACTTGGAGAAAAACTTGTTTTTAAGTGACTAGTTTCTTAGTATGGTACCACTGAAAGGTATTTGACTGAAATTCTTTTCAACTTTATCATTTAATCAAACATGTTTAACATTTAAATGTATGTGCATAATATTTAAGCTTAACTAACAACTCTTTTATCCTCATGTATACCTCTAGGACCTTGAATTCATAGTTCTTCCAAATATACTTGCAAATTAAAGTGCAAAAACATATCCTTATGCTATACATCAAGGAAAAGATAGTTTTCAGATTTGACCTCATTTTAAACAAATTATTTTGTATTGATAAACAAGGGATACCAAGAGAAAAGAAATATGACTAATTTCCCTTCAATTATTTCTGAAAAGTAGCTTCACACAAAAGCTTAAAGTAGAAAATATTCTTCTTCTTAATGAGATTTTATTAAGATTACTTGTTTATTTGTGCCAGTCAAATCTGACCTTTATAATACCGTATTTGTTTAGATCTAATGGAGATAAATTGAGTGCACTGATTCTAAATTGAAGATCTATTAAGTAATAAGTAGGATGTAGTTTTATAATCACCTTCAAGTTATAAACAACATTTACCACAAGATCAAAACATGTTGACTTAGAAGAAGCAAATGCAAATTAAAATGGAAGAGATTTTAGAAATACAGTGAATAGAATTGTAAGATGTGGTTCTATTAAGAATTTTAAAATATTTCTAATTTCATTTGATTAATTGGTGATTATGCTCTAGAAGGCTTATGCAACCAAAATTTTACGTCATTTCATGAAAAATCTTAAGGTATTTTTGGTTTGATAGACAACAACATTTAAGGTATAGGTATTTAGATTTCTTAATAGAATAATTGGAACAATCACCAGTTTTTTTTCACACTGCTTTTGTTTTTTAATTTGCTATAACAAAGTAAAGGAAAATAAATGTTTCTCCTCTGATGTCAAGTATGAAATCTCAGGAGGGGTGTGTGTGTGTGTGTGTGTGTGTGTGTGTGTGTGTGTGTGTGTGTGTGTGTTGGGTGTATGTTAATATCACTGATGCTAATTTCTTTGTAATACTACTGCAGTATTTTATTGAAATAATTCCCAGAATGGATCAACTTAGAAAAACATAAATGTCATCAGTATAGGGTGGTATGTCAGCAAGTTGAAAATGTATATCATATTAAAAATGAAGTCATAGAGAACTTTTTCAAGTTTTTTTAAAATTATAAAATAACTTTTAGAAAAATAATGGTCAGAAGCTAAAGCAATTATGTGATGGCATTCCAATTTTTGTGTAAGAGATAACTTAAAAAATACAAACAGAAGGGTTCACTTAAAATACCAGAGAAAGCCCTGTTAATGACTATTCTGCAAATAGCTTTACTTGTATTTATTATAAATTTTAAAGATGAACAAATTAAAAAAAATAAAATAAAACTACCATTTCACCATTTAAAGCAGCTGTTATGAAATCGTTGCTAAAGATGTACCTGTTACAATGATATAATTTCAACAATATTTGGAAACACTTATCCGTGTCAACTTCAGGATATAACCCAATTTCGTAGGTCATTTAAGGCCTCTGTGTCTCTAGATTTGTCTTCTAAAATTTTCAAGTGGTATCATCATATTATCTAAGCTATCATTTTAAAGTTTAAAAAGAAATGTTAAACCTTAAAAAAAAAAAAAAAAAGCAAATTCCATCATTGTGCTTGTGTTACCTCTCAGAAGAAATACACTTTCCTTTATTCCCATTTGAGCAGTGGCTGAGACTGCCTGATGGCTCACCCTTCAGTACTGGGAGCAAATATGTTTATATCATCCCAGGTGGAATTACGTAGTCTCTTGATGTTCCACCTTGGACCGAGTGCATATACCAGGTTCTGGAGTGCACAGTCTGACAATTATTTGTGTTGTAATACTAAATTTCTCCTTTTGCCTACTAAATATGTAATTTATATTGATCTACTGAACAAATCAATACATGATCAGAAGACAGTTTTGAAATAGTCCATAAGACTATTTCTCACATTTATGCTTTATGTATGGGGGTCACAGTGTCTCAGTTTAATGTTGGAAGTGATCAGATTCATCCTCCTACACTGTGAAGCATCACTGCATATGGCCTCTCATTTCTGTTCCTGTAAATTTTCTGGAAGAGTCTATGGAAATGTGAAGCAATGGTTTATATTGTGGGACCAGTCTAATTACTAGGAAGAACTTTCTTTTGCTGAAATCTGTTCACTTTAGCCTCTACTTCTCTTTGAAACAAAAGTTGAGACAAGGTTTTGCATCCTGTTCAAATGGTTGCTTCAATGTGTAAGTATCTCCTCTACATACATGCAAACCCTTTTTATACACATCCTATAATAGGTGTCCCTACACATTGTTCTTCCAATCAACAACCGAATGTATGATCCCATCCTGGATTTACTCGGAATAATTTGAACCATAGTTTAAGTATCTGCTAATGTGTCTTATCTGTCTTACTTGAATTTGGTCTCTTTCAAGACTAGAGAAATACTCCATCTTTCTCTCTCTCCCTATCTATCCATCCATCCATCCATCTATCATCTATATATCTATCTATCTTGAAAGAATCAAGGAGTGAATGGGTAGAAAATCAGAGAGAAGAGAAAACATGCAGAAATCATAGGGAGCAGAAAAGCATATGCTAACTTTTCTAGGGCCAACAATATTAATAGAAACCAAGGTTATTTTACAGTAAGTCAAAGTATACCTTTTATGTGCACATTCATTCATTCGTTCATTTAACATTTCTTTCATAACTACTACTAGGCCAGGCACTGGCCTAGATGGGGATAAAGCAGAGCAAATACCTAACATAATACAAAAAGTATGGTTGTTATTCATGGAATTACACATGTGATATGTTGCTAGTGATTTTGAGTATATTTCTTTCATCACTATAGCATACTAGCATCTAATTGGATTATTGATAATGCAATATATTTAGGTTTTCTTGAGTAGGCCCTATGTTTCTTTCTGATTAATTCACCTAAGAGACAATAATCTGAATGGTATTAATAAATCCAAAATTGTTCTTGAACAATAGTTAGATTCAGCTTGACGCAATTATAAGCAAATAGACTTTTTATTTATTTATTTTTTATTGACGAGAGTATATTTCATTCAACACATTTGCAATACTGGTTTTCCATGGATTTCAATACTTGCTATTCAAATGATTATCATTTAATTACTGTATTTATTGCCCTTAGGAACTGCTATTCACATAACAAATTTGGATTTTCTGATAAAACTTGACAAATATTTTGGATTATTGTTGAGTGGTACTACCCACCAAATGAATAGGTAGTTGATGTGTCATCATAAGATTTGTCTGAACAGCAGTATTGTGTATTCATATTCATAAATGCTAATCCAAATGGACTCCAAATACTTTCACACCATCTCCACCTCTAATTTAGTCAAAAGTGTGAGGTCAATTGGGACTTTTTAACATTTTATCTGTTCCAAGCACACTGTACATGCAGAAAGGGAACATTATTAATTTGTGAGGGGTTTTTTTGTAATATTCTCCTAGGTTTTTCTTCCAAAAGCATTTATTTGCAAGAAAATTAACTACAACTTGATTTAATTTGTGTTATTTTGAAACCCTCCTCAAGAGTTTCCAAGTCATTGATGCTTTAGGCAGGATTAAATAAAATAAAATAGGAATTCTTCACATTTGTTTTCTAGCTAAAAAAGTAGAGCTTCATGACCTCAGCTGCTTTTTAATTAAAGCTTGTTTTTGTTGAAAACTCTGCAAGCCCACATGTTTGTTACTATTTGTATTCATACAGCAGATATTAACCATGCTTGTAAGAAAAATCAAAAATGTTCCTCCTCAAAGAGAAAGATGAGAATGGGGGTGTAAAGCAGGTGCAAGACACAACCAGATGGAAATTATTACCCGTTAGCTTGTAATCAGCTTCCTAGAAGAAAAGACTTGAAAAACATGAAAAGCTACAGTTTTCTCTTCTTGCTATAGGAGGCTAATATTGCACTCCTGCACTTAAATACACATCTCAGCAGGTCTCCAGCTATGGAAGGGAAATTCTGATGATCATACAAAAAACAGAATCATTGAAAAGTTCATGCTGAATAGGGAGGCTGAATTTCCGCTTTCTCCTGTTAGTAAGCTGCTGCAGAATGCTCTGAAATGTGAAATTAGCTTAAAAATAAAATAAAACAACAAAACTAAAGGCTCAAAGTGTTTTGTTAAGATCTTACTATCACGGTATAACCAAACTAAAAACAGGGTAAGATCATTACTCTAATTTCACTGTTTGCAGAAAGTTTAGAAACAGCACTGTTTAACCCTCACCCCTCCCACAATGGGGCTTCCCAGGTGGCAACAGTGGTAAAGAACCTGCCTGCCAATGCAAGTGACATAAAAGACATGTTCGATACCCGGATCCGGAAGATCGCTGAAGGAGGGCATGGCAACTCATTCCAGTATTCTTGTCTGGAGAATCCCACGGACAGAGGAGTCTGGTGGGCTACAGTCCATAGGGTTGCAGAGAGTCAGACACTGCTGAGCATGCACGCATGTAAGCCTCCCACAGTGAAGTATGTGGAAACGGGAATTTCATTAGGAAAAAAACAAAACTGGAAGGTGTAAAATCATTTCTTGTATTCTTCTCCATATCGTATGAGAATTTTCAAGTAATTCTGTTCCACAAGTTTCTGGTTTTACAGCCTCAGGGAACACTATCCACAAATATATGGCTTTGTCACTAGCAAGTATAATGCCTACATTTGACTGGTTTAAGCAAAATTGTTAGATTTATGCCTTTGAAAGTTAGAGAAATCACTTTTCTTAGCTTGCCTTGCTGTTTCTTTGTAGCTTTTTGTGAAGAATATGAGAATTCTATTTATGGGATGATGGAGATTATTTTATAATGGTCTACAAAATATATTTCATTTACTATGAAATATCAAGTATTCAATACAGAAGAAAACAGATTATTCACCTAAACATAGAGAAACTATTAAAATTCCTAAAATCGGAATTTTTGAGTTCCACAAGTGTGCTTATTCTATACTAGCAGTTTCCCTATGTGGCTGCTTAACATTAATTGCTATTTACTTAATTATCAATTATCATTTAATGCCTCAACTTATAATGAGTTTCCCTACTACTGTTAATAATTTTCAGAGATTCTACTGAAGATATTAAATAATGTAACATATAAAGTTGATATCAAATGCAATTGACAGACTATTTTAAAAGCATATTATGCCTTGTGAGAACATCCAGCCAATTCGTTAAGCCCATATGAATGAAAGGTATTCCCTATGTCTGAGAGCATTTATTTCTATATCATAAAGTATTTACTTGTTGAAATTATTACATATACAACTCTCTCTTTAATCATTGTAGAATACTTTATTTTCTTAATATTTTTAAAAGATATATTATTGAAATTTATATGTAAGAGCATATCTGTGCTTATATGTTTAAATATATAAATTCATTTAGTATTCATATTCATTTTGATATATTTACAGAATTTCAAATACTTTATTTAAAAAAAAAATCTGTGGAGCCAACGGGCTTTTGTCCTGCCACAGAATCGGTAAGTGTAAGGGATACACGCTGGGATGAGCGAGAGTGTTAGTCGCTCAGTCATGTGCTCTTGCACCTCACGGACCACAGCCTGACAGGCTCCTCTGTCCATGGGATCTTGCAGGCAAGGATACTTTGGTGCATCGCCATTTCTTCTTCCAGGAGATCTTCCCAACCAGGGATTGAACCTAGTCTCCTGCCCGGCAGGAGGATTCTTTATCTACTGAGCCACGAGGGAAGCCCATGGGTTGCGAGTACATAAAGAATATGCATATGTAAGGAATACATAAGATGTAGTTAAGAGTGAAAGGAGATACTTCCAGGGTCCCGCAGCAGTCTGGACAACATGCCTCCTAGAACTTCTGCTGTGAAGAATTAAATTGGCCAACAGTTCCAGCTGCTGCTCTCTGAAATCCAACCTGTGAATGGACCAATTTTATGAGCCCAATTCTTGTATCTCCTCATACCTAGAAAAACACTAAAATCCTTCATGGTGATGACTGCTCCTTGTGACTAGCAGAAAGCTTCTGAGAAAAAAATACATCCATGATTGCACGTACTCCCCTTTCACAAAATCATTTATACACTGACTGTCCCCGCGGCCCCTCTGGAGGGGTTGCTCAGAGCTATCAGAAGTGCTGTCTTCTGGACTGCAGTCCTCATTTTGCCCCAAATAAAACTTAACCCACAACTCTCACATTGTTCATTTTCTTTAAACTGGACAATACATAACTAACAACACCCAGAATTATATATATATATATATATATATATATATAATATATATAGGCTTCCCTGATAGCTCAGTTGGTAAAGAATCCACCTGCAATGCAGGAAACCCTGGTTTGATTTCTGGGTTGGGAAGATCCACTGGAGAAGAGATAGGCTACCCACTCCAGTATTCTTGGGCTTGTGGCTCAGCTGGTAAAGAATACACTGTCATATATATATATTATTATAAGTCTATTTATACTTATTATTTTATGTGAAAACATAAAGAGTGCAGCCTCTCTGAGGGACAAATCAGAATGTTCTTGGATGAGACCTCAGAGAACCTCCAGAAGTGACAGAGGATATCTGAGGAAGAGGAGGAAGAAGAAGCCAGTCATGACAAAGAAGAAGAATTTTTATTTGCTGAGAGGGAGCATGTATACTTCTGTTACTTGTCTGACAGGAAATGTGTAAGATAGAGTATCTTATATTGATATAGAAAAGTAGATCAATATCTTTGAGGTGCTTGTTTGTAAGGTAAGAAAAAGAAGAACTGTGCTACAAACAACCACAGCAGGTCTTTCCATCTGAGGAAACCAGATTTAAGGCAGAAAACAGGGGCTTTAACTCAGTTACATCTGATACAAGCTGTGCAAAATCACCTTGAATAGCAGGCTCCTCGGTGAAAGTTACAATTGCTCTGAGGATTAGAAGAGATCATGTTCAAGAAAAAAAAAAAAATCCTAAATCCTTGGTCTCTTTTAGGGCTCAGATACATTTTACTATTTGCTAAGTCATATCTCTACAAGATAAAAGCTTCATCTGGTAACAAAAACATGCAATGTCAAGTTGTGTTTTGGTGAGAGCATGTTAAACTGTGGGCTTCCCTGCTGGCTCAGTCCGTGAAGACTCCACCTGCAATGCAGGGGACCCGATTCAATCCCTGGGTCAGGAAGATTCCCCGGAGAAGAGAGTGGCTACCCACTCCATTATTCTTGCCTGTCGCAAAGAGTCAGAAGCAACTGAAGCATCTAAGCGTGTACGCGCGTGCGCGCACACACACACACACACACACACACACACACACACACACACGCTAGACTACTTTCTGTGGAGGAAGGGGATGTGTCAGTTTTGCTTACTGACCTAGGAAAGACCTAGGGAGGCACCCGCCACATAGGCGCTTGTGTGTGTTTGCTCAGTAGCTAAGTAGTGTTCTAACTTTGTGACCCCACGAACTGCAGTCCGCCAGGCTCCTCTGTCCATGAGATTTTCCAGACAAGAACACTGGGAGTGGGTTGCCATTCCCTTTTCCAGGGGATCTTCCTGACCCAGGGATTGAATCTGAGTCTTCTACATTGGCAGGCACCTTCTTTACCTCTGAGCCACCCGGGAAGCCCACCACGTAGGTGGTGCCCAATAAATATGCATTGAATTAAAAAAACAAGGCACTGATTCTAAGGCAGAAGAGTTTGGTTGCTAACTACTTCCTACCTAGCAATATGTGGTACAAGACTTAAGAAAGAGGAACTTTAGTTTTGAAATATTAGAGATGGAATTCTGTTTGTAATGGTAACTGGATAAATGACAGGTGCTAATGATCATATTTATGGGCATGTGGGAAATCTGAACACAAAATCTGGAGTTAAAGATTCAGTTAGCAAGAGGAATATGGTCTGTAACATTTTATATATATTCTATTAAATGAGTTATCATGAATTTAATGGTAGCAAATATAGAAATAAAGGTTTACACATACACTATAAATAAATAAGAATCCATGCCCCTCCCCCACTCCAACACACACACACACACACACACACACACACACACACACACACACACACACACACACACACACGCCTACTGGCCTACAGCACAAATGTGTGCCAGACAGTTTTTAATCGATTTGAGGTGAAGAGGGAAATTCCTATTCGGGAAAAACTCTAAGAGTAAATGTAACTAAAAATGAAGTACTGGCTCAATTATACAACTCTGGATGTGTGTGTATCAAGTCAATGCTTCTCTTAAAATTGTGTCTACTCTTTTTTATGTTGTCTGGGTGATTTTCTATTTCTACATTATGTTTTATTTTGAATAAAAACATTCATATACTCTAATGTATTCATATTATATATAGAATATATGTTTGAGTGGGTTCTGACTGATTTTTCCACAATTTGATTCTTACATCTTCATGTTTCATTTGGAGGAGCAAAAAAAAAATAGGTTCTCAAATTTTGCATCTGTCTTATTCTGTCACTACTTGCAGAGTCTTTTCATTTAAAGTTTCTATATGGCTCTTTCCTTAGGAAAAAAAGATTGCTGCATGAACACACGAGTAATATTTTTTTTTAATCTACTAGGAAAAAAAATTATTTCATGGCTCTTGGAGCAGAAACTTCACACTGACCATTGTGCTGAATTTCGCTTCACAAAAACCACTCCCATCAATCACCTTCAATTCCTCTGGTTCCTGAGGACTCTTGCTTTCAACCTCAATACCGTAATCCCTCCTTAGTCACTCCCTTCCTAGACATGCACAATGACAGTGACCCAGGTCAGATCTGACCTTGCCATTCTAACCTAAAATTGATCTCTGGATATTCCATGTCCTTGAGGAGGAGAGATTGTCCTCACCTCCCAGGTATAATCAGTCTCCCAATAGGCTACTCCAAGATGGATGCCAACTCACTCTGTTATCCTTAATGGACAAGAGATGTCCTTCCTTCTGGGAAGACATTTCAGCATCACTCTGTTACTCCAGTAAAAACCTTTTCATCTCTCTCAGTCTCAGTTTCCTTCATCTGTAATAATAACTTCCCCATTCATTTCCCAAAGCTATTGTGAAAATAAAAAATAAACGTCTTTTTAAGACAGTATACAAAAATACAGTGCTATTCTTTTTAAGAAAACCTGGCTAAAATGTTTCTGAACTACAAAGGACTTCTATCAGAAAAGAAATGTACACAGTAGAAGTTTAAAATAGAATTTCTCCAGGGTGTATAAAATACTGTGTAGTAAACCACCCAGATTTGGGCTGCCACTGAGCTTATTGTTACCATGCTACAGTGTTCTGGCTTGTCTCCTTGGTATAAATCAATAAATTGACCACCAGTATTGGTGAATATCTTTTACAACACCTCCAGGGGAAATTCATTGTCCATCTACTCTATTTCAGAGATGACTCAAAATGCTCTAGTTACAGGAACAGCTGAGTTTGTCAGCTTAGCACCCTTACCACCTTATAAGAACAAAATGTGGGCTTGCAAGGAGTGATATGTTAGAAATAGTATTACTAAGTTTTCTTAGTGATTGCTATTACATTTCTGTACTGACTTAAGAAAAGTTAAGAAAACAATAACATTTTAGATAATAAATTCTAAGCCTTTAAAAAATAATTTATTTATTTTAATTGGAAGCTAATTACTTTACAATATTGTAGTGGTTTTTGCCATACATTGACATGAATCAGCCATGGGTTTACATGTGTCCCCCTTCCTGAACCCCCACCCACCTCCCTCCCCATCCCATCCCTCAGGGTCATCCCAGTGCACCAGCCTTGAGCACCCTCTGTCATGCATTGAATCTGGACTGGCGATCTGTTTCACACATGATAACATGAATGGTTGTAGATGATTAAGGCTCTTGAGATGGAGAGATTATCTCAGATAATACAGATGGGTCCCAAACACAATCAAATGTATCCTTATAAAACAAAGAGAGCTGCATTTAGATGCACACAGAGGAAAAGAGAGATTTGAGTAAGCTGACCCTGAAGACCGGATTGATATAAGCACAAGCCAGGGAATGTCCACAGCCACGAGAAGCTGGAAGAGGCAAGGAACACATTCACTGCTAGACAGAGGGAGTCTGACTCAGCCAATACCTTGGTTTCGAACCAATAATAATTTCATACTTCTGACCTTCACAACTATGAGAGAACAAATTTCTATTATCTTAAGCCACCTTGTCTCTGGTAAATTGTTATAGCTGCCACTGTAAACTAATATATCTATTGACTTTAATTTGCTCTTTTCAGTCTCTTTCGGGGGTCTCCCTAATTTCTGCCTTTCAGCTGCATGATCCAAGAATATATAGAACAAAATCACACATTTTACTTCCTCTCTCAAGTTGTGTTCAGTGACGAAAAACTGACAGCATTATAGCAACATACTAGATGAAAATGACTCAAGTAAATTAATAGGGAATTTATTATATACAAGAAGTACCAGATGAGGTTTTATATAGGTTTGTTAGGGGAAGCACACTGATTGAAATCATGCACCCTGGCCAGGCACCATAGTAACCATTTGCATGAGTTGTTTTATGACAGGAGATCCTGATAAGGAATATGGAACTAATAGGCCACCACCAACTGGAAGAGTTCCTGTAAGGTCTAAAGGAGACACTGCGTGTTTGTCCACTTCCCAGAATCCCTCTCACCAGCATCCATCTTGGCTGGCCGATGCATGTGCCACCAGGAAAGACTCTGAATCAGAATGATTGGCCAAAGACCACCCAGAAACTAATCCCATCACCATAAAACCCAAGGCTGTGAGCCAGGCAGCAGAGCAGTTCTCCTGGGTTCCCTTACCCTACTGCTCTCCACCCGGGTGCCCTTTCCCAATAAAGTCTCTTGCTTTGTCAGCACATGTGTCTCCTCGGACAATTCATTTTCTAATGTTAGACAAGAGCCCAGTTTGGGGCCCAGGAAGGGGTCCCCCTTCCTGCCTCAGGTTAGGACATGTCAGTTTCTTTGGTTAAAGAAATGTAAGTGTATGTGAAATATGCCTTTTATGAGCAGAATCTTGAAAGAACATGATACAGTTGGAACCTTTTTATTCTATCTTCCATAAGAACAGCAAAGTTTAATGATAGAAAGATAAGTATAATATTTATAATACATCACAGAATATACAAGGCTTTGAAGAATTGAAAGGACAAGAAAATTGCATACTAGATAATACAGTTTGGGAGGATGAATCCTTAAAAGCACAGAAATAGATAATATTTTAGATGGATCTTGAAAAATGTCAATACAGAGAGCTAGTCTTAGTGGTAAGTGTGCTGAAATATGGATTTAGTGAAAATGACATTCTTATCATTGGATAAGTTTGAGAAATGCAATTAATAAATTTTGAGAGAATCCAAGGTATCTATGTGAAAATACTTAGACATGAACTATGAAAGTCAGAGCCTTCCAGATAAAATAGAACCAACACTCTGTGTGTGTGTGTGTGTGTTTGTGTGTATGAGTGTTGAGAGCAAGAGCAAGTGTGAAAACTAGAGAAAGAGTGAGAGTGAAAGCTAGAGAGAGAAGAGAGAATTTATTTTAAAGAATTGGCCCAGGTAGTTGTGGGGCTGTGAAGTCTGACATCTTCAGGGTAAGATGACAAGATATGCACCTAGAGGGAAGTTGATGCTGTGGCTCTAGTTCACAGGCAGTTTGGAGGCAGGATTCTCTCTTCTTTAGAGGACCTCATTGTCGTTGTTGTTTTTCCCAGTAAGGTTTTCAAGTGGTTAGAACAGTCTCACCAACATAATGAAAGTCAGTGTTTAACTCAAAGTCTAGTGATTTAAATGTTCATTTTATTTAAAATGGCTTCCCTCATAGCTCAGTTGGTAAAAAATCTGCCTGCAATTCAGGAGACTCCAGTTTGATTCTTGGGTCCAGAAGATCCCCTGGAGAAGGGAATGGCTACCCACTCAATAAATATTCTGGCCTGGAGAATTCCATGCACTTTATAGTCCATGGTGTCACAAAGAGTCAGACACGACTGTGTGACTTTTATTTTCCCTTTTCACATTTCACCTTCTCTGGTGGCTCAGATGGTAAATAATCTACCTGCAAGGCAGGGGACCCAGCTTCAATCGCTGGATTGGAAAATCCCCTGGAGAAGGGAAAGGCTACTCACTCTAGCATGCCAAAAAATGCTCAAACTACGGCACAATTGCACTCATCTCACACGTTAGCAAAGTAATGCTCAAAATTCTCCAAGCCAGGCTTCAACAATACATGAATCATGAACTACCAGATGTTCAAGCTGGTTTGAGAAAAGTCAGAGGAACCAGAGATCAAATTGTCAACATCTGCTGGATTATCGAAAAAGCAAGAGAGTTTCGGTAAAACATCTATTTCTGCTTTATTGGCTATGTCAAAGCCTTTGACTGTGTGGATCACCACAAACTGTGGAAAATTCTGAAAGAAATGAGGATACCAGAACACCTGACCTGCCTCTTGAGAAGTCTGTTTGCAGGTCAGGAAGCACCAGCTAGAACTGGACATGAAACAACAGACTGGTTCTAAATAAGAAAAGGAGTATGTCAAGGCTGTATATTGTCACCCTGCTTATTTAACTTATATGCAGAGTACATTATGTGAAACGCTGGGCTGGAGGAAGCACAAGCTGGAATCAAGATTGTTGGGAGAAATATCAATAACCTCAGATATGCAGATGACATCACTCTTATGGCAGAAAGTGAAGAAGAACTAAAGAGCCTCTGGATGAAAGTGAAAAGAGGAAAGTAAAAAAGTTGGCTTAAAGCTCAACATTCAGAAAAGTAAGAACATGGCATCTGGTCTCATCACTTCATGACAAATAGATGGGAAACAGTGGCAGAGTTTAATTTGGGGGCTTCAAAATCACTGTAGATGGTGATTGCAGCCATTAAATTAAAAGGTGATTACTCCTTGGAAGGAAAGTTACAAGCAACCTAGACAGCATATTACAAATCAGAGACATTACTTTTCCAACAAAGCTTGGTCTAGTCAAGGCTATGGTTTTTCCAATAGTCATGTGTGAATATGAGAGTTGGACTATAAAGAAAGCTGAGCGCAGAAGAATTGATGCTTTTGAATTGTGGTGTTGGAAAAGACACTTCAGAGTCTCTTGGACTGCAAGGAGATCCACCCAGTCCATCCTAAAGGAGATCAGTCCTGTGTATTCATTGGAAGGACTGATGATGAAGCTGAAACTCCAATACTTTGGCCACCTGATGTGAAAAGCTGACTCTTTGGAAAAGACCCTGATGCTGGGAATGGTTGAATGTAGGAGAAGGGGATGACAGAGGATGAGACAGTTGGATGGCATCACTGACTCAATGGACATGAGTTTGGGTAAACTCCAGGAATGGTGATGGACAGGGAAGCCTGGCATGCTTCAGTCCATGCAGTTGCAAAGAGTTGGACACTACTGAGTAAATGAACTCAACTCACTCCAGTATTCTTGCCTGGAGAATTCCATAGATGAAGGAGGCTGTTGGGCTTTGGGGTTGCAACTAACTACTGAGCTACTGAGTAATAGCAACTGACTGAGCTGCTAACACTTTTAAAGTAAAGTTTCATGGTGCAGCTAGACCAACTATCTGGCCACAATGTCCTGACTGAACTGATCATGAAATTCACCACCACAGGTAGCTGTTTGTGTATTTCTACTTAATTTAATAATTGACTAGCTATTTAACATTTTTGAATGGGCAGATCCAGGATCAGAGATTCAGCAAGAATCATCAGTGGGTGAATGTCAATAAATTTGTAGCTTAGAGCTTACATTTAATTAGACATTTTAATGAAGTCCACTTTCAAACTGTAGTACATATCAGGTTAATCAAAAAATCTCCTTTGCATTTTTATGAAAGATGATATGGAAAATCCTGAACAAACTTTTTGGCTAACCCCATATGTTCAAGTGTCCTACAGTTAATTTATTACAGAGTTCCTCCTTCCCATCTCTCATGAGATTGTACTCAGTCATTTCACTCTCATAGGAAATGGCAACTCACTCCAGTATTCTTAGCTGAAAAACTCCATGGACAGAGGAGCCTAGTGGGTTACGGTCCATGGGATCAGAAAGAGTGCAACGCAACTGAGCAGCTGAGCACACACACACACACACACACACACACATTCTATAATCACCCAATTACTAGTATGCCTTATTCCAACCATTATTTTTACTAAGAGTCCAGAATTGTTTTTAATGGAAATAGATTGTTTAAACAAAAGCAGTAACAGTGGTGTCTATGACTTGTAAACTCTATACCAATAATAGCATTAAGTCTAGGAAGGGCTAAGTGGAATGCCTATTTTAAGGTTCTTACATAATTAAGAAATAGTTGAAATAGACTGTGATAAGTTAAAAATGTTTACCGGAATCCTAAAACGACTACCAAAGTAATAGAACAGAGAGTTACAGCCAAAAGTTGTCTTAGTCTGCTTGAACTAACATAATGAAATACTACCAACCATTATTTTTAAATAAAATAAAATTGAAAAAAAAAGTTTGATTCTCATTTATTCCTCTTCTAATGATCTTCCCCTTTTATGTGGATCCAGTTTTCTTAGGTATATGATTTCCCTTCTGTCTGGAGAACTTTCAGCTTTCTCTGCAATTGCTGGCTTTCTGGCAACACACTTTTTTTTTTCACTTTGTATTTATCTGAAAAAATATTTTGCATTCACTTTTGAAGGATAATTTCATCACCTATAGAATTTTAAAGTCTTGTACTTCACTCTTTTTATTTTTCTATCTGCCATTCATTTTGGAAAGTCCTCATCCAGGATTACTTTACAAATTACTTTTCTTCTTTTACTTCTCCTTCTGCCCTTCCAATTACACTAATGTTGCACCTTCTCATACTCTCTCACATTTCTGGACTTTCTCTTATTGTTCTCTTTACATTTCAATCTGAAAAGCTTCTCCTGATTTATCTTCCTGTTCCTTGATTGCTTGGCCCAATCAGGTGGTCTTTATTTCTGTTATAATATTTTCAATTTCTAGCATTTTGTTTTGATTCATTCTTAGGATTTCCATTTCTCTGGTTGTATTACCCATATGTTGGTTCATTTTTTTCTACTTTTTTTCATTACAGCCTTTAACATATCAATCATCGCTTATTTTTAAATAATTGGTCTGGAGACTCTAAATTCAGTTTTCTATTTCAATCTGTTTCTGATTGTTGTCTATTCAGGTGGTGCTTTTCTGGTGCTTTTCTTGACTTCTGTCCTGCTTTGTAATCTGTCATGGAAGTAGGTACCATTTAACTACAGATGCAGGAAGTTTCTGGAGTAGGAAACGGCAACCCACTTCAGTATTCTTGCCTGGAAAATTCCGTGGATGGAGGAGCCTCATGGGCTGCAGTCCATGGGGTCATAAGAAACAGAATAAGCACACCACGGCACAGCAGGCACTGCTCATCAGAATCTGTGTCTTGCAGGCCCTTCAGTCATAAGCTGTGTTTATTATTGTCAAGTCAAACTGGGGTGGTGCTGAAGTGTGGGGAAGAGGGAGTGTTTTATAACCATCCAGTTAAATCTTAGTTGTTTATTAAGCCTGTTCTCCAGATTGTGTCCTTCACGGGAGTTTCTTCAGTAATTTAAGTTTTTCTTCTGTTGTCTCCAACTGACTTGCCTGGCTGCAGAATTTTCCTATAATTTCTTTATAACAAGACCATGGTTGACTATGTTTATTTTTCCCCTTGGAAGAGATAGGAAGGTCAGTAAGGGCTCATGTGAGAGAGTTTCTTAACTCTACAACGATACATTTCTGGTAAAATATTTTTACCTAGAGAATATGAGTTGATTCTAGTGAAAATTCAGAGCATACTTCATAATAATTACTCTTCCACAGAAATGACTCTTCCAATCAGACCCACGAAAGTTTTGTTCTCTCATTTTTACCATAAAATTTTATTGTGTTCTTCAGGATATATATCATGAAAATGTAGGTTTGTTTCCTTAAATCTGGAGCTTCAAGGTGTTTCTCAATCTCATGCTTGTGCAGACTGAGCCTCTACCAATTAAAATACAATTGGCTCTTGAACAACATAGGTTTGAATTGCCTGGGTCCAATTTTAATTTTTTTTCCAATACAAATACTTACAATACTACACAATCCACAGTGGGTTTGCAGATACAGAACCATGGATATGGAGAGTTAACTGTAGAATTATGCTCAGATTTTCCACTGAGCTCAGGGTGGCAATTCCCTAGCCCCCTTCCTGTTTAAAGGCCTACTGTCTATTACTATTTAAGTACTCCAAAGAGAGCAGCATCTGTGTCAAATAAATAGATCTCAGCGGTATCTCTCTGGATGTACCTGGTTCTCCAGATATTAGGGTAAAATAATATTCTGTTACCTCAGTTCTCTAAATGAGTCTGACAGATGTTACTCATTTTTGATTTAAGTTTTTGTTTCTTTTGGTAAATGTAGAACTGATAAATGTCAACTTCTTTCTATGTCACAGCTGAAACTGGGAGTCCCCTTTTGAAATACATTAAATGAAATTCATTAACTGCAGTCCTCAATCTACTCGCCTCCCTGTATGATAACATACATTTCCATTAAACTTTTATATAACTTGGGATCTGTGCCAATTCAGGCTCTACTTTCTTTCATTAATTGACAACCACCTGACACTCACTCAGTTTCCACATGCTCATGATCTCTGACTTATGATGGCTTGATTTATAATTTTTCAACTTTATGATGAAAGTGAGACATATTCAGTAGAATCCACACTTTGAGTTTTGAATTTTGAATTAGAGCATTTCCGGCTCTACAATCTCTCAAGATGCTGGCCAGCGGCAGTGAGTCCCAGTTCCCAGTCAGGTATACAGTCCTGAGTATAAACGGCTAATAAATTTCAGCTGTCTGTACCCATATAACCATTCTGTTCTTCACTTTCAGTATATTATTAACACTCCACTATAAGATAGGTTTTGTGTTAAATGACTTTGCCAACTGTAGGCTAAGGTAAGTGTTCTGAACATGCTTCAGGAAGGCTAGGCTGAGCTGTGATGTTCAGAAACTTAGGAGTTCTAAGTACCTTTTTGACTTAGGGTATTTTCAAGTTACAGTGGGTTTATTGGGTTGTAACTCCATTCTAAGGTCTTACTCAAATGTCACAATTCATTTGCGCTTGACTTTTCCAGTGTTTAGAAAGTGCTTATCAGGCCAGTGGCACTCCGACTCACCTTCTATTTCCTCCTCCACCATGCAATTCACTCTGAACCCCCAGGAACTAATTCTGAATTGCATGCATTCATAATTGATATATGCGTGCTTCTATTTTACCACTTATAATTAGTATTATGCCTATTTATATGTACCTGTCATCCAATTAGAATTTGTTTCTTTAGTACAATACATTGGATTTAGATATCTAATATTTGATACATCAGCCCACTTAAAAATTGATTCAAATGACTTGATGATGCTGCTAGGAGAGAGTGAGGTGGTGTGAAACCAAAGAAGGAAGAGAAATAAGGAGAATATTAAAATATCCAAAGTACGGAGCACATACGCTAGCATTTTATTTGTGGGTATAGAAATGAGGTTGATATTTGAAATATTATATTAAGAAGAATCTATTATTCTTCATTGTATATGATTTATGTTGTGAGATAGATGGAAGATTCTATACGACTCTAAGGTTGAGCTTGGTAACATCGATAGTAAAAATGAAGTCAGCCTGAAGAATTTTTATGTGGAACTTTGGTTTGTGATAGATGATAGATTTGAGGCCACCCAATGACAGCCATTTGAATTATTGGATCCTGAAGTTCAGAATACAGATTGAGGTTTAGAAGGCAATTGCAGAAAAGAGTTTATTGGGTATAAATTAAATGGGAACATGATATAATGGAAATGAAAACAATAAAAATGAAAAAAAAAAAGGAGAGAGACCTCTAAAATTTGACAGTGAATGTAAGGGTTAGGATTTAGAAAGAAGGTAAAGATAGTGCCATATTGTTAATGTCAACAAATGGGGGGATTATAAGAAAGAATGTTATTCATAAAAATATTAATTTC
Organism: Antilocapra americana; assembly: GCA_007570785.1. Classification (NCBI taxonomy): domain Eukaryota; kingdom Metazoa; phylum Chordata; class Mammalia; order Artiodactyla; family Antilocapridae; genus Antilocapra; species Antilocapra americana. The sequence goes on along the minus strand of ML661338.1, from coordinate 34,986,643 downwards.
AGCAAAATGTTAAAAGTAAATTTTTAAATGTTATGTAGGCAATTAGAAATTTTATATAGAAGACTCATATCACCATAGATAGTTAGAAATCTGTAGAATAAATATAGATAGTGAAAAAATTCTCTTTCAAGGTTACTTTCTATTCAACCAAGAGAAAGCCATTAATCTGGAGTCTCAGCATAAGCAGCAAGGGATGCTAAAAGCTGACAGCCAACCAGCAGAAGCTAGGAGGGGGTGGACACCAGCTTCTTCCTCACAGCTCTCAGAGGGAATCGACTCTACTGACATCCTGATCTTGAATCTGTGACCTCGAGCACTGTGAGACAATGTATTTTTGTTGTTTATGGAACCAATTGGTGGCAGTTTATCCACACAGGCCTAGCAAATTAATGCAGATTTTAACAGCAAAAGTAGGTGCCAACTGCTCAAATACTTAAAAATGTGGATGCAACTTTGGAATTGGATATTAAGTAGAGGCTGAAAGAGCTCTGTGGTGTGTGATCTGAAAGGTCTAGATTGCCTTGAAGAGGCTATTGGTAGAAATATGAATGCTAATGGCGATTCTGGTGAGAGATCAGAAAAGAAAAGAGGAGAGCTATTGGGAAAGCCTCTGTCATCTAAGAAAATACATATACAATCATGAAGAGAAATATGAATGTTAATTCAATATCCTATAATAAACCAAAATGGAAAATTTTAAAAAGAGAAAATATGAATGTTAAAAATTATTCTGACAGACCTCAGATGGAGATGAGAAACATATTACTTGAAACTAGAGGAAAAAAAACAAATTTGATGTAAAGTGTCAGAGGACTTACTTGAATTGTATTTTGTTGGCTAGAAAGTAGACTGGCAGAGGATAACTTGGACATTTAACTGAGATTTCTAACTAAAGTGTTGAAGGCATGAGGTCTTCTCCTTGCTGCTTATAGTGAAATGCAAGAGGAGAGAAATACACATTCAAGAAGGAACTCCTTACCAACAAGAAAGCAGTATTTGATGATTTGAAAGATTTCTTTTTCCCCAGAGAATGTGCTTTACAAAAAGAGTCCAGGATGTAAATCATGTGCTAAGTAGATTAAGTTTGTGAGACATGATCCAATCAATCATCTCAGCAGGATAGAGATGAATTATTCAGGAATTCTCTGTGGAGGATCCTTTGGTAGGGTGTCTTGGAGCTCTGTGAATTGATGGGAGGCTAACAAGTTTTAGAGAATTTTATAAAGCAGAAACACGGCCAGCCTGAACTGCCAAAGACAGGGATGGAATTAAGTGAAGGAAGAATGACTTTGAGGAAAGAGGCAGTAAAAGAAAAATTACTGTGAAGGTAGAGCCATGGATCTAGAGAGCAGAACCACCTCCTTGGATTTCAGAGGGCAGACTGTCATCAAGAGCATAGGGGATGGACTGACAAGCAAGGAGGAAGTTATAGGTGGGATGGGGCTAAGCCCAGGTCTGTGAGGGGCTCCAGTCAGCCCAGAAAGCAGAGCATCATCAAACCAAGGAGGACTATCCCCAATCTTGAAAATCTAATGGAATTTGCCTGGCCAGGTTTTGGACTTGCTTGAGATCTGCCATCCCCTTTTTACCTTCCAATGTCTCTCCTTTGGAATGAGAACATCTCTACGCCCGTACCATCACTGTATTTTGGAAACATAACTTGTTATATGGTTTCACAGGTTCACAGATGGATAGCAATTTTGCTTCATGATGAATCATACCCTAAATCTCACCCATACCTGATTTAGTTGATACTTAGAAGAAATTTTAAACTTTAAGTTGATACTAGAATGAGTTAAGATACTCGGGGGTGCTGTGATCAGACAAAGATACTTTGCATGTGAGAAAGACAGTGATGTTGAGAGGCTAGGAGGCAGATAATTACGGGTTGAATATTGCCTCTCCCCACAAAAGTCCTAACCTCAGAGTATGGCTTTATTTAAATATAGATTCTTTACAAAGGTAATTCAGATTTTAATCCAATATGACTAATGTTCTTATAAAGGTAGGAATTTGGACGCAGATATGCACAGATAAGTAGCACCATGTAAATATGAAGACAGAGATTAGGGTGATAATCTACAAGCCAAGGAACATGAACAAGTGATTGCAGACTACAGAGGCTTTAGGAGAGCATGGAACAGATCCTTCCACACCGCTCTTAGAAGGAACCAGCCTCGTCAACACCTTGATCTTGGACTTCCACCCTCAGAACTGTGTGACGATGTGTTTCTGTTGTTGAACTCACTCAGTCTACTGGTATTTTGTTACAGTCAAACTAACATAATGTCATACAGAACATAAAACAAGAAAACCTTACTTTTAATAACTGAAAAAACACTGAGATATATATACCTTCATTTAATAATTGAATTTAATGTTTCATTTTTGTTTTGGTACATCAAGATGATTATAGGGGCTTCTCTTGTAGTTCAGTTGGTAAAGAATCTGCCTGCAATGCAGGAGACCTGGGTTCAATTCCTAAGTTGGGAAGATCCCCTGGAGAAGGAAATAGCAATCGAACCCAGTATTCTTGCCTAGAGGATCTGATGGACAGAGGAGCCTAGCAGGCTACAGTCAATGGGGTCGCAAGAGCTGGACATGACTTAGTGACTAAACCACCACCAGATGATTATAAATTCATAAAGGAGTCTAAGGAAATTTTATTAGCATATCTCTTTTTAATAAAAGGCATTTTTTGTGTGCGAAAATATGAGTGTTTCATAACTGTGGTTAACATAATTTTATTAAATATGGTGTGTATACTCACCTGACAGATAAGCTCATTTGTTTATCTTTCTCTCTGTGTCTGTGTATCAGCTCAATCATGTCAGATGTTTTGCAACCCCGTGGATTACAGCCCACAAGGCTCCTCTGTTCATGGAATTTTTCAGGCAAGAATACTGGAGAAGGTTGCCATTTCCTTCTCCAGTCTTGCTAAAGCTACTTTGAATTATAATCTTTTTAGAAATTTTGTCATCTGATGTATATATATTTATATAGACATGAAGAAGAGTGCTATGCTTTACAAACACTGATTTTGGAGATTTTTTGGTTGATTTTATTTTTCTTTACCTTGTTTGTTTCAGTCTCAGTACTAAACATAGTTTTCTCTAAAAACTGCCCTTCCCCACTTGACTACTAGCTGTAATTATAGCTACTTTTCCCCCCAACTTTACTGAGATCTAACTGACATAAAACATGTGAATTTAAAGTGTACCATGTGTTGATCTAATATATGTATATACTGCAAAATTATTTACCACCACAGTGTTATCTACATTTATTTGCATAAGTACCATTTCTTTTTTGTTGGGAAAACAGAACTGACTTCATGCCATCCACAATGTGGTCCCTGGGAGTGAAAGTGATTCTCTCATCTATTGGATTTGATGCAATATAATTTCATTTTAGTAGCCAACATCCTTTAAGAATTTGTTTACATCTCAAGTCTGTGGTATTTTCAATATTAAACGATATTTAAAGTAGAGATACTTCAACCCCTAAACAACTCTCTGGTCTCATTGTAATGGGAATAAGAAAGCTGCGAGTCCCCTTTCCACTCCATTTCCCAGAATTTCATATGGTTATCTAGATATTGCTTTATTTCTTACTGCCATCCAAAGTCACAGTCACAACTAATGAGCCTGAAGTATTGATTTTCTATATTATTATGGAATAACTCCTATTGCCTACTGACATTCTGTAAAACTGAATATACTTAGAAGAACGCATTAAGCTAGTCCTTATATGTCAAGGCTATAAGAAAACTAAATTTTGCAACCTTAAACACTTTGTCTACAATAAAACAAAACTGCATTAACAAATCAAGCAATAAAATAATAGACTTAGAAATAACAATTCTCCAGTTTATTTTTTTCCTGTTTATGGGGAAAGGGGGACATTATTAGAAAATAAGTCGCTATTAAGATATGTTTATCTTAGAAATCATGTAAAACTTGCCAGATAAAACCTAGTAAGATATGATATATTTTTTCTCTTTCTGACTTACTTCACTCTGTATGACAGGCTCTGGGTTCATCTATATCGCTTCAGCTGACGTGGCATACATATGAAATCTAGAAAAATGCTACTGATGAACCTGTTTACAGGGCAGGGAACAGAGGTGCAAACATAGAGGACAGACATGTGGACACGGTGGAGGGGAAGGAGAGGGAGAAATGAATCCAGAGAGTCGCATGGACATATGCCTCTTCCCTCTGGGCATCGGTAACAGAAGTAAAAAACTGTACACTGTGGGTACAGACGACCTGCTATCAGAGGGACCTTGCGCCAGCCACCCAGCCACCCTCTCAAACAGCTGGAACCACCTGGCCTCTGACTGGCTCATAGATCTCACACGGGAATGGGTCCTGTCCGCTAGCTAGCCCAGGCTTCCAAACCACAAAGACTGACTTCCTACAGCCCTGGAAGCTGGAAGTTGTGTCTGACTCTTTGCAACCCCATGGACTGTATCCCACCAGGCTCCTCTGTCCATGGGATTCTCCAGGCGAGAATCCTGGAGTGGGTTGCTGTGCCCCCCTCCAGGGGATCTTGCCAACCCAGGGATCGAACTGCATCTCCTGCATTGGCAGGTGGATTCTTTACCACTGAGCCACCAGGGAAGTCCCAATACATAGACTACCACATATAAAATAGCTAGCAGGAAGGTGTTGTATACACAAGGAGCTCAGCTCAGTGTTCTGTGATGATCTGGGGAGAGGGCTGGGGGTCAGGGTGGGAGGGAGGCTTAAGAGGGCAAGGACATATATATACATATGGCTGATTCACAATGCTATAAAGCAGAAATGAACACAAAATTGTAAATCACTTATGTGCCAATAAAAAAATAATTTCAAAAAAAGCACAAAGAGGAACTTTTCTGGTGACAAAAAAAAAACTAGTATAAATGATCCAACAGAATTTTATGAAATCCTTCATTTACTTTTAATCACTGATATCAGAATGATCAAATGATGACTCATCACCATCTCTGCTTTCAACCCGCTTGTTTATACTAGTCTGCTTCTATGTGGCATTTTATTCTAGTTTGCTTCTCTGAAACCCCTCCCCTAAGGGGCGATCTCTCTCTTGCCACATCCCATGACCCCTTCTCTATTCTCATTTTGGTCTTTTATTCTAGAATAAAGAATAAAAGAACACTCTTTATTCTAGTGTTATGTTTTACAGTTTGGCCACTTAATCCTATCCTCTGTTCTCTCTCTTTTTTGTCCGAGGCTCCTCCATTATTTTTCTTTCTAGGTGGTGTTATCTAGGTCTGTATCTTAATTTTTTTTTTAGTGAAATGTTTATATTTATATTGAAATATGCATTAAAACAGAATGACTTCTACTAGTCCATGAAACTTTGCCAAAGCAGAATCACAAACTTCCATTGGGGAGGTCCAGTCAGCTAGCAGCCATGATCTGCAAGCAGAAATACCAAAGAGAAACCTGGGTGATGTCACCCCCCCAAACCCTCCTTTGAAGAGACTCCAACTTTCTTTCCCACATGTATCCATACAGTTTTAGGAGTGTAGCCGTGCTCCTCATTTTCATACATCTTTAGCTTCTTTTTTGCTGCAACAAATATAAAATTGGCAATGCTCATACATCAGACACAGACAATATGTCAGGCTTTAGCACACAACTGTAATCACTGACTAGGTTAAACAAATAACAACGAAAAAGAAAGCTGAACATTACTTCTAAACAATGATAAAATTTCTCAGAGCAGGTCATGAGCTACTTAAGATTCGTTTTGGAGGGTTAAGGGTTTTGACACAAAACCCTTAACAGGTTCAGACCCATGTCCAGAAAGACTTGTGGTAGCCGGGGCATGCTCGTGGCAGTGCAGAATGTTTGTGCAGCAAAACAGCATGCCCTCGATCACTTCTGTCAGTACACCTTCAGCCTGACACACTCAGAATGGCAGTCACTGTGCTGTCAGCTGCTGCCATCTGGGGTGGCGGGAAGGGTGGGCAAAAGAATGGGAATTTGCGGGAAGACTAGGCTTGAGCTGGCTTCCTCCAAGGCTGGCCCCTTACTCACAAGGACAATTAGGAGAGTTTACTCGGACAGTTCATTAAGCTCCATGTATGTGTGTGTGTATGTGTTCGTTGTGTGTGTTTTATATGTATATACGAAATCTAAAGAGTGAGCATTAAGTACTATCACTGCAGCAAACTAGGGTGTTGATTGAAGAAAAACAGATGAACACTTTTTGGCCTAAAGCACTGCAAAGAAAGCTGGCAAGAAATGAAAGTGGATTCAGTACTGCACATTAGCAATGGGACAGATTCTCTTTTCAAAGCTTAGTGTTTCAAATACTATTGTTCGAATACCTCTAGTAAATATAAAATGTAGTAACATCCAAGGTTTATACACAGAAACAAAGGAGCTGAAGGCCAGCCTAAAAAGGGCTCTTTGATTCTTAGTCAAGAGAGAAGCTAAAAGGTGCAGGAGTGATCTAAGGGGGTTTCACTGGTAGGCCTCTACCTTTCAATAGCACTGACCAAGTGATAACTGAACCTTTATATCTAGTCCTGACTCCTTATTTGCCTCCAGATCTTTATATCTGACTGTTTATTTAACATCTCCATTTGAATCCTAGTTGTTGTTCAGACGGTCTTTCATGTTCTACTCTTTGCAACCCCATACATATACTGCAGGACGCCGGGTTTGCCTGTCCTTCACCATAACCTGGAGTTTATTCAAGCTCATGTCCATTGAGTCAGTCATGCCATCCAACCATCTCATCCTCTGTCGTTCCCTTCTCCTCCTGCCTTCAATCCTTCCCAGCATCAGGGTCTTTTCTAACGAGCTGGCTCTTCACATCATATTGTCAAAATATTGGAGTTTCAGCTTCATCATTAGTCCTTCCAGTGAATATTCAGGACTGATTTCCTTTAGGATTGACTGGTTTGATCTCCTTGTAGTCCAAGTGACTCTTAAGAGTCTTTTCCAAAACCTCAGTTTGAAAGCACCTATTCTTTGGTGCTCAGCCTTCTTTATGGTCCAACTCTCACATGTGTGGGCTTCCCTGATAGCTCAGTTGGTAAAGAATCTGCCTGCAATGCAAGAGACCCCGATTTGATTCCCTGGTTGGAAAGATCTGCTGAAGAATTGATACGCTACCCAGTCCAGTATTCTTTGGCTTCCTTTGTGGCTCAGCTGGTAAAGAATCATCCTGCAATATGGGAGACCTGGGTTTAATCACTGGGTTGGGAAGATCCCCTGGAGAAGGGAAAGGCTACCCACTCCAGTATTCAGGCCTGGAGAATTACATAGTATGTAGAGTCCATGGCGCAGCAAAGAGTCGGGCAAGACTGAGCAACTTTCACTTACACTTTCTCACATTTGTGCATAACTACTGGGAAAACCATAGCTTTGACTATATGGATCTGGTAATGTTGGTAATGTCCCTGCTTTTAAATATGATATCTAGGTTGGTCATAGCTTTTCTTCTGAGAACAAGCATCTTTTTGTTTTCATGGCTGCAGTCACCATTTGCAGTGATTTTGGAGCCCATGAAAATAAAGTCTCTCACTGTATCCAAAGAATAGCAAGGAGAGATAAGAAAGCCTCCCTCAGATATCAGTGCAAAGAAATAGAGGAAAACAATAGAATGGGAAAGACTAGAGATCTCTTCAAGAAAATTAGGGATACCAAGGGAACATTTCATGCAAAGATGGGCTCAAAAAAGAATAGAAATGGTATGCACCTAACAGAAGCAAAAGACATTAAGAAGAGGTGGTAAGAATATGCAGAGAACTATACAAAAAAATCTTTATGATCCACATAATCAGGAGGGTGTGATCACTCACCTAGAGCCAGACATCCTATAATGGAAAGTCAACTGGGCCTTAGGAAGCATCACTACAAACAAAGCTAGTTATGGAATTCCAGTTGAGCTATTTAAAATCCTAAAAGATGATGCTGTGAAAGTGCTGCACTCAATATGATAGCAAATTTGGAAAACTCAGCAGTGGCCACAGGACTGGAAAAGGTCAGTTTTCATTCCAATCCCAAAGAAAGGCAATGCCAAAGAATGCTCAAACTACTGCACAATTGCACTCATCTCACACACAAGTACAGTAATGCTCAAAATTCTCCAAGCCAGGATTCAGCAATACGTAAACTGTGAACTTCCAGATGTTCAAGCTGGTTTTAGCAAAGGCAGAGGAACCAGAGATCAAATTGTCAACATCTACTGGATCATCAAAAAAGTAAGAGAGTTCCAGAAAAACATCCATTTCTGCTAATTGAGTATGTCAAAGTCTTGGACTGTGTGGATCACCACAAACTGTGGAAAATTCTGAAAGAGATGAGAATACCAGAACACCTGACCTGCCTCCTGAGAAATCTGTATGCAGGTCAGAAAGCAACAGTTAGAACTGAACATGGAGCAACAGATTGGTTCCAAATAGGAAATAGAGTATGTCAAAGCTGTATATTGTCACCCTGCTTATTTAACTTATATGCAGAGCACATCATGAGAAACGCTGGGCTGGAAGAAGCACAAGCTGGAATCAAGATTGCTGGGAGAAAGATCAATAATCTCAGATACACAGATGAAACCACCTTTACGGTAGTAAGTGAAGAACTAAAGAGCCTCTTGGTGAAAGTGAAAGAGGAGAGTGAAAAAGCTGGCTTAAAGCTCAACATTCAGAAAAGTAAGATCATGGCATCTGGTCCCATCACTTCATGGGACAAATAGATGGGGAAACTGTGGAAACAGTGGCCTACTTTATTTTGGGGGGCTCCAAAATCACTGTAGATGGTGACTGCAGCCATGAAATTAAATGATGTTTACTACTTGGAAGGAAAGTTATGACCAACCTAGACAGCATATTACAAAGCAGAGACATTACTTTGCCAACAAAGGTCCATCTAATTAAAGTATAGTTTTTCCAATAGTCATGAATGAACGTGGGAGCTGGGCTATAGAGAAAGCCTAGTACCGAAGAATTGATGCTTTTGAATTGAGGTGTTGGAGAAGACTCTTGAGAGTCCTTTGGGCTGCAAAGAGACCCAACTAGTCCATCCTGAAGGAAATCAATCCTGAATATTCATTGGAAGGACTGATGTTGAAGCTGAAACTCCAATACTTTGGCCACCTGATGCGAAGAGCTGACTCATTTGAAAAGACACTGATGCTGGGAATGGTTGAGAGAAGGAGGAGAAGGGGAAGGCAAAGGATAAGATCGTTGTATAACATCACCAACTAAATGGGCATGAGTTTGTGTAAACTCCAGTAGCTGGTGATAGACAAGGAAACCTGGCATGCTGCAGTCCATGGAGTTGAAAAGCATTGGACACAACTCAGCAACTGAAGAGATCTGAAAACTGTTTCTACCTTTTTTCCATCTATTTGCCATGAAGTCATGGGACTGGATGCCATTAACTTATTTTCTGAATGTTGAGTCTTAAGCCAAATTTTTCATTCTTTCATTTTCATCAAGAGGCTCTTCAGTTCTTCTTTGCTTTCTGCCATAAATGTGTGATCTGAATATCTGAGGTTATTGATATTTCTGCCAGAAAACTTGATTCCAGCTAGTGCTTTATCCAACCCGGCATTTCTCATGATGTACTCTGCATATAAGTTAAATAAGCAGGGTGAAAATAAACAGCCTTGACGTACTCCTTTCCCAATTTGGAACCAGTCTGTTGTTTCATGTCCAGTTCTAACTGTTACTTCTTGACTTGCATATAGATTTCTTGGAAGGCAGGTCAGGTGGTATGGTATTCCCATTTCTTGAAGAATTTTCCACAGTTTGTTGTGATCTACATAGTCAAAGGCTTTGGCGTAGTCAAGAAAGAACAAGTAGATGTTTTTCTGGAACTCTCTTGCTTGTTTGATGATCCAATGGATGTTGCCAATTTGATCTCTGATTTCTTTGTCTTTTCTATATCCAGTTTGTACATCTGGAAGTTCATGGTTTACACACTGTTGAAATCTAGCTTGAAGGATTTTGAGCATTACCTTGCTAACATGTGAAATGAGTGAAATTGTATAGTAGTTTGAATATTCTCTGGCTTCAACCTGTGCCAAACAGAAATCCTGAACTGTCTTTCTCTACATAAAGCAGTTCTGTATTTTCTGGATCTCAATTAATGGTAGCAGCATTCACCATGTTGTTCAGAATGCAAACATAAGATGCATATTTTATTTCCCTCTTTCACTTACATATATTTAGTTAGAAGCATGAATGCAGACCAGTACTCTATATATCAATAAGACTTCTCCTAGAAAACAAAACCACAGACGGACCAATAAAACTGAATAAATCAATTATATATACAAAATTTGAGAGGCAGAGAGAAAAGTGATTTTAGGTAATTGGCTAAAGCAATGTGTATATAACAAAAGTGTTATCATAAGGCAGGCCAATAGCCTGGAATTTCTGTCAGGTTTTTGCAGTCTTGAGTCTGAAGGCACTCTGGAAACAGAATTCCTTCTTCATCCTTTACTTTTCTTCTGTCCCTCTTTTCTCTAATGTTCTTCAAATGATTGGATAAGGTCAACCAGCATTCTGGTGAGTGATCTACTTTACTCAGTGTCTGCTGACTTAGGTTTACCTAACCAACACCTTTACAACAATTTCTAAAGTGGTGTCTGACTGCATGGCTGGACACTATGGCCTAGTCATATTGACATATAACATTAATCATCACAGCCTACAGTTTACTAAAACCCCTCTGATTTCACTCTGGTAGAAATGATCACCAACTTTCATTTGGACTATTCAGTCATTTTCTAAACGTTCTCTGTATTTACACTTTTACTCAACACATAAACCCATTCTTCATATATCATCTGGTGTGAACTTTTAAACTTTAAAAATATCTACAATCATGTCATCATCACACTTAAAATCTGTACTTCTCTTCACATAAGAACAAAATCGCAAATTCTTGCAAAGCAGTGAGCTAGGAAAACATGATTCCTCTCCATCATCTTCATATTCTTCCCACTGACCATACTGTCCCTTACTCTCTGTTCTCCAAACACATTCTTCTTCTGGCATTTCCTCCCAGGCCAACCTTACTCTCATTTTAGGACATTCTGTCAACAAATCTCTCCTTCTAAAATGGTCCTCCCTAAGATTTTCATCTGGCTGACTTATTTTCCTCCTGTAAGATTCGGCTTGCATTTTAACGAGTGAAGAGCTTATTCTGACTTCCTCCTTAAAACTGTAGCCCCCATCTTTGCAATTTAGTCACTCTTCGTTCAGTTATCAACCTGGATTTTATTATATCATGTTATATTATTTTTCTCTTTATCCACTTATTTATTATTTTCTATATAGGCTTGGACCATGAAATCAAAATCTTTTTCAAATACATTCCTCTCTCCCCTAGAACTTAAATTGTTTATAGTATTACTCAGTCATGTCCAACTCTTTGTGAGCCCATGGACTATAGCCCACCAGGCTCCTTTGTCCATGAAATTCTCTAGGCAAGAATATTGGAGTGGGTAGCCATTCCCTTCTCCAGGGGATCTTTTCAACCTAGAGAGTGAAATTGTGTCTCCTGTATTTACAGTCTGAGCTACCAGGGGAGCCCTTCAAAATGTTTCATAAGTGTTTAATAAATGTTGCTAAACAAGTGAATGAATGAATAATACCTATAACAAAAATAAATATTTTTATTATAGGCAAATAAAAATCACCTTATTTAACACAATTATTTAGTAAGGCTAAAACTTAAATGCTATATATAAAAAGTTTTAGTAAAGGCAGAAATTAAAAGGTAACTTACTTTAACTTCATTTAATTAGATATGTATTAACTAACAATATCATATTTAATAATTTAGTTCAAACAAGTTAAAATTCTTCTTTCGAACATAGTTTACCTACAAGCAATTATTTTCACAATTTTGAAATGACTCATTTCTCTATATTAGATATTATGTACTACCATTTATGAATCCATTACCACTTTCTTCTACTCTTTGACGAAAGACTGAAAAATAAAAGCTATAATTTTATTTATTAATTCATGAATTTATTTCTAAAAATATCAACACAGTTTTATAGGGCTTGCTACTAAGAGGCACTCATCATGGGGCTTGTAAAAAAGTTTGAAGTATCTCCAGTTACAGAAAAGTATGACTCTGGGAACATTGCTAAAGGGAAAATTGCTCTGATTTATTTTCAGTTTTAAGACTGAAATATAATGATTATATTATATTCACAAATTCTTATTGTTTGGGTTTAATTTGCATAAATTATATATTTAATAAGGTTGATTCAAAGAAAGTGTACTTAGGGAGTTGGTATTGCAGACTGCTTCTTTTTTGCTTGGAATTTTTAACATAAGCATACAAACAAATATAAGCTGTGTTTACACTAATGTATTGTAATACATATTAAGCAGAAATAAATTTATTGCAATTTTATATCCTCCAACTAAGCTACAAGTATTATTATATTATACTGTTTAGGACAAGATAAATTGATTCATTAAAAAAAGGGGGGAAAAAGAAAACATAAAATGAGAAAATTTAAAAAAAATCACAAACTCTTTGATCTCTGGAAATAGTTTTATTCTCAATATATATCACAAAAGCCTAAAGCTAGAAACATTCCAGATATACACCTACATTTATTATAAATTTAAAGTTTTAATATAGTTTAACAATACATGGATTTCAAAATCATATGTTTTGAAATAATTTGCTTTGGTTTATTTTTATTCTCATCACCTCTTTCTTTATATGACCTTTATCCTGCATTTAGTACCAGAGCAGAAACTACATTTTGTCACTTACTCTGTTAAAATAGAGAATATACATTTGTTTTTTGCTGTTGTTCCTAAAAACTGCTGCACCTCCTATGTAGGACTTGCAAAGGGGTTTTTATGGCTGCTAGGCCAACATACAATATTAGGAGTTAAGATAGCTCAGGCTAAAACAAACAAATAAGTAAAAGCACATTTGAATGATTTGAGGGGTGTGTGTGTATGTTTGTGTGTGTGTGTGAGGGCACTTGGTGGATGAGTATACACACACACATTTTTTTAGGACTTTTTTTCATTTCCTTGATTGTCTTGCTTAAACAAACTTGATTGTCTAAGTTTTACTAAAAATAATATCATGATTATACAAGGAGAAGTAAAAAAATATTTTGATTTTTAAATTATAAACAATTCAATTTAAAATATATAAAGACTTCTAGTTTCTGAGCCAGGCAGCATCGCTGGGTAAGAAAAGCGGGGATAGCTCCTTGTATTTACTGGACCATACACCCTCAGATCACACAACCTAAAGTCACAAACACCGTGTCCACTAAACTTAAGGAAACTGAGTTTGGAATTTATCTATTGCACTGTCTCCATTTTGACCAGTCAATACCAAAAGTATAACACTGACCTCCAAGCAAAACAGTCTTTACAGAAGTTAGTTCCTTTAGTGATGATGCGCTTTCTTGGTCTGGTCCTCCTTTCCTCTCTAAAATCCAAACCATTCTGCTTTGTCATCTGGATTCAACTCTTTATTAAAATCAACCAACCAGCTAAACAATCAAATAAACAATCAAGTAAATACACAGCCGAGTTCTGTGTGTCACTTATGATAAAGTTAGCAGAGGCAGCAAAACTAACTCTCAGTCTCTAATGGCTCTTTTGCTATTGATGCTTATTTGTTGTCCATATAACAGTATTGTGTAAACAAGTAGATAAGTGGGGTAGCCCTCTCATGCAGTTAATTCAAAAACCCAGTCCAAGAAAAGCTATGTCCTGTTCAATATATGGATTTCAAGGTCTTCTGCTCCAGCCAGGCAGCCAGAGTGTGAAAATAGCATGGAAAAGTAAGCATACAAGATGTTATGGTCTGGGCCTGGAAGGAGAAATACAAATGTCATTCACATCCCATATGTTAGAACTTTCTCTCAATGCAATATTTTATTGCAAAGTAGCTGGCAAATCTAGTCCTTATTTGGGCAGCCAGTTCTCTTCATTAAATTGACAATGGAGAATATCAGTAGATGATCACATTCGCAGAGGGGTCTGAATATTCCTTTGGTCTGACTATTCCTTGGCTGAATTTTGACTTATTTCTGAAGACAGTCTTTATCTTTGAGACTCTCCTTGTACCATTGAATTGAGAGGTATGTCTTTATCCTCATTGTTTATTATTGTGTTAACACAATTATCATTCTACAGTCCTTTGAACACCTGTAAAGAATATGGAAGTGAAAGCAATGAAATAATAAGTGAGGAAATAATAAACCAGTAAGGGGAAAAATAAATCTTTTTTTTAAATTTTTTTTAATTAATTTATTTTTTTTACTTGTTTTTGCCATACAATGTCATGATATCACCATGGGTTTACATATGCTTCCCCTCCGGAACCCCCCTCCCTCCTCCCTCCCCCCCGGGAAATCTCGCTGCACCAGTCCCGAGCATCAATCCTGGGCTGGCGATTGATTAGACACATGACAATTAACATGCTTCAATGCCCTTCTCCCATATCATCCCACCCTTACCCTCATCCACAAAGTCCACGAGTCTATTCTATACATCTGCGTTCCTTTTGTTGTCTCCCATGTTGGGGTCTCGTTACTGTCTTTCTAAATTCCATATATATGTGTTAATATACTGTATTATTGTTTTTGCTTCTGGCTTACTTCACTCTGGATAATGGGCTCCAGTTCCGTCCACCTGAGTAGAACTGATTCAAATGAATTTTTTTTTTAATGCTGAGTAATATTCCATTGTGTATATGTACCACAGCTTTCTTATCCATTCATCAGTTGATGGGCATCTAGGTTGTTTCCATGTCTTAGCTATTGTAAACAATGCAGCGATGAACATTGGGGTACACATGGCTCTTTCTATTCTGGTTTCCTCGGTGTATATGCCCAGCAGTGGGATTGCCGGGTCATATGGCAGGTCTATTTGCAGCTTTTTAAGGAACCTCCACACTGTTTTCCATAGTGGCTGTACTAGTTTGCATTCCCACCAACAGTGTAAGAGGGTTCCCTTTTCTCCACATCCTCTCCAGCATTTATTGCTTGTAGACTTTTGGATGGCAGCCATTCTGACTGGTGTAAAGTGGTACCTCATTGTGGTTTTGATTTGCATTTCTCTGATAATGAGTGATGTTGAGCATCTTTTCATGTGTTTGTTAGCCATTTTTATATCTTCCTTGGAGAAATGTCTGTTAAGTTCTTTGGCCCACTTTTTAATTGGGTTGTTTATTTTTCTAGAATGGAGCTGCAGGAGTTGTTTGTAAATTTTTGAGATTAATTGTTTGTCTGTTGCTTCATTGGCTATTATTTTCTCCCATTCTGAAGGCTGTCTTTTCACCTTGCTTATAGTTTCCTTTGTTGTGCAAAAGCTTTTAATTTTAATTAGGTCCCATTTGTTTATTCGTGTTTTTATTTCCAATATTCTGGGAGGTGGGTCATGGAGTATCCCGCTTTGGATTATAGCAGAGAGTGTTTTGCCTATGTTATCCTCTAGGAGTTTTATAGTTTCTGGTCTTATGCTTAGATCTTTGATCCATTTTGAGTTTATCTTTGTGTATGGTGTTAGAAAGTGATCTAGTTTCATTCTTTTACAAGTGGCTGTCCAGTTTTCCCAGCACCACTTGTTAAAGAGGTTGTCTTTTCTCCATTGTATATTCTTGCCTCCTTTGTCAAAGATAAGGTGTCCATAGATGCGTGGATTTATCTCTGGGCTTTCTATTCTGTTCCATTGATCTATATTTCTGTCTTTGTGCCAGTACCATACTGTCTTAATGACTGTGGATTTGTAGTATAGCCTAAAGTCAGGTAGGTTGATTCCGCCAGTTCCATTCTTCTTTCTCAAGATTGCTTTGGCTATACGAGGTTTTTTGTATTTCCATACAAATTGAGAAATTATTTGTTCTAATTCTTTGAAGAAGACCTCTGGTAGCTTGATAGGAATTGCATTGAATCTATAGATTGCTTTAGGTAGTATACTCATTTTCACTATATTGATTCTTCCAATCCACGAACACGGCACATTTCTCCATCTGTTTGTGTCCTCCTTGATTTATTTCATCAGTGTTCTATAGTTTTCTATATACAAGTCTTTTGATTCTTTAGGTAGAAATACTCCTAAGTATTTTATTCTTTTTGTTTCGATGGTGAATGGAATTGTTTCCTTAATTTCTCTTTCTGATTTCTCACTGTTAGTGTATAGGAATGCCAGGCATTTCTGTGTGTTGATTTTATATCCTGAAACTTTGCTATATTCACTGATTAGCTCTAGTAATTTTCTCGTAGAGTCTTTAGGGTTTTCAATATAGAGGATCATGTCATCTGCAAACAGAGAGAGTTTTACTTCTTCTTTTCCAATCTGTATTCCTTTGATTTCTTTATCTGCTCTGATTGCTGTGGCCAAAACTTCCAAAACTATGTTGAATAGTAGTGGTGAGAGTGGGCACCCTTGTCTTGTCCCTCATTTCAGGGGGAATGCTTCCAGTTTTTCACCACTGAGGATAATGTTTGCTGTGGGTTTGTCATATATAGCTTTTATTATGTTGAGGTATGTTCCTTCTATTCCTACTTTTTGGAGGGTTTTTATCATAAATGGATGTTGAATTTTGTCAAAGGCTTTCTCTGTATCTATTGAGATAATCATGTGATTTTTATTTTTCAATTTGTTAATGTGGTGTATTACATTGATCGATTTACGAATATTGAAGAATCCTTGCATCCCTGGGATAAAGCCTACTTGATCATGATGTATGATCTTTTTGATGTGTTGTTGGATTCTATTTGCTAGAATTTTGTTGAGGAATTTTGCATCTAAGTTCATCAGTGATATTGGCCTGTAGTTTTCTTTTTTTGTGGCATCTTTGCCGGGTTTTGGAATTAGGGTGATGGAGGCCTCATAGAATGAGTTTGGAAGTTTAGCTTCGTCTGCAATTTTCTGGAAGAGTTTGAGTAGAATAGGTGTTAGTTCTTCTCTAAATTTTTGGTAGAATTCAGCTGTGAAGCCATCTGGTCCTGGGCTTTTGTTTTTTGGAAGTTTTCTGATTACGGTTTCAATTTCCGTGCTTGTGATGGGTCTATTAATATTATCTATCTCTTCCTGGTTTAGTCTTGGAAAGTTATACTTTTCTAGGAATTTGTCCATTTCATCCAAATTGTCCAGTTTATTTGCATATAGTTGCTGATAATAGTCTCTTATGATCCTTTGTATTTCTGTGTTTTCTGTTGTGATCTCTCCGTTTTCATTTCTAATTCTGTTGATTTGGTTCTTCTCCCTTTGTTTCTTGATGAGTCTGGCTAATGGTTTGTCAATTTTGTTTATCTTCTCAAAGAACCAGCTTTTGGCTTGGTTGATTTTTGCTATGGTCACTTTTGATTCCTTTGCATTTATTTCTGCCCTGATCTTTAAGATTTCTTTCCTTCTACGAGACCTGGGCTTCTGCATCTCTTCCCTTTCTAGTTGCTTTAGGTATGTAGTAAGGTCACTTATTTGATTTTTTTCTTGTTTCCTGAGGTGAGCTTGTATTGCTATTAACTTTCCCCTTAGCATTGCTTTCACAGTGTCCCATAGGTTTTGAGCTGTTGTGTTTTCATTTTCATTCGTTTCCATGCATAACTGAATTTCATTTTTAATTTCTTCTGCTATTTGTTGGTTATTCAGCAGTGTGTTGTTGAGCCTCCATATGTTGGAAGTTTTGAGAGGTTTTCTCTTGTAGTTGATATCTAATCTCACTGCATTGTGGTCAGAAAAGATGCTTGGGATGATTTCAATATTTTTGAATTTATCAAGGTTAGATTTATGGCCCAGGATGTGATCTATCCTGGAGAAGGTCCCGTGTGCACTTGAGAAAAAGGTGAAATTCCTTGTTTTGGGGTGGAATGACCTATAGATATCAATTAGGTCTAGTTGGTCTATTGTTTCATTTAAAGTTTGAATTTCCTTGTTACTTTTCTGTCTAGTTGATCTATCCATTGGTGTGAGTGGTGTATTAAAGTCTCCCACTATTATTGTGTTGTTGTTGATTTCCCCTTTCATATTTGTTAGCATTTGCCTTACATATTGTGGAGCTCCTATGTTAGGTGCATAAATATTTATAATTGTTATTTCTTCTTCCTCGATTGATCCTTTGATCATTATGTAATGTCCATCTTTATCTCTTTTCACTGCCTTTATTTTAAAGTCTACTTTATCAGATATGAGTATTGCCACTCCTGCTTTCTTTTGGTCTTTATTTGCATGGAATATCTTTTTCCAGCCTTTAACTTTCAGTCTATATGTGTCCCTAGGTTTGAGGTGGGTCTCTTGTAGACAACATATATAGGGGTCTTGTTTCTGTATCCAATCGGCCAATCTTTGTCTTTTGGTTGGGGCATTCAGCCCATTTACATTTAAGGTAATTATTGATAAGTATGATCTCGCTGCCATTTATTTTATTGTTTTGGGTTCCAGGTTATCTATCCCATCGGTGTTTCCTATCTAGGCAAGTTCCTTTAGCATTCGTTGGAGGGCTGGTTTGGTGTTGCTGAATTCTCTCAGTTTCTGCTTGTCTGAGAAAATTTTGAATTCTCCTTCAAATTTGAATGAGATCCTTGCTGGGTACAGTAGTCGGGGTTGTAGATTGTTTTCTTCCATGACTTTTAGTATGTTTTGCCATTCCCTTCTGGCCTGAAGCGTTTCTGTTGAGAGATCAGCTGTTATCCTTATGGGATTCCCCTTGTGAGTTATCTTTTGCTTCTCCCTTGCTGCTTTTAATATTTGGTCTTTGTATTTGATATTTGCCAATTTGATTAATATGTGTCTTGGGGTGTCCTGCTTGGGGTTCATTCTATTTGGGATTCTCTGTGTTTCTTGGACCTGAGTGGCTATTTGCTTCCCCAATTTAGGGAAGTTTTCTACAATTATCTCTTCAAGAATTTTCTGATGGTCTTTCTTTTTGTCTTCTTCTTCTGGGACTCCTATGATTCGAATATTGGTGCGTTTAATATTGTCCCAGAGGTCTCTAAGGTTGTCTTCATTTCTTTTAATTCTTTTTTCATTTTTCCTTTCTGTTTCATTTATTTCTGTCATTCTGTCTTCTACCTCACTTATTCTGTCTTCTATCTCTGTTATTCTACTGTTGGTTCCCTCCAGGGTGTTTTTGATCTCATTTATTGCATTATTCATTGTATTTTGTCTCTTTTTCATTTCTTCTAAGTCCTTGTTAAAGCTTACCTGCATCTTCTCAATCCTTGCCTGCAGGTTATTGAGCTGCAACTCCAACTTATTTTCCAGGTTTTGGATCATTTTCACTATCATTATTCGGAATTCTTTGTCAGGTAGACTTCCTATCTCTTCGTCTTTTGTTTGGTCTAGGGGGTATTTATCCTGTTCCTTTACTTGCTGGGTATTTCTCTGCCTTTTCATCTTGTTTATCTTGCTGTGTTGTCCCTTTACTGTGGGGATTCCTCTCTATGGGAGGGGTTGGATGCGTGGTTTGTCGAAGTTTCCTGGATGGAAAGGCTTGTGTGGTTTTCTGGTGGGTGAGTCTAGGTTTCCTCACTGTTACTCCTCACATCGGCAATGGGTCGCCTCTCCAGATGCCCAATGTCCTCTGCCAGCATTCAGTTCCTGTTTTTTGGAGTTTGCTCGGCCTTTAAAAGTTCTTTTGGTATATTTGTTGGGGAGAGAGTGTTCTCCCCGTCCTATTCCTCTGCCATCTTAGTTTCTCCTCTAAATCTTATTTTTTTTTTTTTGAGAATCTTACATTTGACTTTATTATCTTCTTCTTTATCCATTTCCTATTCATGTTTTTTAAATGTCCATTTTCTAGCAACTTTGCTTCTTGCTGTCAATTCTGCTCCCCATCAAACTACTTTGATATCATAATGCATGAACCAACCAACACCTTGAGCTGCATTTCTTTGACTATCTCAGTTTAAGTATCCTTATCCTTGACTTCATCAAATTAACCTTGGAGTAGAAATTGTTATTCCTACAAAACCACAGAATCAATCATTTCATTTTCTGTTCATAATCTTGTGTTCAGTAAGTCTCCTTGTCTAAATACTCTTATACTTCATTGTTATGAATAATAATAGTAATTGTTTTATTTATAATTTTTCTTGCCTAATGTTTTATTGTTTTTCATCATTTGGCAGTTTATTCAATATACCTTTAACCTAAATCTATATAAATCGACTTACTCCCCTTCTCTATGATAAAGTTGTCATAACAAAAATCGTGTAATAGGACAGATTACTGTTACTATAAATTGACTAATTTCAACTCTGTTTCAAATGAATTCTGAAGTTCTCAGCCACTGTCCTAACAATTTCAGATCTTCTCCAACCTCCTCAATATCCACACCCTTCCTATAATTATCCTATTACTTTAAGCAAACCCTCTCACCTCCTACTTAACAGAGAAAATAGAAAACATCAGGTGTAGATATTCTTTTCTATTTCAGGCACAATCACACACCTGAATTTTTATTTTTTGTTTTCAAGTTTCAATAAAGAAAATTTAATTGCCCCATTGTTCACTTCTACAAATACCCTTAACACAATCAATCATCCCTTCTCATATCTTCAGAGAATTGTCTGACACATCATACTGCTCACAAAGTCTGAACAGGTTTAAATATTCCTCAGTGCAAACGCAACAAGGATTGCAACAGAAACAATAAAACACTGCCATCTGATCTAGTCTCAGTTCAGCAACAATATCATTTTTCTGTTCACCTTTACAGACAAACTGATAATCATAGTCTACATTGAAATTTCTCAACATGCCCTCATCTCCTGCTCACTCATGAATCTTTTCCAAAGTGATTACTATCCTCATCAATACATGGACACAGCTCTCCATGGGGCATCTATATTATCCATTTTAATAAAATCAACAGACTTTTATGTCTCATGATATTTAATTTTTAACTGCACTGGAAACTGAAATAATCCTTTGAAACACTCCCTGTACTCAGCTTGTTTAGCACTATTATTCTGATGATTTAATGGCTTTCTCCTCATTGACTGTCTCAGAGGAGATGGGTTAGAAGAGGATGCACATCCATGTTATCTAGCAGGTGGTATTACTGATACTGCATCCATTTTTAGTCACTTCTGTTTCAATCTAATGTCTGGAAATGAGAATAAAAAAGAGGAAAATTTGTCTATAAATTAAGTTTCTATTTTAGTCTACATAGAATCCTTTAAGACAGCCTTCATTTCCTTTGCTGAGTATTGGATCAGAAGGACATTATTTTTTATGGGTATTCATTAGTGGCTTATATGGGGGCTTCACTGGTGGCTCAGTGGTAAAGAATCTGGGTGCTGATGCAGGAAATGCAAGGGACACAGGTTCGATCCCTGGGTGGGAAGAACACAGGAATAAGAAACTGGGTCGCAGAGTCAAACACCACTGAACGACTGAGCACACATTAATGACTTGGGAAAACTGGAATTGAATTATCCTCTCTATTTAAAAACGTCTATTCTGCAATGTGGTATAGTCTGAGCCACTCACATTTTCTTAGTAATTTCTTTGTCATCTGAAACACTCTGCTCTAACTACTGCAAAACTTGAGGAATGGAGGAAGCAAGAAGAGAGATTATTAGGAGAAAGAAAATGAAGGTTAAAAAGAAGATAAATTAAGTTCCTAATTTGATTCATCCCTGATGTCTTGATTAAAATTCAGAGTTTCCCACCCATGGTGTATTAAAGATGTGAATATGGGAAATTAATTAAAAAAATAAATAAATAAAAACGATGACTGTATCCTAACTTCAGTTCAGTTCAGTTGCTCATTTGAATCCGACTCTTTGCAACCTCATGAAACACCAGGCCTCCTACCCACCACCAACTCACGGAGTCCACCCAAACCCATGTCCATCAAGTTGACGATGCCATCCTACCATCTCATCCTCTATCGTCCCCTTCTCCCCCTGCCCTCAATCTTTCCCAGCATCAGGGTATTTTCAAATGAGTCAGCTCTTTGCGTGAGGTGGCCAAAGTATTGGAGTTTCAGTTTCAACATCAGTCCTTTCAATGAACAATCAGGACTGATCTCCTTTAGGATGAACTGGTTGGATCTCCTTGCAGTCCAAGGGACTCTCAGGAGTCTTCTCCAACACCACAGTTCAAAAGCATCAACTCTTTTGCGCTAAGCTATCTTTACAGTTCAACTCTCACATCCATACATGACCACTGGAAAAACCATAGCCTTGACTATATGGACCTTTGTTGATAAAGTAATGGCTCTACTTTTTAATATGCTGCCTAGGTTGGTTATAACTTTCCTTCCAAGGAGTAAGTGTCTTTTAATTTCATGGCTGCAATCACCATCTGAAAAAAAGTAAAGTCTGACACTGTTTCCCCATCTATTTGACATGAAATGATGAGACCAGATGCCATGATCTTAGTTTTCATAATGTTGAAGCTTAAGCCAACTTTTTCACTCTCCTCTTTCAATTTCATCAAGAGGCCCTTTAGTTCTTTGTCTTTTTCTGCCATGAGGGTGGTATCATCTGCATATCTGAGGTTATTGATATTGCTCCTGGCAATCTTGATTCCAGCTTGTGCTTCCTCCAGCCCAGCATTTCTCATGATGTACTTTGCATATAAGTTAAATAAGTAGGGTGACAATATACAGTCTTGATGTACTCCTTTTCCTATTTGGAACCAGTCTGTTGTTCCATGTCCAGTTCTAACTGTTGCTTTCTGACCTGCATACAGATTTCTCAAGAGGCAGATCAGGTGGCCTGGTATTCCCATCTCTTTCAGAGTTTTCCACACTTCATTATGATCTGCACAGTCAAAGGCTCTGGCATAGAGCAAGGTCTTAGAATAGATATTTTTAACCAGTTCTGTGAGTAATTATCATGACAATGGTTGGTGTACTTTAGTTTGAGAAGAATTAGATTAAAGAAATTATAAAGTTAACCTACAGAAAAGACAATGAGAACATTATGATACTGCCTCAATTACTGCAAACTTAGCTTTATGGGAAAAAGAATAGTCTAACCATGTATTTCCAGGAAACTCGAACAGGACTTAACAATTAATCTAGATTATTATAATAAAGTATGTACATTATATATTATTATAAGAAAGAGATTTCTAAGATGAGGTTTGAAAAACAGAAGCTTTTTTTTTTTTGAAAAAAAAAAATAGAGATGCATTTTGTCGCTGTTGCTGTTCAGTCACTAGGTCCTGTTCAACTCTTTCGTGACCTCATGAACTGCAGTTCACCAGGTTCCTCTGTCCATGGGATTTCCCAGGCAAGCGTACTGGAGTGGGTTGCCATGCCCTCTTCCAGGGGATCTTCTGAACCCAGGGGTCAAACCTGCATCTCCTGCTTGGCAGGTAGATTCTTTACCACTGAGCCACCTGGGAAACCCTGGAGACAGATACCTTTAAACTACAGCAGATTAGGATGGACATGAGAAACATAAGGATGTAATTGTAGTCAAGCAAGTATTTGCATTTAGAAGGAGGTGATAGGCTTTAAGTGGGATGGGGCACAGAAGACAGGTTTAGAGATGTCTGTCATAGTTTTATTTCTTGGTCTAGGTGGTGATTACAGGATAGTGATAGCCATCTTTATGTTTTCATTATAATAATACTTTAAGCTTTCTATTTGTTTTACATGGTTACTTGCTTATTAAAGAATAGATATACAAGCTGGTGCAAGCTGCAGCAGGGTGATCCATGATGGAGCTCAAAGGAAACAGCTACTTCAAATCTAAAAATCCTGATCATCGAAACATATGCTATTGCATCTTGACTGCTTTTCCTACATTGCAATATACTTTGATATAATCATATTGACCAAAAACATATCTCTAAGAATTGTAATTTGGCCATTCTGGTGAGGATATGATTGTACCAATTTTATTTTCTTACATGTAGGTTTTGGTTTTCTGTGACTCTATCCTGCCTTTGAAGTCAACAAGTTCTATCAAAAGGATTTAGATAGTTTCCTTATACCTTCACAATTTTATAATTCTAATAACTACTTTATATTTTTAATAGTAACTCCTTTTCAGAATTTTGTGATTTTTCTGTCATGCATCAACAAGAATCATACATAGGTACACCCATGTCTGCTCTCTCCTGGACCTCCCTTCCATTACAGAACCACACAATTCTGTAAATCAACTATGCTTCAATTAGAAAATTGTAAAAATAATTTCTTTATACCTTCAATAATTTAAGAATGAAGATTTAACACTTCAAGTCATTAAGGTCTATAATCCACCAAAAGAAATTACCTCAGGAGACCCATCACTGGAAATACAGGGTATCACATGAGTTGAAAATCAGTGGTTAGAAATGTTTTATGAATGTTAACAATTATCAAGCTTACAAATCTCCATTCAGTCTAGGAGACATAGTCAGACTATCAATTAAATTGTATTTACTCTTAGAAAGCTATTCAAGAAATGTTTCTGAGCAGGTGGAATTAAATAAGAGGTTAGAATCAAATATCTTAGTGCTAAGAACCTGTTTGAGTAAGAAACTATATATTACATTCAAGAGCAGATTAAGACACCAAATAGATAAATTACTATAAGACATTCTATCTTCAGGATTGGCATTCGTTAAACTTCTTTATATCTTCATTATATTTCACTTTTGTTTACAGAGTCTAATATCAGAAATAAAGTAAATTGCACTGAGTTCTAGAGCACTTTCCTTGTAGACTTAAAGATTAAATTTCTCTCTTATGGCTGCAGAATGAGTATTGCATTTTCAGCTGGTTAATCCTTATAATCTATTACCTAATCTCAATTCCCACAAAAAATAAAAAGCTTGTTAAAAGAACATAAGAAGCTATCTCCTCACTGAGGGCTAATTCTGAGTCTCTAAAAATAAAATAAAATCTTACTCTAATGAAATTCTCATGTAAATTAAATTAAATGTAAAAGTGCACTTAACACAAGATGGTTCTAAAAAGATTAGTACTGAAATGAGATCACCACAATGCCCCAGTTAACTCAGTTGCAGAATGCTGTTTGTGAGGCCAAGATCATATACAGTTATAGCTCCCCAAGGGCTAATTAATTTTTCTTAGAGTAAAGCTGTTGCTCTTAACTGACTTCAACAGAAACAATAAGTGAACAAATATGAGTCGTTTATTGCAAACAAGAGGTGAAATATTTTTGATAGATTTGTATAAATAAGTGATTTTTTAAGTATTTTTGGGTTATAGACATAAAATAATCTGACAAATATTGTCATTATCTGCCTAAAATCAATTTATATTAAAAACGCACAAAATTATATATAATCCATAGAGCTCTGGGGTTCCTTCATAAGCTGTCTGCTGTTTAAGTTTCAGAGTAATAATACACTGAAAAAATGTATTCAATAGATAAAAAAAGACAGAAACAAAGTAGAAAATGCATTCTATTATTCCATTAGTTTATAGTAGTTTTAACATCATGTATAGAGAAGACCACATTAACTCATATCACTTACTAAAAAAAAAAAAAAAAAAGAAAGTTATTGAAGAGTTACAAGCCTTCTTGGATATCAATTGAAAAGGTACCCAAGGTGGCGATTTATTCATTTTGATGTATTTAATTCAACAATTTCCCCTAGTCTTTAACATACGAACAGATTCTAATAAATTTTCTTTTGAGGTTAGACAGTAGAAAATTAAAATAGTGATATGAATTCTCTATGTATCATCACAAAGAAAAGCATACTGACCTATCTGTTACTTATCTCGTGAGACTATTTAATACAAAATTTAGGACCATTATCACTAACAAACCTGTCTGCGATTTGTTCTCTGTTTTCCCACCATTAACTTGCCTCTGGTCATATAACAAAAACTTCTGTCTGACAATCTACTATTAACTAGGAATCTTTTTTATTTCATAGTTAATACTTAAATTTCCCAATGAGTAAGCAAGTATGGTAGAATAGCACCCATCTATTTCAATGTTCTGGACTACACGGGCAAGAAATCCCAAATCTGTACTGTCTATCCTTCATGATCTTGTGTTGGCTCATATCTGGTGTTTAGAGAATCCCTTTGCAACTCAGGTTGTTGGTATCACCGGAAAATTAACAGGAAGCCTATGAATCACTGGTTTCCAGCTTCTCTGGTATCTAAATGGTTCAAAAGTTGCAGCTCCTTTGGCAGAACAATTTTAGGTAATCTTTGAGTGTGATAGTCAGTCAGTCATGTCCAACTCTGAAACCCTATGGACTGTAGTCCACAAGCCTCGTATGTCCATGGGATTCTCCAGGCAAGAATACTGGAGTGGGTTGCCATTTCCTCCTCCAGGGGATTTCCTCAGGTTTGCCATCTGAGACACCAGGCAAAACCCCTGTTTAGAATATTCCTATATTCCAGCCTAGAGTCTGTGTTTTTCAGCCTTTCCAATATTTGTATAAATACCTAAGTCCCTGCATTAGCTCCATATCTACTAAGCTTACCAGCTTATATTTTATTATGTGCATAAAAGGGGTTCCCAGGTGGCTCAGTGGTAAAGAATCTGCCTACCGAGGCAGGAGGTACAGGAGATGTGAATTTGATCCCTGGGTCAGGAAGATCCCCTGGAGGAGGACATGGCAACTCATTCCGGTATTCTTGCCTGGAAGTCCCATGAACAGAGGAGTCTGTTGGGCTACAAGATGTCACAAGGAGTTGGACTAAACTGAGCAACACACACACCAACACACACACACACACACACACACACACAGAGGTACATCAAACACTGACTCTTACACATGACATAGAAGTAAAAGAAAGAAAGAAAAGAAAAAAGAAAAAAAAAAAAAACTAGTGAAAGTATATTGCAAAATGTTTTCTCTTGGGGCTGCCATAGCAGAATAACATAGACTGGATGGCTTAAATAAAATAATTTTATTCTCTCATAGTCCTGAAAAGAAGTTCAATATTAAGGAGTCTGCAGGATTGATGTCTGGTGAGACAACGCTTCCTGGCTGGCAGAATGCAACCTGTTCTCTATATCTCAACATGGTCTTTTCTTTTTGCAGGTGCAGACACAGTGAGGTTTTCTGATGTCTTTATCTCCTCTTGGTAATAGCAAACACCCTCTTCCAATAACACAAGAGAATATTCTACTCATAGACATCAGAAGATGGTCAATGCTGAATCAGATTGATTATATTCTTTGTATATTCTTTGTAAAACCTCTAAAATGCCTTCCCTTGTGGCTCAGCTGGTAAAAAAATCCCCCTGCAGTGTGGGAGACCCCGGTTCGATCCCAGGGTTGGGAGAAGGGAAAGGCTACCTATTCCAGTATTCTGGCCTGGAGAATTCCAGGGACTATACAGTCCATGGAGTCACAAAGAGTCGAACACGACTAAGTGACTTTCACTTTCTAAATTGCCACTTTAGTTTCCCTTCTCCTTCATGCTGAATGCCATAGTCCTTATTATGTTTTCTAAAGCCTTCCATGATGTGGCCTCTTTAATGCTCTGACTTCATCCTGTTTCCCTGCCTTTACTCTTAGCTCATTCCATCCAGTCATCATGGTCTGCCTGCTGTTCTACAAACAACACACAGATATTACATTGTTTGTTCTACCACTTATTTCTTACCCAAATATTCCCTTGGTTAGCAATTTTAATTTCTTTAGGCTTTTGTTGAAAAGCTACCCTGCATTAGTGGCCCTTGTCCATGTAGGAGTTTCTACAAGGAAACTCTATAAGGAACTCCATTTCTATAAGGAAATTTTTATACTTGCTCTCTATCATTTTTATTATTTGAATGTCATCTAAAATTGTTCAATTACTTCTGTTCTCCTCATTTGTTCTATATCAAGTTCAAAATAACTAAAAGTATAACTTTAATCCTAATGAATAGTCTTCTGGAGTTGTACAAAATATCTTATGTTTCTATAATAAAAAATTATACAAAGAATCAAGTATTTACTTATCTTCTAAAGAAAAGTTTATGTCATACTGCTGCTGCTGCTGCTAACATATATGTATTAATTTTCAATTTGGTTCTTTGTTAAAGTTGATAATTCATTTTTCTTTTAAATTACCATAGGGCTTCCCCAGTGGCTCAGATGGTAAAGAGCATGCCTGCAATGCAGGAGACTCATGTTTGATCCCTAGGTCAAAAAGATCCCCTGGAGAAGGGAATGGCTACCTACTCCAGTATTTTTGCCTGGAGAATTCCATATGCAGAGGAGCCTGTAGGGTTACAGTCCATGGAATCGCAGAGTCAGACACAATTGACTAACTAATAGTTTTATTTTATATTTTAAAAAATTCCTACAATAGATGTTGTAAAATATGTTACATTAAATATCACCTCTTAAAAAAACAAGTAGTAAAATTTAAGTTTAGGGTGGAGTATATAGAAAAATGGGCTTCCCTGATGGCTCAGTCAGTAAAGAATCTGCCTGCAATGTAGGAGACCTGGGTTTGATCCCAGGGTTGGGAAGATCCCCTGGAGAAGGGAGTGGTAACCCACTTTAATATTCTTGACTGGAGAATTCCATGGACAGAGGAGCCTGCCAGGCTACAGTCCAGGGGGTCGCAAAGATGTGGACATGACTGAGATGGTAAGACTTTCACTTTTTTCATGTGGAAAAATATTTGAGTATAGAAATTCCAAATACCTATAAACCTATTCACTGAATAAAAGCATGTGGAAAATAGACTCTTAACCTTCAACAATTTAGACATGAGTTCCCTGTTATTATCATATCCACTGGGATATGAATGACCTATGAAGAATCTGATGATGAATATCATTTCAATTTCTATTTCTGTTGAATATAGCTATTTTATATCTCAGATCATTTGCTTTGTTAATGCTGAATATGTGATGTGGTTAAAATTAGTTAAATAAAACTCAACATCTTATACAATTATAAAGTATTTTGTCCATGTAGGATTCAATTACTTTAAGGAGGATTTTGCTGACTTTCCCTTTCTCATTTATATGTATTAAATGTTGTGTAAGATTGTGTAACTATTTATAATTATGGTTAATTTGAATATTGTAAAACTTCAGAATTATGCAATGTACAAAAGAAGAGGATTAGAGTAGATAGAATAGGGATGTTGATAAAAAGTATCTGCACAGATACTTGGCAGTGTACCTATTAAGAAGGAGACTAGGGCAGAAAAATAATAAAATAGTCTTGATCTTGTCTTAAAAGTAACCACTGTAAAAATAAAATGCTAGTTACTAAATAAGTGAAAATTTTCCCAGTAAAGTCTCTAATGAAAGTAATGCCACAAAATATTTATAGAAATGGGCTTGGGCTCTAATCAGTTTTGTAAATCTGAATGCTAATTTGTCTCTATAAATATTGCATTTCAGATTAGCCATGTAATTCATTGAACCTTGCAGTAAAACAACACATTACACTAATTTAATTATTATAGCTGATTTTTCCCCATCCCACTCTTAAAATTGCACAGCAAGTCATTCCTTGACCTAGGCCCTAGGGTTGACTAAGGACTAAATAACAGATAAGCAACAACTTCTGGTGTTGCAGTTCAAAGCAGATTAACTCCTAGGGCCATCTTTCATGGAAGATATGCTAAGAATAACAATCTTGATGATGGTAAACACTTTGATTGTGTTACAGTGACTTGGCACTAGGGCATGTATTTTTAGTTTTCCCCTTCCCTCTTCACCACAGTTTACCACTCCTTTTAAATGTGAACATCGATGGCATAAAGTAACCAATAATATACACAAAGGTCTGACACATAAAGACCAAGTCAGGAGACTAAGTGATTCTAAAGAATTGAAGATGTTTCAGGACTATTAAGCTAGGGGAAGGATAGAGTTCAATAGGAATAAATAGATTTCCTACAAATAAAAATAAAAACTTTTCTGTGAGAAAGAGTGTCTAGCATAAAAATCTCTACTTATTTAGGAATCAGAGGGAAATGTTGGATTAAATAGATTGACCAAGCCAATGTACTCACTCTAATGTAAAGATCTATAGATTAGCAAATGCAGTGCAAATCAATAGAAGTAATTATTTTGTACATGTTTCTGGATTTTGCTTAAATGGGAGCAGCTAACAGTAACTGCCAGTCCTTTTATTTTATTTTATTTTTTTTGTATTTTTATTTTTATTTATTTATTTTTAAATTTTCTTTACGTTATTGTGTTGGTTTTGCCATACATTGACATGAATCTGCCATGGGTATACATATGTTCCCCCTCCAGATCCCCCCTCCCTCCTCCTTCCCGATTCCCTCCCCCTGGGTCATCTCAGTGCACCAGCCCCGAGCATCAGCCCTGGGCTGGCGATTGATTTCACATATGATAATTAACATGTTTCAATGCCTTTCTCCCATATCATCCCACCTTTGCCCTCTTCCACAGAGTCCACGAGTCTGTTCTATACATCTGCGTTTCTTTTGCTGTCTCGCATGCAGGGTTCTCGTTACCATCTTTCTAAATTCCATATATATGCGTTAGTATACTGTATTGTTGTTTTTCCTTCTGGCTTACTTCACTCTGGATAATAAGCTCCAGTTCCGTCCACCTGAGCCAGTCCTTTTATTATCTCTTCTTGTGTTATAGTCAGAGTAATTGTCATGAAAAGACTATCTCTTCACTAAGTAGTACTGGAAAAACTGTACAGCTACATGTAAAAGAATGAAACCAGAACATTTTCTAACATAAAAATGAACTAAAATGGATTAAAGGCCTGAATGTAAAACTGGATACTATAAAACTTCTAGAAGAAAATAGGCAGAACACTCTTTGATATACAATGTGGGAGGTTTTTTTTGGATCCATCTCCTAGGTTAATGGAAATAAAAACAAAAATAAACAAATTAGACCTGATCAAACTTAAAAGCTTTTGCATTGCAAAGGAAACCATAAAGAAAACTAAAAGACAACTTTTCTCTCAGAATGGGAGAATATATTTGCAAATGAAACTACCAACAAGGGTTAATTTCTAAAATATTCAAACAGCTTAGACAGGTAAATGTCAAGAAAGCAAAGAAGCCAATCAAAAAATGGCAGCAGACCTAAATAGATATTTATCCAAAGAAGACATACATATGGCTAACAGGCACATGAAAATATGCTCAATATCACTAATTATTAGAGAAATGCAAATCAAAACTGCAGTGAAATATTACCTCACATCAATCAGAATGACCATCATTCAAAAGTCTCCAGGGGAATCCTCCCAACCTAGGGTTCAAACTCAGCTCCCTTGAATTGCAGGCAGATTCTTTACTGTCAGAACCACTAGGGAAGCCTCATTGAAAAGCCTACAAATAATACATGCTGGAGAGGGTATGGAGAAAACAGTACACTCCTACTCTATTGGTAGGAATGTAAACTGGTGCAGCCACTATGGAGAAGAGTATGGAGGCTTCTTTAAAAAACTAAAAATAGTTACCATATGATCCTGCAGTCCAGCACTTCGGCATGAAATGAATGTGAAAGTGAAAGTGGCTCAGTCATGTCTGACTCTTTGGGACCCCATGGACTGTCAGGTTTCTCTGTCCATGGAATTCTCCAGACAATTCTACTGGAGTAGGTAGCCATTCCCTTCTCCAGGGGATCTTCCCAACCCAGACATACATCCACATAGAATTCTAAGTCAAAAAGATACATTCACCCCAGTTTCCATAGCAGCACTATTTTTCAACAGCCAAGACATGGAAGCAACCTAAACGTCCAACAATAGATAGATAAAGAAGATGTGGTAAATCTATACAGTGGAATATTATTCTGCCATAAAAAGAATGAGATAATGGCATTTGTAGCAACGTGACTGGACCTAGAGATTGTCATATTAAGTGAAATAAATCAGACAGAGAAGGCAAATCTCATATGATACTGTTCATATGTGGAATCTAAAAAATATATGAATGAACTTACAAAACAGAAATAGACTCACAGACATAGAAAAAGAACTTACAGTTACCAAAGGGGATAGTGGGGAATGGACAAAGAGATAAATTAGGAATTTCAGATTGACATACACACACTACTACATGCAAAATAGATGAACAACAAGGATCCAGTATATAGCACAAGGGATTATACTAAATAACCTGTAATAACCTATAATGGAAAAGAATGTGAAATATATATTGTATTACTTGAATCACTCTGCTGTACACTTGAATGTGTAAAGAATGTGAAATATATATATATAGTATTAATTGAATCACTTGTGCTGTACATAATATTGTAAATTAATAACACTGTGATAAAGGAAAATAAAAGGGAATCTTACAAACAGAAATAGTCTAGTCAAACTGCAAAATGCAAAAGACAAAAAAGAAGAGACAAATAGCTGGCACAATGAAGAATCAGTATCTACGGAAGAGCCAGCCCACTTCTGAATGGTACCCAAAAGACAGTGCAATATTATCTTTGGATCATTAAGGAAAAACAAAACAAAACACTATCAACTTAGAATTGTGTACCTAAATAGGTTATTTTTAAGAACACTAGCAAAAAAAAGACATTTCCAGAAGAAATAAAATAGAAAGAAGTAGATCTGGGGTGCAAAAGGGAATGGTGAGAAAAATGAAGCAAACATGTAGGGAAATCAAAATTCATGGAGAAAATAATATATGAAAACAATAAACTGAAATGTTTT
The DNA here is from genome assembly GCA_007570785.1 of Antilocapra americana. Classification (NCBI taxonomy): domain Eukaryota; kingdom Metazoa; phylum Chordata; class Mammalia; order Artiodactyla; family Antilocapridae; genus Antilocapra; species Antilocapra americana. Next base: position 34,954,096 of record ML661338.1, on the reverse strand, counting down.
ATTGATATAAATGAAAGGAAAAGTCACTCATGTTTTTCCAACTGTTTGCAACAGCATGGAATGTAGTCCGCCAGGCTCCTCTGTGGAATTCTCCAGGCAAGAATACTGGAGTGGTTTGCCATTTCCTTCTTCAAAGGATCTTCCCAACCAAGGATTGAATCTGGGTCTCCTGTGCTGCAGGCAGGCTCTTTACCATCTGACATATTTAATAACAAATCTAAAAATAGTATTATAGATAAGTTTAACCTTTCTTTTTCACTTGTTACCAAACCTTTGCAATGCAATTAAGGATACACCTTAATATAGAAAAAAGAACTATTCTCTTCAACTGAAGCATGTTTCTTTACAAGTTATACTAAAACCCAAATTCAAATTCAATAAAAATCTATAAGAAAATCTTTAAAGTGTAGATAAATCCTTAAACTGTACCCATTTTATTAACTGAAAAATATAACTTCAAAATAAAGACTCTTTAGTAAGGGGTTCAAACATATGTAGGTTAGACACCAGCAAACAAAAAATCTTTAGCTCTGCTAAGATATGAATGACACAATGTTATCATGAGGTCTGTCTCAACAAACAGCATCTAGATATATTTGATAATCAAGTAACTATCTTAAAATGGAAATAAAATTCTTATATTAGATAATAAAATATTAGCTACATAGTTCTAACAGAACTGTTTTTATTACTGTTCAGTTATATACAAATAATTGGTTATCTCTACAAAATTATCTGTTCAACAATGAATATTACGGTCAGAGTATGAAGACTGCATTTCATGGCTACTACCAATGGTATGACACAGTATCTGTCTAAACCTAGGTCCGTAGCTCAAAGACTAAGCCAAGAAAATTCTAACTAAGCCTGAAAATGGAATCAACCTGAGCAACATGTGGATAGAGATAGCTTTTTTAGTAAAATAGGAAGATAGTAGATTTGATTGGACATAATCATAAAATTTTCAACTGCTGATTTTTGTGCTAGTCTGAAAGATTGGGTCTTTATAAACCTACCAACTTTTCCTTACATGAAGTATTCCACATGAACATGGAATCACAACTTGTAAGTACTAAGGAAAATAATCTTATTTGTTTTGTCCCCATCACTTGATAGATAATATTTAATTAAATTTGATTTATAATTTACAAAAGAAGGTTAAATCATGACCCACATTTGAAAATGGAATAAAAGCTCAAATGGAAGCAATCTTAAAATAAAGAATTAAAGACCTGTGATGTAACAAGCAAAGTAGTTTATAGCATCACCCAACTTCCAGTAACAATTTTTGTTTGTTATGCATTGATATGTAACAGACTGATGTAAATTTTAGTTGTTATAACAGGGGTTAGAAAACTACAGTCTGAAGGTCAAATTATGTATACACCTGTTTTGGTACATAGTGAACTTAAAAGGGTGTTTATATTCTTAAGTGGTTATATGACATATTTTGTGATGTGAAAATTATATGAAATTATAAGTCCAATCTCTATTAATAAAGTTTTATTAGGAAACAGCCTTTTTTTTTTTTTACATATTGTCTATGATTGCTCATGTGTTATAAGACACAAGTGAGTAGTAGTTAGGACAGATAGTCTATGACCCACAAAACCTAAAATATTTATTATCTGTCCTTTAGAGAAAGTTTGCCTCATACTGCTTTAAAATCATATTAACTTATTGTGTGATTCTGTGTGACTTAGCTGAGGTCATCTACATGGTGACAGCTAGATGCTTTAACTGGTTCCAGAATATCCACAATGGTCCTAGACTCAACTGGCTTCATAATCCAGTAGCATTTCCTAAGCCTTTTTGTAGCATGAAGACTGATTCCTGAAGAGGAACATTTCTAGAGAATACACCCAATGTGCAAGTGCTTATCATATAGCACTTGATAATATATGCATGCTTGCTAATTTCTCTGTGACCAAAACAGGAAAAATCATCAAGTCCTTAGTGAACATGGGAGATGACTCTACAAAGACTGAATTTTGGGAAGTAGTTCTTTGCATCAAGCAATGTCAAAGTCTCATGTAATATTTAACTGCAATTTATTTGTGTTTTATTATTCTTTCTTTTTCCTTATCATAAACATATTTAATGTATATTCTTTTTTTTTTTTTTTTTTTTGGTTTGGTCTAAATTTTTGTTTGGAGAAGTAAATGGCAACCCACTCCAGTATTCCTGCCTGGAAAATTCCATGAACAGAGGAGCCTGGGGAGCTACAGTCCATGGGATCACAAAGGATCGGATATGACTGAGGGACTAAACACAATGTTCTGTTGATTGTACCATCTCTCTCATCTTATTTCCTTGTATGTTTTGTGATTTTTAATTATCAGCTCATTCTCCATGGAACTTTATGCATGGTGGGAATTCTTTTGGGCATGCAGAGTTCCTTCAGCGTAATTTGTGTTTACTTTAGATTTCTTTTATACTAAACATATCAACTGAGTTCAGAATGTAGGACTGCTAAAACTAGAGTATCATTATTAATTCTCAGGAAAGGTTTTTTTTCTTTCTACCTAGTTCTTCATTTTTGAAGCAGATATGTTTTCTTGACCTAGCATGGGATGGGGTGAGAGAAACCGGCCTTGTATTTAGAACACTCTTATACTGAAGTTATAGTCATTTGAATTCACAATTGTATTCAGAAGTTCCTCTAAAAGGCTTATCACTTTGAGCAGTTCCACAAATATATAAAAAAACAGAGCTCAATTTACTGAGGTTTTGTTTTATAATGCCTTCAGGGCAAGAAGCTGGTTCCAATAAAATGCTATTTACCTCTCTTCTTTCTTGCTTTAAATTAGTTTTTGGTCTCAGTATTTCTTGTTTTCTTGCCAGCTCATTGATGCAATCACAAGCTGGTTTTCTCCTTTGGATTTTCTACAGTGTTTTAAGTATTTTTTAGCAGTAGGATAGTCATGCTGTATAGTCCAACCATATTGTAGAGATAGAGGACAGATTATTTCTTTTACAAATATTTCCAAACTCAGTTTTATCGGAAAAAATTAAATATATATAATAAAGAAAGAATAAATTTCTGTAGATCCTTTACACAGATTCAATCGTTATGAAGATATTATGACACTGATCCATCTACTCACAGGTTTTCTGAGATATATTAAAGATAATCCCTGACTTTATATCATTGTACCTCATATATTTCTATAAGCATCTTGTAAAAGTATGGAGTTCTGCTGCTACCACTGAAATGCCCTTACCATGACTAATACTACTAAAATTAACTGCTTTCTATCATCTAATATCATTTTCCTTTTCAAATTTCTCCCATTACTTCAAAAAATGACTTTTTATAGCTTATTCAAATCAGAATCAATGTTCACATTCCTATGCAGTATGTTTCTTATGTTTGCTAGAACTGTCTTTATTCTCTGCTTTTTTTCCACTTTGTTATATTGAAAAGAAATAGGAGAGCTTTTCTACAGAAAATCTTGTATATGTGTCCTTGAATATTTTAAGCAATTTCATTGCTGCTTTTGTCTTTCTTCATATCTACTTATGTAGAGTTCACCATGGACTATATTTTGCCAATCCAATGGTCATCTCTGGATTTCCATCTTGCTTGACCTCTTAGCAGCAAATGGGCATTTTTGTGGGGAGACTGATTAGTAATTACTCCAGTAGAGAAGATAGCTCAGCTGATAAAAAAATCCACCTGCAACGCAGGAGACCTGGGTTTGATCCCTGGGATGGGAAGATCCCCTGGAGAAGGGAACGGCTACTCAGTTCAGTATTCTGGCCAGGAGAATTCCATGAACTGTAGAGTCAATGGAGTCACCAAGAATCAGACAGGACTGAGTGACTTTCACTTTCCAATAGAGAAAGCTAACACTGAATGAAGAGCACAAGGTGAGTATTAAGGTTAAATTTGCAAAGCAGAAAAATATATAAAAAGTGATGACTCAATCTTTCTCAGGTATATTTTTCTAACAGGCAAATATACAATGTCCCATGAAATAAATTCAAAATACATGGTTTTTCACAAAAAAAATTGTAAAATTAATCTTTTTAAAATATGGCATTTTGTGTTAATATGTATGAAACATACACAAATAGATAAGAAGCACTGGTGCTGGCTGAGTCATTTGTATTACATCAGTTTAGTTCAGTTCAGTCGCTCAAGTTGTGTCCAACTCTTTGCGACCCCATGAATTGCAGCATGCCAGGCCTCCCTGTCCATCACCAATTCCCAGAGTCCACCCAAACCCATTCCCATAAAGTCGGTGATGCCATCCAGCCATCTCATCCTCTGTGGTCCCCTTCTCCTGCCCTCAATCCTCGCCAGCATCAGGGTCTTTTCCAATGAGTCAAATCTTCTCATGAGGTGGCCAAATTACTGGTGCTTCATCTTCAACATCAGTCCTTCCAATGAATATTCAGGACTGATCTCCTTTAGGATGGACTGGTTGGATCTTCTCACAGTACAAGGGACCCTCAAGAGTCTTCTCCAACACCACAGTTCAAAAGCATCAGTTCTTCAGTGCTCAGCTTTCTTCAATGTCCAACTCTCACATCCATACATGGCCACTGGAAAAACCATAGCCTTGACTAGACAGACCTTTGTTGGCAAAGTAATGTCTCTGCTTTCCTTCCAAGGAGTAAGCGTCTTTTACTTTCATGGCTGCAATCACCATCTGCAGTGATTTTGGAGCCTCAAAAAATAAAGTCTGTCACTGTTTCCACTGTTTCCCCATCTATTTCCCATGAAGTGATGGGATGCCATGAACTTAGTTTTCTGAATGGTGAGCTTTAAGCCAACTCTTTCACTCTCTTCTTTCACTTTCATCAAGAGGCTTTGTAGTTCCTCTTCACTTTCTGCCATAAGGGTAGTGTCATCTACATATCTGAGGTTATTGATATTTCTCCCAGCAATCTTGATTCCAGCTTGTGTTTCTTCCAGCCAAGCATTTCTCATGATGTACTCTGCATACACATTAAATAAGCAGGGTGACAATATACAGCCTTGACATACTCCTATTCCTGTTTGGAACCAGTCTGTTGTTCCATATCCAGGTCTAACTGTTGCTTCCTGACCTGCATACAGGTTTCTCAAGAGACAGGTCAGATGGTCTGGTATTCCCATCTCATTCAGAATTTTCCATAATTTTTTTGTGATCCACACAGTCAAAGACTTTGGCATTGTCAATAAAGCAGAAATAGATGTTTTTCTGGAACTCTCTTACTTTTTCGATGATCCAGCAGATGTTGGCAATTTTATCTCTGGTTCCTCTGCCTTTTCTAAAACCAGCTTGAACACCTGGAAGTTCCTGGTTCATGTATTGCTGAAGCCTGGCTTGGAGAATTTTGAGCATTACTTTACTAGCAGGTGAGATGAGTTCAATTGTGTGGTAATTTAAGCATTCTTTGGCATTGCCTTTCTTTGGGCTAGGAATGAAAACTGACCTTTTCCAGTCCTGTGGCCATTGCTGAGTTTTGCAGATTTGCTGGCATACTGAGTGCAGCACTTTCACAGTATCATCTTTTAGGATTTGAAATAGCTCAACTGTGGTTAATGGGGTCACAAAGAGTCAGACAGAACTGAGTGACTGAACGGAACTGAACTGAACAGTAACTTTTACATACAATGAGATGGAACCATAACTTCTTTCACAATTCTTGAGAAATGATATTCTTTTTGGTGTGTATGTTTTCTATAATTATGAACAACACACAGAAACATAAAATCTCTTTTTAAAAATCTCCATTGTTGATTAATGCTATTTGATCACGTAGGGCAACAGTATATGCCACTCTTAAATGTGTCTCTTTGGCAAGAGGATTGATTTACCTTGATTATTTTTAAGAAATAGAAGTCTCAAGAAGTCTTTCTTCTTACCTCCCATTTAGCTGCCTAAAGAGCTTAGATAAAAGGCTTATTCCCAGAGTAGAGCTATCACCAGGGAAAAATGCAAGGAATATTGGCTGGGTGTGGTGGGGAAAACCAAGCTGAGCAGAGGTCAGAGTCCACTCTGTCTCATTGTCTCTGCCTGGCCCTGAAAAACTTTGTTTATCAAACATTTTCTTTCATATCTCTGTGTGAAGTGTTTTCCTCCTCTTTGAAGTCTCAAACCACTACTCTGTGGACCATGAGCAATAAAATGGAGTCAGTCATATCAAAAGATCTAAGATGAAGCCAGGAGGCCATTATGAAAGTGGAATTTACACATGTCTATTCCTAGATGCAATATAAACTTTTGACCTAAGCATCTATGGATCACATTTAACTCATTTCCTTTACCCTCTAGAAACCATAGTTTAACAACCAATCTGCCTGCCAGCACCAACTGCAGTTCTGTAAAACAACCTATGTAAATTATTTTTGCTGTCTTTATAAACTTTTCATTCTGTACTTCTTCAGAGCACAGCTGAGCTCTTCTTTGATTCAGTACTTTCCAAATTGAAATACCTAAGACTCCAAATACAAGATTTTTATTTGCAGACTTTTGCTTTTTTTTAAAATGATGTGGTGTCAGAAGTGGGATATAAAATGACTTGTTCCTTCTTCTGGTACCACCGTGAATTTAAGAGAAACACCTACAAGAGTCCATCATGCTCTCTTGTCTCTTTTGATGGTCCTCGAGAGTGGTGGTGAGTCCCCTTAAATCCATTCCTCAAAACTTGATAGAAGTTTTATATTTATTTGAGTATCCTATGTTGCTACTGTCTTCTGTTCTTGGGAGTTTATTTCTCATTTTCTTCTGAGGAGTAGTTGCTCTTGAAATAATGGGAAGTTAACAAACTAAGGGAAGGCTACAGAGGAGCCTCCTTCTGGAACTTCTGCTGGTTTTATGTATACAAGCTATATATGGGCTCTCCTTGTGCAAATATGTGTCTCCTTGGACTATGATTATCCAGAATGATTTACAACTAAATTGTCAGGCTTGTGGATCCTTTGAAAATCCTAAATTAAGTCTATATGCACATTCAATTAACAGAAGAATGTAATGTAAAACAACTCAAATTCTAAGCTTATTTCAATTGGCATTTTGAGCCCTCAAAACGAGTTAGCAATTCCAAAATTGCTTCCCTCCAGGATACTAAATACAAATTATCTAAGGCTATTTCTGAATTGTCTCGAAGACTGACTAAACTTGAAAATATTACTAAATGTTCTCCTAACATTCACTCTTTTCTAGTTTCTATTCCTGCCATTGTCACACCTGCCCTGCTCTTCTTAGCCCTTCCCTTGCCTGCCTGTTTCCCTCTCCATCTCTACCCTTCTCTTGCCAAAGGTCCTTTCCTAAGTGCTATTCAGATGATTTCAAAGCCCCTATAAACTCTCTTGCCCTTGTACCCCTTTTAAAATGAAGCCAGGCAAAGGTCCTGTCAGAACCACCAACATTCTTCTTACACCTCTGAACTAAAGCTGAATTCCAATTACCAAGGATTTTCTAATTCACAAGGAAGACCCCAGTGGCTTTCTATAGGAATTTCTTCTTACAGTTCAAACTTATGAGCCAAGATTTTCTGATCTTTACCAACATATTTACTTGTTAGGGAAGTCTCACTAAAAATGGATGACATTAGCAGACTGGAATATCCCAGTGAAAGATTTCGCCTGTAAGGGACAAAGGGCCGTGTGTGAAGTCTCTAAATTGGCAAAATGGCCTTATGATAAATTCTTGTGGCTTTTGCTCAATCTATTGCTCAGGAAAAAAAAAATCCAAAGTGCGTTCAAAGAATTGATAAATCCGGCTTTGATTATTATGATAGACTTGAGAAAGTCTTTAAACAATATTGTGGCATAGATACAATTAATAATGAACCTCAGCACTTTATTCCTGCCATTGTCGAAGGTTTATAGGAAGAACTTATACAACCTATTTGAAAATTACAACTTAATTGTGCCACCATACAACTTTATAATTTTGTGAACTATAATGAACTGTTCTCCTGAGTTATTAAAAGAAAGGATCCAAAAAAGAAAGCTGAAAAATCTTTCAATGATCAGATTCAAGCAATCCAAATAATGCACTTACTACTACAACAACTTTCTGCTAAGTCAAACCCACACAGAATCCAAGATAAATGACAAGCCAAAGGGGCCTGCAATTACTGTAAAAAGCCTGACCACTGAAAAAGGACTGTTTTAGACTTAAACAACTACTGGAAAATCAACAGCCTAAAAATAAAAGCCACTCTCACAACTTCTAATCTGACTGGTTTCAAGAGAGGGGCTGCTTCAAGGACAAAAGGGGGATCTTTCCCATGCTCCTAACTATTTGAGAGAAATTAACTATCAGGAGCAAAGTTACTGAGGCTCTAATAGATACATTATCAGTTCTTAGCCCCACCAGCCTCTCCGTTCCCCTTCCTCAAATGATCAGAACTGTATAAATTATGGGAGTATCTAACCAAACTATGAATGCTTTTTTAAGTCTTTTCCAGTCTCTTTTTAGTTAGAATTTATTCAAAGGCTTCATCTATTCCTCCTAGTCCCTTCTGTTCCAGATCTACTGTTAGGGAGACATTTTCTAGAGGTTCATAAAGCCTATATTCCTTTTCCCAAGAGGAGGAAATATTTTATATCTTGAATTCTTACAATTGTAAGATTGTAATTCTTGATTCTTACAATTCTCTCTTCTATGGCCATTCCAGTTTTCTTGGTCTTTATGGCTGATTTTAATCCTCTTTTCCATACCATCCCAGGCTCAATTGGTCTAAGAGCACTACTGGCATCAGTTGCACTCACTGTCTACCATGCATAATGATTCAAATTGGCAGAAGAAAGCCTCTGAAAATATTCCCCTAATACTCATTGAATGCAGAGGCCATTCAAGGAGTTAAACTCATAATTGAAGAATATATTAAAAAGGCAACTTGACAGCTTTTTAGAACTTATGGGAAACTATAGAAACTGGGTCCCAAATTTTCTTGTCTTGGTCATACTCTCTTAAAGTTGATTGGACTGAACCTCGTTTGAAATAAAGAAACTCAATAGCTTTTACTCTTATCAAAGATAGGCTTCATGAGCCACCAGCCTAATTATAAACTGCTTTTTTTGTTTTTGCCTATGTGAGAGTAGGAAATATCCTCAGGCTATTTACTCAGTGTCACAGGAACCACTGTGACAAAAAGGATGTTACAGCAAATAATTAAACTCAGTAGCCAAATAGCTTCCAAATATTGCACGAGAGTCAACGCAGCCACCGCCAATTAATTACAGCATGTGAACTAAGTTGTAACGAGGTCTACACTGACCATTTTGTGCCTTAGTCTATGGAAGTCATGCTTAATTCTTGTCATACTCAGCCTCTTTCTATCAGCACACTAATCTACAAAATTCTTCTACTGTCTTCCTCTGACATTTCTACGTACCACTGCAATAATCTGAACTCTACTCCCCCAACCGACTGATAAAGCCCCTCATGCCTGTTTAATACTGACTAACCAACTCCTAATTACACAAATTGACTGCAAAATGTGCCTCTTGAAAACACCTGATCTGAGCTGGATCTTATTTGACAAATGAGTCCAGTTACTACCAAACTGGCTATGCTATAGTATCTTTAACAAAAATCATTGAGGTTAACACCATGCCAGAAGCCCTGCTCAATGGTTAGACCTCTTTGCACTTACAAAGAACTGCTTTTTAGTAAAAGATAAAACTTCCTATATGCATGTATACTGATAGTAGGCACACTTTTGGTGTTGGTCTTAATTTTGCCATGCTTTGGAAAACACTGAGGGTTTTTTACTTCATTAAGACAAAGAATCAGAAACAGTTCTTATGTGTTAGGATTCGTAAATTTCGTGCAACAGCCTAAAACTTTGGCAATAATGAAAACTCATGGATACTCAGCAACGGGCCATGCATAGAAGAAAGCAAAGGAAATAATTCTGCTGACATTGCTGCTAAAATAGAAGTTCTCTTAAAGTCTAAATTTTACTAGAATGGCCTTATATATCAATTAATTCAGCATCTGAGTTAACTGCTAAAATATTAGAAGGATGTCAACTTCCCAATTGGAAAAAACAAAACAAAACAGAATGGATCAAAATGTTTGTGTGCATGACTTTAAGAGAAAGCTTTGATTAGGAACAAATGATAGACATATTCTCCCTAATTATTTATAAAAATTTATCCTGGAATGTATACAGTGGCTCACTGGAACACATAAAATGGATTGACGTGGAAAACAATATTATTGGAAATCATCTCCTAAAATGCCTCACAAAGTATATCAAAGATGTCATATTGTTATAACATAACCCAAGGAAATTTATCTATACTTCCATGGGTTATTTCTTATACATTTGGGATCTTTTGAGGCACTGTGATACATACTGAGTATTAGTTTGATGCTGATGAATCATCAAATGGATGATTCATCTGGATGAATTATCTAGTGTTACCTATTTAATAAATTATATGAAAAAAGAAAAGAAATTCTATGGATGACTCAATATTCAATATTATCTTGGAGAAATACTAAAAGATTGCTTTTTCTCAGATGAAAGTGGCTAAAATCTTTGCTTATAACATTGGTATTGATTCTTGTGATATTAATGACTGTCTGTGTAGTCTCTAAGTTGATACGCACTTTATTTCTTGTTACTCTGCTACTCAGGATAGTAAGTTTATAGCTTCTCAGAGACTTGAATTACTCGACCAGATGATCCTACAATTCATATCACAAATAAAAAAAATGGACTGAATTTACCATTATTTCAGGTAGGGAAGATGCCTAAGTCCTGCTTGCATAAATGTGACTTCAATGCATAAATGTGACAATTTCCTTTTGAAAGAGAAAGAAGGTATTAGTCGCTCAGTTGTGTCCAACTCTTTGTGACCCCAGAGACTATAGCCTGGCAAGGTCCTCCATCCGTGGGATTTTTCAGGCAAGAATAATGGAGTGGGTTGCCACTTCCTTCTCCAGGGAATCTTCCTGACCTAGGGATCGAATTCAGGTCTTTGTCATTGCAGGCAGACTCCTTACCATCTGAGCCACCAGGGAGGGCTTATCCCCTCATGATTATGACTCTTATTCCCTTTCCCTCCATCATGGAACATGACATACCAGTAACAGGTCTTCCTGATGCCAAGGGGATTTTTATAAACAAATTAACTAATGATTGCTAACATCACAAGACAATTGATTATCAAGGAAAGATATTGATCAAAAGAGGAAAATAACGGGCTGTGAACAACAACATGGAGTCATTTATGTCAAAGGCTCCAACATGGAGCCAGAGGACCTTCAGAAAAGTTGCACTTACACATGTTTATCCTTGGATACAGTATAAAATTTTGTCCCAGGCATCTACAAGGCATTTAGAACTCATTTTCTTCACTTCCTAGAAACCAAAACTTAGCAACTAATCTGCTGCTGGCAAGTAACTGAATGTCCGCTGGTACCAATTGTAGTTCTGTAAAACAACGTATGTAATACCCCTGGAATGTCTTTGTCTATTGTTTTTATAAAGCCCCTCCATTTTCTACTTCCCTCAGAACACATTCCAGTTGTTACTCAAATCATCGCCTCCCAGATTGTGATTTCTAAGACCCCAAATCAAGTCTTTTCCTTATTTTTCTGTTTATTATTATCACTATTACTGGTTGACAGCCCATGACATATTCTTTGTTAGCTGAAGATGATATTTAAGGTGAGGACTTTGGCCATTTTCCTAAGTAACTCACCTATTGTGGATCCTATCGTGTGGTGTGTGTGTGCTTGCTACTTCACTTCAGATGCGCCTGACTCTTTGTGACCCCATGGACTGTAGCCTGCCAGCCTCCTATGACCATGGGATTCTCCAGGCAAGAATACTGGTATGGGCTGCCATACCATTCTCCAGGGGACCTTCCCAACCCAGAGATCAAGCCCTATTATCTTATGTTTACTGCATTGGTGAGAGGGTTCTTTACTACTAGCACCACTTGAGAAGCCCATATTGAGTAGACATGGTATTAAACTTTTTTTTTTATTTTCTTCTGTTAAATGTCTCATGTCAATTTAATTTTTAGTCAGTCAGTAGAACCTAGAAAAGTAGAGAAAATTTTTTTCCTTCCTGATCATGATTAGGAAATTATTGCTATATGGAATACATTTCAAGAACACACATTTCCAGTCAGAAACATCTGAATGGTGTTTAATGGGGGATGGCATTTCTCTGTTGAGTTTACACACAAAAGACATGGTCTCTCCTCAAATGGAAAGGAGAGTGCTGTGACAATATACCTTCTCACATTTTAAATTCACAGCATTCAGGATCTTTTTGTGGTTTTGCTTTATGGATTGGGATTTTGAATTTTGTAATCTGCGGTATGGGAAGAGAGTAGAAATTGAGTCCTTTATAACTAATTTTCCTTAAAGATAGGCAAGAAAAAAAATTGAAAGTTCTCTATTCCATCTAAAATTTTGAATGGATGAATAAATAGATAATAAATGTATCACTAATGAATAAATAAACCAATAAAAGAGAATTGTATTGATATGACTAAGAACCATATCAGGTAAATAGTAGATAATGGTGTTAATCTGGGCATAGCAGGAAAATTATGGGGCATCCAAAGTTAGTAGCAGTCAAGGAAGTGTATGTACAAATGACTTTATAAAGAGACATGTAACTGTGTAATAAACGAGCTGCCACAACTCCTAGACCCAAGGGAACAGGTGGAAAAAGTCCACTTCAAAAGAAGTCTCTTCTGAGTGGAGTTGGATACGTTCGTCAAAGGGCACAGCTACAGGAGGCAACATCATGGGGTGGTGGGTAGAAACACTCTGACCTAACTCTACATTCTCCCTGGTATCACTCGCCTGGGTACCAACTCACTTAACACAAGTGAAAGCAGAGAAAATGTCTCCCCCATTCAGGTCAGCTTTATGAAACAGGAAGCTGAGTTTAAAGATGTGTAGTGTGGGGACTTCCTTGGTGGTCCAGGCTAAGACTTTGTCTTCCAGTGCAAGGGGTTCAAGTGAAATCCTGGTGGGGGAGGTAAGATCCCACATGCATTATGGTAAAAAAAAAAAAAGCATAAAATCAATATCTGAATAAATTCAATAAGACTTTAAAAATTATCCACATTGAAAAATCTTCAAAAAATGTGCAGGGTGGATCTGGAGGGGCCAACAGCAAATGCCTAGCCCAGAATATTCAAGTATATTTTGAATGGATGAGTGAATGATGAGTAAGACATTTATTGTAGAGAGTGTGTTACCAAATACTGTGGAACAATTAGTTATTCTTTTCTCAAGGTAAATAAATGCATTAGATGTTCTATTTCTGTAGAGTAAAATATTGTGGTAAATATCTATTATTTACATTTTTGCATTAAAAATAAAATTTTAGAGTTAGCTTTTTAGATAAAATATCTAAAATATATGATTTACTTAAAAGTAAATTTAGGATATATAAAGATGCATATATTTCTTAAAGAAAGTCCCTAAGCTATTTGATACTCCTTTTATATTTTCTTTGACTAACTGGCAAGGTTCTACATATGCTGTTTTAAGATAATGATGCTAAAATTGGTTCAGAAAGTGGGCATATGTCATACCAGTGAAAATTGTAGGTAATAGTTTTAAAGATGATCAATGAACAATATGAATTCTAAAATTAAAAATCAATGTTATAGTTTACACACATACAAAAATAGTAGTATTGAGTTTTTACTGTTTTGCTATGTTTGTTTTATCAATATATTTTTACAACTTGCCAAAGTATCACATACTTAAGTGCTGATGCTCAGTCACTTTAGTTATGTCCAACTTTGTTATCCCATGAACTGTAGCTTTGCAGGCTCCTCTGTCCATGGGATTCTCCAAGCAAGAACACTGGAGTGGGTTGTCACACCCTCCTCCAGGGGATCATCCTGACCCAGGGTTTCAACCAGCATCTCTTGTGTCTCTTGCATTGGCAGGCAGATTCTTTACCACTGGCACTACCAGGGAAGTACATACTTTAATATATAGCTAGTTATAATAATAATAAGGCTAAAAATAAACCAACTGAGGAAAACTATGTATACCTATAAATTAGTGTAAAATGGCTAAATTAACCATTATAATTGAAAGTGATATAAAATTTTCATGTCTATATAATAATGCCTTTAGATAATTAGTGCCATTTATTTGTAAAAGGCAGATATAATGGCATAAATTTAATGTGCTTGATTAATTCTCTGCAGAAGCTATTATAAGATATAGATTCTAGTGTGAAGCAACAGACCATATAAAAATAGATTAATATTACAAAACACAGTAGAGAATGGTATTCTAATATCCTTTTAAATGACAAAACTATTAAATAAAATGGAAAGTCATATAGTACTCTTCAACTCCTTTCAGTAGAAACAGCAATTTTTTAAAATTTCTGCAAATAGATTCCCAAATTAAGAAGAGAGCATTAGTTTGAGTAACCTTTTTGGAGTGGATCACAAATTTTCAATAAAATATAACTGGTTCACAGTAAAGGAAGTAGCTCTTCCAGCAGCGGTAGTAATAATAATGTTCTTATGATTTCTGGTGGGTAAATTCCTTCAATTGTAAAACCAGAGAAGTTTCTTCAGTGCCAATCTAACTTACTCAGAATATTTAGGTTGGTGCAACAGTAATGGTGGTTTTGCATTGATGAAATTTGCTGTCTAATATTGGAATGTATTTTTAAATAAATGTGGTTATATTATACATCATTTTAATGTACATTTCTTCCTTTATGATTTTTGCTTATGACTTATTATTTGCTGTGTAGTCTATACTTAGTTTAGACTAGGGAAATGATGGTAGACAAAAAGCAAATTTGAGCAACTTTTTTATTTGAGTTCAAAATGGGTTGTAAAGTAGCAGAGAGAACTTGCAACATCAACAACACATTTGGACCAGGAGCTGCTAATGAACCTATAATGCAGTGGTCAATCAAGAAGTTTTGCAAAGGAGACAAGATCCTTAAAGATGAAGAGTGCAGTGTCTTGCCATTGGAAGTTGCCAACGACCCACTGAGAGGCTCAGCGAAACTGATGCTCTTACAACTACACAAAAAGTTGCCCCAAATTCAAAATGGACCAGTCTATTGTCTTAGGACATTTGAAGCAAAATGGAGAGGTGAAAAAGCTCAGTAAGTATGTGCCTCATAAGCTGACCAAAAAAAAAGAAAAAAGAAAAAAGAAATCATTGTTTTCAAGCATCATCTTCTCTTATTCTATGCAACAACAATGAACCATTTCTAGATCGGATTGTGACTTGTGATGAAAAGTGGGTTTTATACGACAACCGCTGACAACCAGCTCAGTGATTAGCTCCAGAGGAAGCTCCAAAGCACTTCTCAAAGCCAAACTTGCACCAGAAAAATATCATGGTCACTGTTTGATGGTCTGCTGCCCATCTGATCCTCTACATCTTTCTGAATCCTGGTTAAACCGTTACATCACAGAAGTATGCTCAACTGATCAACGAGATGCATCAAAAACTGCAATGCCTGCAGCTGGCACTGGTCAGCACAGTGGGCCCAAGTCTTCTCCACAACAATGCCCAACTACATGTTTCATGTTGCACAACTAACACCTCAAAAGTTGAACAAACTGAGCTATGAAGTTTTGCCTCATCTGCCACATTCCCCTCACCTCTACTAACTGACTACCACTTCAAGCATTTTGACAATTTTTGCATGAAAATGCTTCTACAACCAGCAGGACGCAAAAGAAAATGCTTACCAAGAGTTTGTTGAATCCCAAAGCATGGATTTTTATGCTACAGGAGTAAACAAACTGACTTCTCATTGGAAAAAATGTGTTGACTATAATGGCTCCTATTTTGATTAATAAATATGTTTTCGGGCCTAGTTATAATGATTTAAAATTCACAGTCCAAAACCGCAATTGCTTTTCCACCAACCTAATATTTTAAGTTAATTTTGCTCCTGATCCTCTTCAAAGCTTATTTGGCCTCATGTACTTTATCCATTCCAAAACCATTATGAAGGGTTATCCAAGTCATTTAGATAATAAACACAGTAACACATTGGTAAAATATCTAATTCCAGATATATTAGCTTTTTAATTAAAGAAGAAAAATATGTAATGAATGAAATCAGAATGGTTAGTATTTTTATATTCAGAAGAACTGAAGAGCATATTTATTTAAACTCTGCTGCTTATATCTAATAACCTGATAAGCTGAGTACTGAAGAATGATCATTTCAAAAAGTAAATTATTTTAGTCTTATTTCAATCAATTTTGATTATATATTTATGGATATCTCTTTATACTCAACTATATCTTGGTCAAACTAAACTATTAGAGAATTCTCAGTGCTTAATATACTAATATAACTATAAAAATCATATTTTAATAGCATGTTAACAGTTTGGTGGAAAATATTATAAAACATGCCTGACTAGATAAAAGAAAGGCTTGGTTGGATAAAGGAAAAAATATAAAAACACATATTTCTCCAAAAATTTTGACTTAGTTGGATTTTCATATTTATGGAAAACAAGAATGATTGTCTATTACCACCTCATGACCACTAGATTTATCAGATGCTCTTTCAAATTTAGGTCAACTAAGGTATATTGAGAACATTTTTATCAAAAGCATTGTATAATTATCCTTCCTTAGCTGCTTAAGATTTTCAGTAGTATCACAGAATGCTCCTTTAGCTTTACATGCTGTTCCTTAATCTTCAAATTCTATTATCCCTTTTATGCTATTTTTGTTTGCTTTGGTAGAGCATCTGCCTGCAATGCAGGAGACCTGAGTTTGATCCCCAGGTTGGGAAGATCCCCTGGAGAAGGAAATGGCAACCCACTCCAGTACTTTTGCCTGGAAAATTCCAAGGATGGAGGAGCCTGGTAGGCTACAGTCTATGGGATTGCAAAGAGTCGGACACGATTGAGCAACTTCACTGGCTCTTGTGTTTTTACATTATTCCTTTTAAACATCAGCTGTGGACTCTACATATTGCAATATTGAAATATCTTTGAAACTGTGTTTCAAAAGGGACCTGGGATCCATTTAATTGAAATGACAGAATGTTAAGCATGTTCACAGTGGTTTTCCTGTGAACTCAGTCATTCAGTAAGTTTTGCTTAACAAGCCACTATTTCCTAAGTGAAGTGTTAGGGGTAGGGTGGAGTGGGGTGTGAAGGAATGCTTGAAAGCAGTAATTCTCCAAAGAGAATATAAATCAGGTGGTTCTGCAATTTTTCTTACTTTTGTTATATGATGGAAATACTAAACACAACTGGTATTATTCAGAAATTCTTCAATCAACAAATCTGCAAGTTCTTCATAGCAACACTGCACTATAAGGTGTGATACTATTGAAATATAAAAACCCCCATTGCTAAGGCTCCCATGGCATGTAAGTGAATAACTAACAGGAAGTTATAAATAGTAATTGGACAATCTACCCATGGACATCACCAGATGGTAAATGCCAAAATCTGATTATGTTCTTTAAAGCCCAAGATGGAGAAGCTCAATACAGTCAGCAAAAACAAGGCCAGGATCAGAATGTGACTCAGATCATGAGCTCCTTATTACAAAATTCGGACCTAAATTCAAGAAGGTATGGAAAATCACTCAGCCTTTCAGGTACAACCTAAACCAAATCCCTTAAGATTATACACGAGAAGTGACAAATAGATTCAAGGGATTCGATCTGATAGACAGTGCAGAAGAACTATGGACAGAGGTTCATAACACCGCACAGGGGGCAGTGATCAAAACCATCCTAAAGAAGAGGACATTCAAGAAGGGAAAATGGTTGTCTTAGTAGACCTTACAAATAGCTGAGAAAAAAAGAGAAGTGAAAAGCAAAGAAGAAAAGGAAAAATATATCCAACTGAATGCAGAGTTCCAGAAACTAATGAGGGGAGATAAAGCCTTATTAAGTGAACAATAGAGAGGAAAAACAATAGAATGGGAAAGACTAGAGCTCTTTTGAAGAAAACTGGAGATTCCAAAGGAACATTTCATACAAAGATGGGCACAATAAAGACAGAAATGAGAAGGACCTAACAGAAGCAGAAGAGATTAAGAAGAGGTGCCAAGAATACATAGAAGAGATATACCAAAAAAAGGGCTTTATGACCCAGATAACCACAATGGTGTGGTCATTTATCTAGAGCCACACATCCTGGAGTATGAAGTTAAGTGACCTTAAGAAAGCATCACTATGAACAAAGATAGAAGAGACGATGGAATTTCAGCTTCATTATTTCAAATCCTAAAAGATGATGCTGTTAAAGTACTGCACTCAATATGTCAGCAAATTTGGAAAACTCAGCAGTAGCCACTGGACTAGGGAAAACCAATTTTCATTCAAATCCCAAGAAATGGCAATAGGAAAGAATGATCAAACTACCATTCAGTTGTATTCATTTCACATGCTAGCAAGGTCATGCTCAAAGGCTTTAAATCTAGCCTTGAAAAATACATGAACTGAGAACTGCCAGAGGTATAAGCTTGATTTAGAAAAGGCAGAGGAACTAGAGATTAAATTGCCAACATCTGTTGGATTATAGAAAAAGCAAGAGAATTCCAGAAAAACATATACTTCTGCTTCACTGATTTGCTAAAACCTTTGGCTGTGTGGATCACAAAAAACTGAAGATTTCTTTAAGAGATGAGACTACCAGACCACCTGATCTGCCTCCTGAGAAATCTGTATGCAGGTGAAGAAACAACAGTTGGAACTGGACATGGAACAATGAACTGGGTCAAAATTAAGAAAAAGGTATGTCAAGGCCATATATTGTTACTTGCTTATTTAACTTCTGTTCAGAGTATATCATGTAAAATTCCAGGCTGGATGAATCACTAGCTGGAACTAAGATTATAGGGAGAAATACCAACAACTTAGATATGCAGATGACACCACCTTAACTGCAGAAAGCAGAATGGGACTAAAGAACCTCTTGATAAAGTTTATCAAGAGGCAAGTGAAAATGTTGGCTTAAAACTCAGCACTCAGAAAATGAAGATCATGGCATCTGGTTCCACCATTTCATGGCAAAAATATGGGAAACAGTGGCAGATTTTATTTTCTGGGGCTCCAAAATCACTGCAGATATTGACTACAGCCATGAAATTAAAAGACTCTTGTTCTTTAGAGTAAAGCTATGAAAAATATAAACAACATATTAAAAACCAGAGACATCACATTGCCAACAAAATATATATACTCAAAGCTACGGTTTTTCCAGTAGTCATGTAGAGATGTGAGAGTTGGGCCATAAAGAAGGCTGAGTGCTAAATAACTGATGCTTTCTAACTGTCGTGCTGGAGAAGACTCTTGAGAGTCTCTTGGTCAGCAAGGAGATCAAACCAGTCAATCCTAATCAAAATAAACTCTGAATATTCATTGGAAGGTTTGATGCTTGAGCTGAAGTTCCAACGCTGTGGTCACCTGATGTGAAGAGCCAGCTCATTGGAAAATACCCTGATATTAGGAAGACTGAAGGCAGGAGGAGAAGGGGATGACAGACAATGAGAGGGTTGGATGTCATCACTGACTGAATGGACATGAATTTGAGCAAACTCTAGGAGATAGTGAAGGACAGGGAAGCATGGTGTGCCGCAGTCCATGGGGTTGCAAAGAGCTGGACACAGCTTAGTGCCTGAACAACAATATAGAATAGTATAAACTATGATAACTGCTCTAACCTAAAAATTATAGGTGTTATTAGTATTACATCAGGGAAACTACAAAATGGATCAAGAAGTTATTTTATCAGGTTTATCAGAAGCATGTTTGATCAACATGTGTGAATTGATTAAATGAATTCCTGGAAGAAGCAGTCCAAGCAGAAGATCCTGAGTTGCAAAGGAGGAAAAACAATTTACAACTAAAGCTTGAAGCTGGTAGAGTAGAGGAGGTTGAAGATGTCTGATGGGGATATAAATGAAGGTAAAAAACATCTATATTTATAGCAAGGAAAAGTAGGATGCCACAGAAGGATTTCCAGAAAGTGATGCAATCAGATTTTCATTTTGAAATATCGCTGATCAGGGTGTGTATATCAAATTAGCTGGATAAAAATTCTTGCAGTTTGAAAAAAAACAATGACCTATTTTGGATAACTAGAATCATAATGCTGAAAATTGGAAAAAGAAATTATTTTTTGGTCTCTAATGTTTTAGGAACATAACCAATTAAAAAAAAATACATGTTTTCTCCGTTCAGAGGAATAGGGTTTTATATATATATATATATATGGATATATTTTAAGAATATATTCGTTCACTTTGAAAAGTTTGAATTTTAGAAAAATTAATAATTTGTTTAAGGAGGTTAATTTAGGTCATGGTGGCTAAAACCTTTGAGAATAGAACTAAAATTGAGGATGATCCCTAAGAATATGAGGGATCTTCTCAACTTATAAGAGAAAATCATTTATTTAAAGTAGCAAAGAAAACAACTCAGTTTTTTAAGTTTTTATATGAAATATTTCAAAATATATGCAAGAAGAGAATATAGAATCATGAACTATCATGGACAATTTTCTACACATGAAGATTTTTTTTTATCTATATTCTTTACTTCTCATTCTTATATAAGTAACCTTAAGGCAAATGACATTATGTTAATTTATGTGGGAAAATTTCATATATTTTTAAATTATAAAAATACTCCTTTTCAACCATAAATAGTATCAGAGGTTTAATCCAGGCTATATAATAATTCCTTTATCAAATCTTAATTTCCAGCCATGCTCATTTCATTTCTCTTACTATAATGTAAATATTCCTTTTGCTGGTAATCTAATATTCTCTTAGCTAATATTGTATTACAGTTAAAAATGTTTCATATTCTCTTTTGGATGCTATCAAAGACTTTTTTTCCTTTACTTTAAAATCCAGTTAGTTTACTAGACTATGTCTTAGTCTTGGGGATTGTTATCTGTCTTTCCAAGGAACTAATAGAGCTCTTTCATTATGCAGTTTCAAGTCTTGTTTATTTATTTTAGGACATTTTCTTGGATTATAATTTTAAGTATTTGTTCTATGTGATTTATTTGTTTTTCTCCTTAAGGAAAGACTATATATACATTTTTTAAAATATTCATTTTGAATTCTTAACTGAGTTTATTCACCTTCATTTTCCTATCTTGCTTTTCTCTAAGCACCTCATTTCTGATATTTTATAGAACTGATTTATAACTTTATGCTGAAATTCTACAACTTCATGTTATAGAACTGTGCAACTTTATGTTATAGAACTCACTACTTCTATCACTTTCTTTGTTTCTTCATTTTGAAATATCAGGTTACATTTTTCGTTTGTCTCTGACTATGAATTTCCAACATGTTTTCTTTATTTGTAAGAGGTTCATATCTTTCTTATTCTTTTTTTTTTCTGTAACATTTAAAGATCAAAGCCACAATATTATTCAGTGACTTGGTTTTAAGTGAAATATATTTTCATATAATTCAAAGAGAAAGGAGTGAACCAAAATCACTTTTCTACTACTATGAAGTAGCTTTTCACTACTATAAAGTTCCTTTTCCTTTGTTTTCACCAAGATTGGGGTTTGGCTCTTTGAGGTCTCGATCATTTTACCTGAACCTTTTCCAATTCTTTGCTCATTATCCTATCCAACTCATTAGGATTCCACTCCCCAGCTTTGATTTGGGAGAATACTTTGGTTCTAGGAGTTCTACTGACAGACTTCTAGTCTACTTGATGACTTTTGACCTTTCTTTGTCCCACTGCAGTCATTCAATATTAAAAGCTTCAAATTATGCTAACTAACACAACTACTACTTTCAAATACTCTATCAGGATTGTCCACTGAATTTTCCAGTGTGCCTATAATGATGATTTTTAGTTCTCTGCCTCTCAAGGCCATCCTTCACTTCCTCTTATATAATTTTTGATAGCAATTGTGTCCTGTAGCTATTGGCATTTATCTCAAACCATTTATATTCTGGGGCTCATGAGAATTATTTTTTACCTAGTTTTGCTGTAGGTGTTGTCCTACTTACTGTCCTACTTGATTTGTGCTGTCCTACTTGCTCTTTTTTTTTTTTTTTAATGAGTGGAATTCTAACAGATTATCAAGATATACCACTGTCAATGCCATCTTCCCAGAACACCTCATTAAATAACATTGTAACTTCATTCCAATAAACTACAATAATGCATTTAAGTAATAAACTGTATATGAGGCTATTATAGTAAAAAAATCACACACAAGTCTCTATTATCAGCTCTGAGTTAGACCTTTGTAAAATACATAGATGTCTTCAATTCAATGTAATGTGAATTACTGGGCAACTACAAGATTGCTTTATGTGCAAAAAAAATTGCTTTATATATGCAAAAATTGCTTTATGTGTTTCAGAGATGAAAGAAAGCACAAATACTCAATCCAGGAGTTTCAAATTCCAATGGGGGAAATAAATATATATATATAATTAACTCAAGTAAGAATTTAATTATAAACAGCTAAATCATCCACTATTTTTGGTGGGAACAAATATTAGCATTGCCAACTATGGTTACTTAAAGACTTCAAAAAATGGAATGCTATGCAACCAGTACAAAAATATAGATTAAAGTTCCTTAGCTTGGAAATATGTCAGTTTTGTATTTCTACGGAAAAAAAAAAAGTTTTTTCACAACACTTTATAAAATATGAACTCATTTCAATAAGAACAAATATATACTGAAAATATAGATTACTTTTTATCCAAATATTAAATAGTAATGATCTCTAAGTGATTAGAGAAGTATTTATACTTTTAATTATGTTTTTGTAATATTTTGTTATATTTGTTTGACTTTTTTTGCAATGAACAAGCATTACATTTAAAATAAAAATTAAGTTCTTTTTATTTTTGTTGTTGTTGTTTGGTCTCTGAACTGTGTCTGACTCTTTTGCAACCCCATTAACTGTGGCTCACTACTTTCCTCTGTCCATGGGGTTTACCAGGCAAGAAAACTGGAGTGGGTTGCTATTTCCTTCTCCAGGGTGCCGGGAGCCCTCTGGATGCCCCCTTGTTCGGATGACAAGGTCACAAGACTAAGAAAGAAATTACAAAGCTGACTTTCTTTATCTGGGCATCCTGGGCAAGCCCCACCCTGGTATTTTTCTTGGAAGTTCTGTCCATGCTCGGAACATTGGCTCATCTCAGTAGGTCAGTCACAGTTGAAAAGAATTTGTCCTGAGATAATCCCCCCAGACCTTATGGACCACAGGGGGCTAAGGAGGAATGAAAGGGACATTTAAATAGATTACTACTCCTCCTACTCATTACTGGGGAGTTTACCAAGAGTTCTCTGGGGGTCATGGCAAGGCCAGCACCAAAAAGGCTCGTACTTGGGTCACATTTCCACCTCCCACTCCCCTGACCACTCCACAGAGGAGCCTCTCTTCCTTGAAAAAATCAGGCTCGATTGGGACTTAGGAATGCTCATAATTGTGGCCAGCATAGTTGGAGATATTGATTGCTTAAGATAATGTAGACATAGGAATTCATTATAGTAGTTATAAGATTAATAGGGTTTTATTGCTAAAGCAGTGCTGCTTGACTGTCTCTTAGTCCTCTTTCCTCTTTCTAAACTGTCTCTTTGTCCTCTTTCCTCGTAAGAACCAGAGTAAGTTACTAGAATAAACAGTCTCAAGCTTTAGCCCTTCCCTCTAGCTTCTACATAGTTGTACCTGATAAGAGAAATGTAACCTTTCTACTTAGGTTGATGTACTTATCATGATTGAATGAAGTATACTGAAGACATTCAAATGGTAAACATACTATTGTTAAACCTAATTACATAAAAATCTGACTTCTGCAAAGGGAATGTTTCATGATAGACTGGGGAATGAGCTGAATGATAAGGTTGCTATGGAAGGTAGAAAACAAAAAATTGTATAGAATGATAGGTGATGTAATCATGTAATGGGGGTGTCTTTTGGCTATAAAACTGTAAACCAACAACAATATACGAGAGACTTCTCCATCTCCTTTTGGAGAGACTTCTCCATCATCCCACAAACTAATAGCAATAAAGAGAGACTGCTCCATCACCACACACTGACTCAGCTCAGTTCTTCTTCCGCCGACGCCACTCATCCCTCAAGACACCCGGAAACTGCCGGGGCTGGACCCTGGCACCAAGGGATCTTTCCAACCAAGAAATCAGATCGCGTCTCCTGCATTGCAGGCAGATTCGTTACCACTCAGCCACCAAGGAAGTCAGAAAACATTGGAAAGATATTGAAAATATTTTTGAGTGTCTATCAAAGTAAGATAAATTTGTGACAAAGACAGTTTATACATCATCTGTTTAAGAATGGAACGTTGGCCTATGGATACATTTCAGTCCTGAGAAAGAGGAAGAGAAGAAAATAATGAGTAACCTATTCAAACTCAAGTGCTATAACCACAAACTTATTAATCTGACACCAGCAGTTATGACTGCACGGACCTAACCAGGATACCCCTGCTTCCTCTTGCTATTCCTGAGAAACTTAAATATCAAGATCAGTTTCTTATTTTGCCTGATATTGTTATTACTTTTCTTTCCAGTTAAGAATTCATGTCGTAGTCTAATCATCAGCAAAGGACCTATGGATCCTATTGTTATCGTTCAAAGTGTATCCCTTTTAAACTGGTTTATGAGTAGCATCAATGTTGGCAAGGGACTCTTTCCGGGGCTTGTAGCTAACCTCTATTTACCATTCCCTCCTGGCATTCTTGAAGGACTTTGTGACTATTTCTAGCCAAAGGAGTGAGTTTGTGTAGAGTAGAAATTGTGAGTAGAAACTGTATCATTTTTATCCTGGGACATTTTAACAGAGGATATATCTTCATTCTTTACCAGCTGAGCCACAAGGGAAGTTGGTTTTAGAAAAGGCAGAGGAATCAGAGGTCAAATTGCCATCATCCGCTGGATCATGGAAAAAGCAAGAGTTTCAGAAAAACATCTATTTCTGCTTTATTGGCTATGCCAAAGCCTTTAACTGTGTGGATCATAATAAACTGTGGAAAATTCTGAAAGAGATGGGAATACCAGACCATCTGACCTGTCTCTTGAGAAATATGCATGCAGGTCGGGAATCAACAGTTAGAACTAGACATGGAACAACAGACTGGTTCCAAACAGGAATAGGAGTACGTCAAGGCTGTATATTGTCACCCTGCTTATTTAATTTATATGCAGAGTACATCATGAGAAATGCTGAGCTGGAGGAAGCACAAGCTGGAATCAAGACAGTCGGGAAAAATATCAATAACCTCAGATATGCAGACGACACCACCGTTATGGCAGAAAGTGAAGAAGAACTAAAAAGCCTCTTGATGAAAGTGAAAGAGGAGAGTGAAAAAGTTGCCTTCAAGCTCAACATTCAGAAAACTAAGATCATGGCATCTCGTCCCATCACTTCATGGCAAATAGATGGAGAAACAGTGCAAACAGTGGCTGACTTTATTTTTTGGGGGGCGTTCCAAAATCACTGCAGATGGTGATTGCAGCCATGAAATTAAAAGACGTTTACTCCATGGAAGGAAATTTATGACTAACCTAGACAGCATATTAAGAAGCAGAGACATTCCTTTACCAACAAAGATCCATCTAGTCAAGGCTATGCTTTTTCCAGTGGTCATGTATGGATGTGAGAGTTGGATGGTGAAGAAAGCTGAGCACTGAAGAATTGGTGTTTTTGAACTGTGGTGTTGGAGAAGACTCTTGAGAGTCCCTTGTGTATATACACACATATGTCCCATTGTTTCTGTTTCTCTGGAAACCCTTGATGAGTACACCACTCTTCTTTATTTTTCTTTTATCTGTTAGCTAATTGAAGATACATGAAATAGATTCCTTTAAGTTCTACTTTTTAAAAAATGAAATACCTAGAGCAGGTGTGAGAAGAAAGCTTTCTTCAATAATTAGTATAAAAAATAATTAGTATAAAGTGTTTCTCTCTTTCTCTTTTTCCCTGAAGAAATGAGTCCTCCTTTTATCACACATCAGGTGGCAAAAGAGTGAAAATATATGAGAACAGTGGGAGTGTGCGTCAACAATAATAGTACCTTCCCTGGCATTGTAGTTTATCATTTTCAAAGCATTTTCTCATAGATTTGAGTCACACAAAATAACAAGAGGATAGGGAGAGTAGATATTTTCATCCTTTACAGATGAGAAAAACCAAGGCATTACTGAGGAAAGTAAGTGGCAGAACTAAACTTTCAAACTGAGTCTCCTGACAATAAATCAAGTGTTCTTAACAACTGAATGACTCTGCTTGTGGACAGAACTGCATTAATTATATCTTTCAAGAGGGAGTTGACAGTCATTCAAAAAGAGAAAGGACAAATAAGACCTAGTGGATTTCTGCTCCAGAAGTCAAAAGGGATGATTTAAACTTAGAAACTAATAGCTACATTAAAAAAAAAAAAAAAGAAAAAAAAATCTCATGGTGAGTTGTAGGTCACTGCAAACAGGCATTTAATGCAGGGAGTTTAAACAAGAATATTAATGAAAAAGTAATATTAACAATAGTGGTAGCAAAAGCCTACATTTACTGAACACATGCTAAATCTGAAGAATCTTCCAGGAATTTTGGTAGTTATAAAAACATTTTGGCAAGAAAAAATGTTATCACCTCATTTTAACAGTTTTTATGTAACAGAGTAAGAGATTAAATAACCGTTTCAAAATAGATGACATCAGCAATATGTTATGCTGGAAACCAGGAATATTTCTAAAATGAAAGGAAAACAAACCAGGAAACCTTTTTGAGAAGCTTGAAATTATTAAATAACTTCACAAAGTATTTAATTTCTTTTTCACTCATTATAAATCTAGTACTAGAGCTTACAAATACAAAAGCCAGTGTTAACTATATTATGTGCCTACTGTCACAAATTGTCTTAGATTTTGTTCTCCTGAAATCGGCCTCAGACAATGACTCCTGTAAAAACTGACTTGTTAAGAAAAATTGCTATGAGCTTAAAATTGGTCAGGGAGATGGAAAGTGGGACTAAGAAGGGAGGAAAACAAAAGGTGCCGTACAGAATAGGTGTACTCGACCTGATACAAAAGATTCAGAAAAAAAAAAAGTCAGTCATGTCTTAACATTCTTCAGCTGGGGAATAGTGCACCTCATTCACTGGCTAAAGGCAAGGGTGGACAGGAAGAGGGGACCTTGGTTCTCCTAGACTGGAGACCAAGAAGGTAGTGGCAGCCTGAGGGCAGCTCTCTAAAAAATAGGGCAGATGTTGGCTACTGAGTGGGAAAGTCACCAGAAACCAGCTACTGATTACACAAACATTGGAAAATAACTATGGGACGTAGGCAGGCCACTGACACAGCAGTTGCTCCAGCCAAGTGATTATTCAATAATGCCTTTATATGAAACACATGGGTTTATTCATCTCCTTCCTCATCCTCTTCACTTATGCTACACCTCTCCTCTAATCATGGATCACTGATCGCCAAGGACAGTTATTTGAGATGGAGGAGGAAATCTCTGGTATGTTTTAAATTCTACAAGCCTGTGAATCTCTTAAGGTAAATGTAAGTGTTCAAGAAAGTTCTCCCAGACTTCATAGTTTAAACTATAAGAAACTAACAATTTTCACCTGTGTTTGGCTGTTACTTTGGTGTTGGCCAAATGAACACCTTGAGTGATTCTTTGACTCTGGGCTTGGTGAGGCAATTTGCTTTAGTCGATGGGCAGATGGGTATTAACATGTGAATGCACAGACTTCTGACAATAATTTGCATATATTAGGTTTGTCCTCTTAAAAAAAAATACCTCTTGGTACCTAGCTTCCAGGTTATCACAAATCATAGGACATTTTACTAGGGAGAAAGGGGCCTATTGAGAGGCCTGGGGGGTTAAGACACTGTTGCAGTGAGAGATCTCAAGGAGGAGAAGCAATGTGTCTCAGCTGATTTCTCTACTGAACACAACAATGCAAACGACCTGAGGTTACAAGAGGAGTAATTGCCCAGATGATCTACAGAATCATAAAAATAACAACTCTTCTTTTTGCAAGCTACTAAACATTGGTATGTTTTGTTACACAGAAATATATAATTAAAACTTTGAATCACAAGCTGGAATCAAGATTGCCAGGAGAAATATAAACAACCCCAAATATGCAATGATAACCATTTTAATGGCAGAAAGCAAAGAGGAACTAAAGAGCCTCTTGATGAAGATGAAAGAGGAGAATGCAAAAGCTGGCTTAAAGCTCGAAACTCAAAAACTTAGATCATGGCAACTGGCCCCGTGATTTCATGGCAAATAGATAGGGGAAAAGTGGAAACAGTGACAGGCCTTATTTTCTTGGGCTCAAAAATCACTGCAGATGATGACTACAGCCATGAAATTAACAGACGCTTGCTCCTTGGAAAAAAGCTATGACACAGCAACCATTGTGTCATGTTAAAAAGCAGAGACACCTTTTTGCCATCAAAGGTCTGCATAGTGAAAACTATGGTTTTTCCAGTAGTCATACACGGATGTGAGAGTTGGATCATAAAGAAGGATGAGTGACAAAGAATCAATGTTTTTGAATTGTGCTGCTGGAGAAGACTCTTGAGAGTCCTTTGAACTGAAAACAGATCAAATCAGTCAATCCTAAAGGAAATCAACTCTGAATATTCATTGGAAGGACTGATGCTGAGGCTGCAGCTCCAATACTTTAGCCATCTGATGTGAAGAGCCAACTCATTGGAAAAGATCCTGATGCTGGGAAAGATGAAACACCAAAGGAGAAGAGGGCAGTATAGGATGAGATGGCTAGATAGCATCACTAACTTAATGAACATGAACATGAGGAAGCTCCAGAAGATAGTGAAGTACAGGGAAGCCTGGCGTGCTGTAGTTCATAGGGTCACAAAGAGCTGGACATGACTTAGCAACTGAACAACATCTTTTCCCCTATTGAAGTGATAACTTCACATGATTCAAACTAAAATCATCAAAAATAATAATTGCGTCAATTCCCATAGGCATCTCTACCAGTTATCCAGTCCTACTTTGGCTAACACACCCTGTTATTTTCCTTCCAGTTATTTTATGCTGTGAGACAGATTTTAATGCCTAATCCCAGAACTGAAGGAATGAAGCCGTATGGAGGTCAAGCGGCCTGTCGAAGGCAAGGTAGTATTTTGCAGACTCATAATCTGAATCTACATTTGCTTGAATTCAAAATCTCCCTTCCTACCCTGCTTCAAATTGCACTTTCACATGAGTCCTTTATGTCATTATATTAATGGCATAAATTGCCATCAGAACTGTCAGTTTACAAAAGCAAAGACTAATGTGCATGGGTTGTCTGCTCTGCAAATTTGTTGTTATAAATCCTTTCTATCTAGGAAGAATTAGAACAAACTAGTGAAAATGATCCTCATTTCCTTCCGTGCAAAAATTATTCTCCTCTTGAGGGTTAATAGTGAAACAGCAACAACAACAACAAAAATCACATTTTTTTGTAATCTGAATAATTTGCATATTGGAGTTACTTCAACTGTAATGATAAGGAAATAAACATTTAAAACTTTCCCTAGCAGAATGGCACTGTAGTATAGTGAAGAGTTTAGGCTACAGAGTGAGAGTGTCTAAAGTAAATCCTGGTTACTTTTCTTACTTGCTCTGTGACCTTGAACAAGTTATTCAAACTCTCTAAGTCCTCTGTTTCTTCATCTATAAAATGGTGATAGTAATACTATCTATCTCATTATCTTCATTAGTTGTATGGTCAAAATAATTATATGAACCACTAAGAATGGTGCCTAGCATAGGGCACATATTCTGTGTTAGTTATTACTATTATCATTACAGTTATTGTCATCATTATTATTAATTTCATTTTAGAAGTCAAAGTAATCTTACATTCATAGATACGAAACTACTCTTAAAAATTTTGTCAGAAGTTTAGTTCCCAAACAACTATTTTGTACAGTAAGTGTAACAGATTTGACAGAAAAAAAAGGTTTTGTCACTTAAAACGGATAGCTTCAATGCTTATTTAATTTTATTAACATTAAAAACTGATAAACTTTAATGTATCTTTTATTTTCTGAGTTCATCCTACTCCTGGCTATAATGGGAAAACATGTTTGTAAATAGAGAATAAATAACAAATGCAAACCAAAAAAGTTAAAATAATAACTATGGGAGCAAAAATACTACAGCTTTTGATTTTGATATTGCATTATCTTCAATAATAAGGAATCTTTTCTTATCTATGCTTTCACAGACTCTTGTTTTTCTTTAATATAATATTTGGTACATTTTACAGAGACTAATTCACAGGTGGTTGTCTCTGTGACTGATTGTCTTTGAATCTAGGGACTGCTTATTCAACATCATCACTTTTGTGCTGAGATGCATGCTTGGCACTAAGTGTCAGTTCAGAAACTATTTGTTGGATGAATGAGCAAATAAACTAAAAGTTGGATGATTCATTACCATTTGACATATAATTATTTTGGTTAATATTGATTTTATCTAATAAAACTTCCTCAAAATTCATGATATCAATGGCTATTATAAGAGGTAATAAGAAACTGACTTACATGAAAATATATACACTAAATTCTAAGGGACATTTCTTGACAGTCTTTCTTAATACCCTGGGAGCAAATGATGACAGTCATCCAGTACTGTAATGATGAAATGCTCTCAAAGCTGTTGAGTCTGTAATTTAAGGGAATGCTCATCAAGCAACACAAGTCTTCAAAAACCAGGTAGACATTTTCCCAATTACATGTGAAAGCTTTAATGAAGGCATTTTAATGAACAGTCATTAAGATACAAGGTAAAACAAAGAAAGAAATTGTTATGACTTGATCATTAATTTATCATCAGTAGTACTTTGAAAAAACATTTATTGGAGTATAGTTGACATAATATTGTGTTAGTTTCAGGTGTACAGCAAAGTGAACTAGTTATACATATACATATATCTACTCTTCATTTATTCTTTTATTATTTTTAGGGTTTCCCTTGTGGCTCAGTGGTAAAGAATCTGCCTGCCAATTCAAGACATGCAAGAGATGTAGGTTCAATCCCTAGCTCAGAAAGACTCCCCTGGAGCAGAAATTGGCAACCCAATCCAGTATTCTTGCCTGGGAAATCTCATAGACAGAGGAGCCTGGTGGGCTACAGTTCAGGGGGTTACAAAAAGTTGGACACGGAGCCTGAACGCACATATTCTTTTTTAGATTCTATTCCTGTATAGGCCATTATAGAGTACTGAATAGCATCCCCTGTGCTATACAGTAGGTCCTTATGAATTATCTATTTTATATATAAGTAGTATGTGTGTGTCAATTCCAGTCTTTCAGTTTATCCCTCCCTTATGACCCCCTGGTAATCATTAATTTATTTTATCCATCTATAATTCTACTTCTGTTTTGTAGATAAGTTCATTTGTAGCCTTTTTTTTTTTTTTTCTTTTTAAAGATTCCACATGTCCTTGACCTAAGAAAGCTCTCTGATGTTACCAGCGAAATCAAATACTGGCCTTATTCACTGTATATCCTCATAAAATGCAGCTCTGTGCATTTCCCCTAGTTTATTCTTGCATTTTTTTTCAATGATCAAATTTTAGAGTCTCCTCTCTAATGCAAGCTTAAGACATCCAACCCTTTCCTTCTGACTCTGCGTTTCAGAGACAATATGTTTCTGTGATAACGGAAATGAGCATCAGTTTCTGTGCTTGGCTTTCTGTAATCCTCTGAGTAACTCACACTTCAAAGTGATTTTATTAGCATCGAATTGAGGTTAAATGTAGAGCAAACATCACGAGAACTTCTTTGCCCTAGTAATTAGTTGGTCTAATGAAGACTATTTCAGTTGTCTCTTACCCATTGTTGAAGGCAGTCAGCAAAATAATTTCTCTTTAGAAATCTCCATATCAGGAAATCAATGTGATGTAAATTAGAAAAAGGGATTCACTGTTGGTTCTAGTAGAGGAGAAATGGCCTCAGGTTAGAAGTTACTCCTCTTAAAAAAAAAAAAAAAAGGAAGTTACTCCTCTTAACTGTGTGTGTGACCTTGTCCACCTTAATTAGGCTTTGGACTCACAGTTGCATTAAGATACCTCCATTGCCTGAGAGAAAAGAATTAGATCTTAAAAGCACAAGTTCACCTCCAAGTTCTAATTTGATCCATTTGAATTATATTAATACTAATTATATTAATGTGATATAGGGCCACCCAAGACAGATGGGTCGTGGTGAAGCATTCTGACACAGTGTGGTCTACTAGAGAAAGAAATGGCAAACCTCTTCAGCATCCTTACCATGAGAATCCCATGAACATTATGAAAAGTCCAAAAAAAAAAAAAATGACACTGAAAGATGGATAGGTGCCCAATATGCTACTGGAGAAGAGTGGAGAAATAACTCCAGAAAGAATGAAGAAAATGAGCCAAAGTGAAAACAATACCCAGTTGTGAGTGTGACTGGTGATGGAAGTAAAGTCCAATGCTGTTAAGAACAATATTACATAGGAACTTGAAATGTCAGATCCATGAATCAAGGTAAATTGGAAGTGGTCAAATAGGAGATGCTAAGAGTGAAATTCAACATTTTAGGAATCAGTGAACTAAAATGGATCAGAATGGGTGAATTTAGTTCAGATTACCATTGTATCTACTACTGTGGACAAGAGTCACTTAGAAGAAATGGAGTAGCCCTCATGGTCAACAGAGAGTCTGAAATGCATTACTTGGATGCAGTCTTAAAAATGACAGAATGACCTATGTCCATTTCCAAGGCAAAGCATTCAATATCACAGTAATCCACGTTTATGCCCCAATCATGAATGCCAAAGAAGCTGAAGTTAAACATTTCTATGATAATCTACAAGGCCTTCTGGAACAACAGCAGGAAAAAGATGTCCTCTTTATCTCAGCAGACTGGAATGAAAAAGTATGAAGTCAAGAGATACCTGGAGCAACAGGCGAGATTGGCCTTGGGTAACAAAATTAAGCAAGGAAAGGGCTAAAATAATCTTGCTAAGAGAAACCACTGATCAGAAAAAATACCTCTTCCAACAACACAAAGGTGACTCTAGACATGGACATCACCTGATGATCAATACCGAAATCAGATTGATTATATTCTTTGCAGCCAAATACGGAGAAGCTCTATAGACTCAGCAAAAAAACAAGACTAGGAACTGATTGTGGTTCAGATCATGAATTCTTTATTGAAAAATTCAGACTTATATTGATGAAAGTAGAAAATACCACTAGACCATTCAACTATGACCTAAATCAAATCCCTTACAATTATATAGTGGAAATAGATTAAAAGGATTAGATGTGATATAGGGCCTGAAGAACTATGGGAAAATGTTCCTAACATTATACAGGAGGCATTGATCAAAACCATCTCCAAGGAAAATAAATGCAAGAAGGCAAAATGATTGTCTGAGGAGACTTTACAAACAGCTTAGAAAATAAGAGAACTGAAAGGCAAAGGAGAAAAGGAAAGACATATCCATTTGAATGCAGAGTTCCCAAGAACAGCAAGAAGAGATAAGAAAGCCTTCCTAAATGATCAATGCAAAGAAATAGAGGAAAACAATAGAATGAGAAAGACAAGAGATCTCTTCAAGAAAATTAGAGATACCAAGGGAACGTTTCATGCAAAGATGGGCATTATAAAGGACAAAAATGGTATGGACCTAACAGAAGTGGAAGATATTAAGAAGAAGTGGCAAGAATACACAGAATAACTATACAAAAAAATCTTCATGACCCAGATAACCATGATAGTGTGATCACTCACCTAGAGCCAGACATCCTGGAAAGTGAAGTCAAGTGGGCCTTAGAAAACATCACTATGAAAAAAGCTAGTGCAGGTGATGGAATTCCAGTTGAGCTATTTCAAATCCTAAAAGATGATGCTATTAAAGTTCTGTACTCAATATGCCAGCAAATTTGGAAAACTCAGCACTGGCCACGAGACTGGAAAATGTCAGTTTTCATTCCAGTCCCAAAGAAAGGCAATGACGAAGAATGTTCAAACTTCCAAACTATTGCACTCATTTCACAAGCTAGCAAAGTAATTCTCAAAATTCTCCAAGCAAGGCTCTTCAATCGTACGTGAACTGAGAAGTTCCAGATGTTCAAATTGTATTTAGAAAAGGCAGAGGAACCAGAAATCAAATTGTTAACATTGTTGGATCATAGAAAGAGCAAGAGAATTCCAGAAAAACATCTACTTCTTCTTTATTGATGCACCAAACCCTTAGACTGTGTAGATCACAACAAACTGTGGAAAATTCTTCAAGAGATGGGAATACCAGAACACTTGACCTGCCTCCTGAGAAATCTGTATGCATGTCAAGAATCAACAGTTAGAACTGGACATGGAACAACAGACTGGTTCCAAATCGGGAAAGTAGTAAGTCAAGGCTGTATATGGTCACCCTTCTCATTTAACTTCTTTGCAGAATACATCATGCAAAATGCTGGATTGGATGAAGCACAAGCTGGAATCAAGATTGCCAGAAGCAATATAAATAACCTCAGATACACAGATGATACCACCCTTATAGAAGAAAGAGAAGAAGAACTGAAGAGCCTCTGAGGAAAGTAAAACGAGAGTGAAAAAGTTGGCTTAAAACTCAACATTTAAAAAAAAAAAATGTTTAAAAAACCAGATCATGGCATCTGGTTCCATCACTTCATGGAAAATAGAGGGGGAAACAATGAAAATAGTGACAGACTTTTTTTTATTCCCCCTTGGGTTCCAAATTCACTGTAGATAGTGACTGCAGCCAGAAAGTTTAGCCATAAAGTTAAAAGAGGTTTACTCTTTGGAAGAAAAGCTATGCCAAAAGAAAAAAAAAGAAAGGAGAAAAGAAATAATGAAATGATAGAAAGAAAAAAAGTCAAGTTGCTCAGTCATGTCTGACTCTTTGCGACCCCATGGGCTATAGCTTACCAGGCTCCTCCATCCTTGGAATTTTCCAGGCAAGAATACTATAGTGGGTTGCCATTTCTTTCTCCAGGGGAGCTTCCCAACCCAGGGATCAAACCCAGGTCTCCTGCATTGCATACAGATGCTTTACCATCTGAGCCACCAGGAAAGCCCTTGATCAACCTAGATAGCATATCAAAAAGCAGAGACGTTACTTTGCCAACAAAGGTTTGTCTAGTCAAAACTATGGCTTTTCCAGTAGTCATGCGTGGATGTGAGAGTTGGACCATAAAGAAAGCTGACCACCAAAGAATTGATGCTTTTGAACTGTGGTGTTGAAGAAAACTCTTGAGAGTCTCTTGGACTGCAAGGAGAGTCGATCAGTCCATCCTAAAACAAATCAACCCTGACTATTCTTTGGAAGAACTGATGCTTAAGCTGAAGCTCCAATACTTTCACCTCTGATGTGAAGAACTGACTCTTTGGAAAAGACCCTGCTGCTGGGAAAGATTGAAGGCAGGAGAAGAAGGGGATAACAGAAGATGTGATAGTTGGATGGCATCACTGACTTAATGAACATGAGTTTGAATATGTTATCCTAGTTGGTGAGGAATAGGGAAGCCTGGCAAGCTGCAGTCCATGGGGTCACAAAGAGTTGGACACAACTGAATGACTGAACTGAACTGAACTGTGTACCAATGGCATCAGTTAAAATAAGAACTACTTATAGCTGACTCCATCAATGGTAGATTTATTTCATTTCTCTCTCAACTTGATTTCTCAAAAAATACTCAATTATTCTCAATAAATAGCAATTCTACTCATCAATTTCTTGGGCTTTAAACCTTGGAGCTATCCTTGATTCCCTTTATCTCCCACCCCATATGAAGTTCAATAGGAAATTCCGTTAACTCTGTTTTTAAAATATGTACTCAGACAGATCATGTCTTATAACCTTCACTGTCAACTTCCTCCTCCGAAAGCCATCGTATTTGGCATCTAATCTTATAGCATCTTAAGTGATCAGTTTACACCAATTCTTGCCCCTTCTAATACATTCTCAAGATAGTAATCACAATGGTATTTTGGAAGATAAATTATATTATGCCACTCCTCTGCTCAATACACTCCATTGTCTTCCCTTGTTACTCAGAATAAAAGCCAAGTTCCATGCTCTTATTTCTAAACCCTGTGTATCTTGGCATCCTTTAGCTCTGTGACCATCCCAGAATACTCTCTCTCATGCTCACTTCAGCTACACCAGAGCCTTTACTTGTCCTCAGAAGACTTTCACTCTGATAGTTCCTTCTATTGATATCTTGAAAGCTCAGGTTTCCCCTTCTTAAGGTCTCTGCTCAAATGTTACTGAATCTAAATATATACCTCTTACCATTTCCTGTAAAGCAGAACAATGCTCACTATTCTTTTTTAATGTACACTGCTTTATTAATTTTTATTGTATGTACCACCTTTTGTATTACATAAACATACAAACACATTTTTTTTTGTTTTCTATCACAAACTCCCCCAAAGTGTTAGTACAGATGTGTACAAATTTTGTTTATTATACTTTGTAATGATAACTTTTCCAATCAATAATGTAATTATATTTGGCCAAATAACATCCATAATTTCTAGTGTAGTAATAATTTAAGAAACCCAAGTTTGAAGTCACACAGAGCCAATGTGGCTCAGAAGACTGAAACAATGCAAATTCAGCCAACAAGACTCAAATTCAGCCAGCAAATCAATGATAGAGGATTATTCACTTATTAGCAATTTCTTTATTCCACTGATCACCCCCAATTCTTTATATTATGTAATCAACCCTACTTCAGAACTACGTTGTCCATAGTTACACTGGTGCTATACTTGACATCTTCAATTCCTTAATCATTTTTTCATCATCATTACCATTATCATCATCCTCATCCCTCTCATCATAATTTTCAAAACGAACCACTCACTATGTCAGGAACTGTACTAAGTACTTCATAGACTTCTATAAGAAGGAAATTATCTTTCCTTTTCTGCTTTCTCAGAATTTAAATAGCTTGTTTAAAATTAGGCAGATGGTAAATAGGGGGAATAACAATATCAATCTAGCTCTTACTGACTTAAACAATGTTCTCTTCAGAAGTTTCCATTCACTCATTTTCTTGCATAAAGGTCTGAATCAAGGACAGAACCAATTTACAGCCTAGGCTACTGATGACATTTTATTTCCATGCTTTTTGTAGTTTGGCAAAAAAGTAAAAAATTGCCTGAAGACTTCTGTCCATTCTATGTTAAACACATCTCAGTGTCTGAAGGATTGTACTCATAGCTTAGAAAAGCCAATTTTTTTTTTAAATTGATACTTGTCAATCTATTTAGTTAGTGCCTTATTAAGCTTGTTTTGGTACATATATATTCAATAGAAAAGCTAGTTTCTTGAAGTGAATTCTTGGTCACCTTCTTGCCACTTCCTTTGGATCATTGCTGAACTTGACTTTTTCCTCTACATTTTCAGTTGCTTGCTTATTACTGGTGTTTTCTTAACTCCTGAGGATGGTGAGTCCCCTGATTAAATATTGCACCGTTGGCATTTCTTATTTATCCAGTTGTAAGGAATTCCCCTCTATTCCAGTTACATAGCTTTAGAAGAATATTATAAAAATAATTTCTTAATTTTCAAGTCACCTGGCCTACTTTTGATTGTCATTTTACTACTCTTGACCATTGGAAGTTAATAATCACTCTCCTCTTCTTAAAGTGTACTCAACTTTTCTTAATACAATCACCTTCTAATTTTCCTGATATTTAATAATACCTTTTCCTTTTACACCAGAAGTATAAACGTAGGTGACAATGTGTCCTTCTGTTCATTATCTACATGACCTACACAGACATTCATTCTCCTGACTTTTAAAATCCCGTATAATGAAGACTTTCTAATGATAATAATAGTTACCCCTCCTGTGGAATTTAATATGAGGGATAAACTATTATTATTCTCATGTTACAATGAGAAAACTGAGGAACAGCCAGGGTGCATGACTGACAAAAGATCAAAAAGCTAGTGAGAATTGGAGCAAAGAAGGGTTATAGGCAAAATAAAACAGAAGCATGTAGACTCTCTGCTTCTAAGCACAATTTCTGCCATACCCTTTTCCCTTAAATTAGTCATTCTGAGACTGAGATTTTCATATTACTTAGCACATTTCTTTTACCTGAAATGCCAAGTTCAGTTATTAACTGTGTCATTTATTTTATATGTTGTCTTTCAGGTCTCCATATACTGTTCTATACATACTTATGTTCTATATATGTTCTCTCTATATTCATCTCTCTATATATCACTCTCTCTATACTTTTCTTGGTTGTTGGTGC
Source organism: Antilocapra americana (assembly GCA_007570785.1). Taxonomy (NCBI): domain Eukaryota; kingdom Metazoa; phylum Chordata; class Mammalia; order Artiodactyla; family Antilocapridae; genus Antilocapra; species Antilocapra americana. Next base: position 34,915,858 of record ML661338.1, on the reverse strand, counting down.
TGGGTCTTACACTCCTTAATCCTCTGACTTCTTTTTGGCCAAATCCTCTGACATTTTTGGCCAAATGGAAGCCACAGAGAATGTGTGGAATGTGGCAGGTAGGGAGAAGAATTTTTGTCTTTTAGATTCCCTGTTGGCATCACTTCAACAACTGCAAAGAGTAGACTAGTCCCTAGCTTCTTTAAATACTGTATGCAGATGGGGGGAGGGAGGAGGGAGGGGGGGTTCTGAAGGGGGAGCATATGTAAACCCATGGTGATATCATGGCATTGTATGGCAAAACTAATAAAAAAAAAAAAGAGCTTAACAAACAAACAAACAAAAAATACTGTATGCATTAGATTTGCTGAGTAAGCCAGGCAGAGATAGACAAATATCATATAATATCATTTATGGCTAGAATCTTTTAAAAAAGATTAAAAAATGAACCTATTTACAAAGCAAATGGACCCACAGACATAGAAAATAAACTATGGTTACCAAAGAAGAAAGGTGGGGGGATGGATGAATGGAGAGGTTAGGATTAACATATATACACTACTATATATAAAGTAAATAACCAAAAAGTACCTACTCTATAGCACAGGGAACTCTATTCAATATTTTGTAATAAGTGATAAGGGAAAAGAATCTGAAACAGAATATATATATATATATATATATATATATATAGTATATGCATGTATATGTATGTGTATATATGTATATGCACACATATATGTATAATATATAATATAATATATATAATATAATATAATATATATGTATAACATACATATATATAGTATACACAGACACACACATATATAAACACATATAACTAAGTCACTTTGCTATACATCTGTCACCAACACAACACTGTAAATCAACCATATTTCAAAAAAAAAATTGTTATTGTTTTTTGCTGGGTCTCCTTCCTAGGGAGCTACAGAGGATGACACGGCTGGATGGCATCACAGACTCAATGGATATGAGTTTGAGCAAACTCTAGGAGATAGCAAAGGACAAGGAATCCTGGCATGCTGCAGTCCATGAGGTATCAAAGAGTCAGACACGAATTAGTGACTGAATTCCTTGGGGGTCTCCTCTGAAGTCCAAGAGTACAGAGCACTGAGATCTTCCCTAAAAGAATGAACAACAGCTCTATAGGACCTGTTCTTAAAATTCTAGGTTCTGATTAGTCTTCAGGCATTGGAGTTAAAAAAAACTCTTACAGTAATTGCTCAGTTATTTCAGTGTATTTTTTACTTTTGCAGACTACCCACCTCTCTGTAACCAGTGATCTTTTCTAATTTCTCTTGTTTGAAATGTTTCTGTTTTCCTGACTAAACCCTGACTGATGCCCTCACATTGGACACAGCCTTAGCATCAACTTGCCTTCCTGTTGGCCTCTTCATGATACCCTCCAAATCCCGTCAACTATAACTGGCTGGTACCTCTTCAATCTGTCCCATCCCCTAACTTTCGCAGTTGCTGCATTAGTTCTCATCAATTTTAATCAAACTTCTAGGGTGTATCCTTCTTCTATCTGGAGATTTCCACAGAACTATCTTTGTATCACTCAAGAAGATGCTTCATACTTGTTTCCATATTGCTAAAGGAAAATAAAAATATTTGACAATGTCGTAACTACCACTGACTCCTCCTGAGCTCCTAACAGCACAGATTAAAATCTTAATAGGGAATGTCAGGTCTTTCACCACCATCTGTATCTGTAATCTTTTCCTCCTGCTAGATGCCTATATGCTATAACCATGCTAGCACTCCTTCTGAAATTCTCTCCTATTTTTGGCAAGCATATATACTAATCCTTTGAGATATAGCAGAAATGTTCCACCAGAAGAATAAGTTTCAGGATTCTCTACACTTCCACTGTACCATATGTCTACCTTTGTACTTATTCCTTTAGATTTTTCAACCCATATTTCACCAGTATTCATGATAGAGATAGTTTACATGTGTTCCATTTTTATAAACCTGAAACTTAATATAACATTTTAAGTACAAAAATGTGTTCTTTGAGTTATTGAGTTTTAACAATAATGTTATTAATTAATTAATCATGAATAAAAATAAGAACAAAAATATGAATGGCTATCTTGGGCTTCCCTGGTAGCTCAGATGGTGAAGAATCTACCTGCAATGCAGGAGACCTGGGTTCAATCCCTGGATCGAGAAGATCCCCTGGAGGAAGAAATGACAACCCACTCCAGTATTCTTGCCTGGAGAATCCCATGGACAGAGGAGCCTGGAGGGCTACAGTCCATGGGGTCACACAGAGTCAGAAATGACTGAAGCAACTTAGCACAGCACATCACACTTTGGTTTATATACACTGAAGTGCATCCTACTTCTTTTAAACACTTTCTCAAGTATGAGTAATCACTGATGCCTGGAAAACGTCAAAATGGTATCTTATCCAGTACCTTCCATTAGGTAACACTTCCTCACTTTCAGTAGTATTTTTAGCCACATTATCTATAAGCCTTTGCACAAATCAAATAATTTTTGCACTCATGGGTTATATTTCTCTCATCTTTATGTCTTTTCAGACAGTTATTTCTGTTTTGAATTTAATTATGAGTTGTGATAACCAGCAGTTAAAATGATCGCAATGACACTATAAGAATGGAATACCATAAGTAAATCAAATTTACAAAAATAGACATAGCAGCATACATATTCATAGGTGCAAATCTGAAATTGCTGTTGGATCAGTTGGCAAAAGAGACAGAGACTCTTAACATTACCTATATGAGCACAACATAGAGTCATGAGAATCTGTGGACTGAGGATAAGAAAGAGGGAATGAGTAAGAACTGTAAATGGAATGTATTACCTATTACATCTGGTTAGATTTTCCATTTATACTTCATTTATAACTTTCATACACTTTGAAGCAAAGTTCAACAAAAAAAAAGAGTGGTTTGCCTCTTGCCTATCTAGATGCAAGGCAAATTTTCTCAACACTTAGCACTTCTCTGAATGTGACCACTGATACAGGAATCTGGGTTGCCAGGAGGGACTTTTAACCCTCCCTTATCACTCTTACCTCCATCTGTTCTCCTGAGACCAAAAGGCAACTTCAGATTTGCATTTCATCACCATAACTGCAAGCCTGATTTAATTTTTCCCTTTAGGTTTATTTTCCCTAGTTAAAATTATCAGATTCGGTTTTAACATTTTATTTTCATTGGGCTGCTTTCAAAGTCTGCAGTTGTTCTGATTGATACACTAAATAGTTGTGATTTTTAAAATCCTTTATTAAATGGAAATATATAAGATCCAACACTATAACTTCTAAAATCCTAAAATATGTAATATGCACAAGCCTACAGGTGCCTACATCTGAATTAGCAGCCAGTTTTACATGAATCTGATCATTAGTATATCCTAAAAACTATATTTTATGAATAGCACAGCACTCAGGGAACCAAAAATTCAATTACTTGAAAGTATTTATTGCTTATCATATTATAAAAAATAAAAGTATTTTAAGCACACAAATGTATGCACTATTGGAAAAATTTTATATTATCCATTTTTTATTTACATTTTATCCCTATGATGTCTGTATCTGCCTAATCTGGATACTATTTCCCTTCTTTTCAATTATGAATTGCATTGTAGAGTAACTAATCTCTAAGATTTTATTAACTATTTTATTAACTATAAAGATTTCAGAAAATTATTCATGATGTTATAGATTGAAAGCCCTGGGATCAGAACGTATTAAAGGGAATCAGTGCAAGCAACGTAATTAAATTATTAATGGTGGCCAGATTCCTTGACTGGAATAGACTCCTTGGAATAGCTATGGCTGAGTGTATTGAAATATTCAGGTATATTTTAGTCAATGAATAAATATGTTAAATTTGAATTCACTTTTACTCTAAAAATTTAAGAATGACAAAAGATTATATACTTTAAAATTCTAGTGGACTTCCCATATATACAGGCTCAGGTGGTAGAGTCTGTCTGCAATGCAGGACACCTGGGTTCAATCCCTGGGTTGGAAAGATCCCCTGGAGAAGGAAATGGCAACCTACTCCAGTATTCTTACCTGGAGAATCCCATGGACAGAGAAGCCTGATAAGCTACAGTCCATGGGGTCGCAAAGAGGCAGACTCGTCCGAAGATACTTAGTATATGCACACACACACATATATTCTTTTCTAACTAACAATTTGACAATTTTAATAGGATCTATTAGGATATGTTTAACTCAAGGAGTTCATAGTGCAGGTTAACTATTCTAAGATAGTTATTTTTTTTTTTTGAAAAAAAATATTCTGACTCTATTTCTTTTTTTAATTTATTTTAATTGGAGGCTAATTACTTTACAATACTGAGGTGGTTTTTGCCATACATTCACTTGAATCAGCCATGGGTGTATACGTGTTCCCCATCCTGACCCTCCCTCCCACCTCCTTGCCCATCCCATCCCTCAGGGTCATCCCAGTGCACCAGCCCTGAGCACCCTGTCTCATGCATCGAACCTGGACTGGCGATCTAGTTCACATATGATGATATACATGTTCAATGCTATTCTCTCAAATCATCCCACCCTTGCCTTCTCCCACAGAGTCCAAAAGTCTGTTCTTTACATCTGTGTCTCTTTTGCTTTGCTGTCTCGCATATAGGGTCGTTGTTACCATCTTTCTAAATTCCATATATATGTATTAATATACTGTATTGGTGTTTTTCTTTCTGACTTACTTTGCTCTGTATAATAGGCTCCAGTTTCATCCACCTCATTAGAACTGATTCAATGCATTCTTTTATATAGCTGAATAACATTCCATTGTGTATAAGTATCACAGCTTTCTTATCCATTCGTCTGCCAGTGGACATCTAGGTTGCTTCCATGTCCTGGCTATCGTAAACAGTGCTGTGATGGACATTGGGGTACACATGACTCTTTCAATTCTGGTTTCCTCAGTGTGTATGCCCAGCAGTGGGATTGTTGGGTCATATGGCAGTTCTATTTCCAGTTTTTTAAGGAATCTCCACTATGGAGAACAGTGTGGAGATTCCTTAAAAA